>JAVXUO010000243.1:0-450612 GCA_033065855.1 Escallonia rubra | reverse complement strand
GATAATCACAAAAGCCTCAAAACAAGATAGCCTCCGGTACGAGATTACCAGTGCTGCCCTTGAATCTGACATGGGAAAGGTTATACTAAGAAGCATATAAAGCAAGCTTGTATTTGCTAAAGAAGGTTCGTATAGTCTCGATTATATGAAAGTAACGGCTGTATATATGTAGCTAACGCAAACTATGTCAATGTACAACATAAAGTCTCTCAGAGTCTTCAACATTTTGCACGCTTTTTTCAATCACTGTTATGAGTATCTGGTTCATGCTTAGGAGGGCTTCCTCTCTTGCGTGGTTAATATTGGTTTTTGGACATGAACTAGAATGGTTTCAAAACCTTCAAACGGCAAAACAAATACTTAATAAGGGGACATACTGTTGGAACTAACTCAAACAACCTGTTAGTAACTTCAGAGGAAAAATGAAATGGCAAAAAGTTGACATTTACAATCAATTCCCCCCTTGCCTACCGGGTCTCTTTGATAATGTGGAATTATTCTTTTCGAACGGATTACCATTCATAGTTCCATATATTCTGCTTGGACCATACAAAACTTAGTATTTTCCCAGCCACGTTGAGGCGCAGACTAAGTCGTTTTTTTTAATACATTACCACTGCAATAATCCTAGGCACGCTGCCTCTAAGATACAACAATCCAGTTTTTTTTATAATTTCTAGTTTCTTTTAGTTTGCACAAATAGAGAAGCATAGTTTCAGACACAACACCCTTCTTGCGTAAGAAGAGAATGCAGAAAGCTGCCATTATTTTAGGAAAACATAATATCATGAATACTTTAATTACGTTCTATTTCAATACCGTGTCCGCAGGTGTGCGTAGAAAAGAACAGAAACATGTATCAAAAGTCGCAAGCTGAACAAAAGTCTTATGCACGAGTCTTACGTGGTAGAAATATGCACAAGTCTTATGCACATGGGGTAGAAATTGGAGGAGATTAGCTACCAATAACAGAAGCTCTTTTGTGGTCATAATAATATATAACTGGAGCTATAGTTAGGGCCAGGGAATGGCAAGTCAAGACTACACATCATGGTATAGTTAGGGCCAGGGAATGGCAATTACGGTCCATCTGATGCAAATGGCCTTAAAAAGTCTTATGAAAAAATCATTTATGCGACTAAATATAATAATAACCTTCTCACTAAAATACAAATGGCAACACATACTATTCCTACCTACTAATATACTTTTTCAATTTTTTGGCTAAACGAGATATGCTTAATGACACATGAGAGACTGTTTTTCATAAGATTTTAGAACTCTTTGAGAATGAGGGGCTTCAAAGTCCAAGAGCACCTCAAAATTCTTCGGTTTCAAAATTCTCTTCAAGCTTCTTCATCATGTCCGGCACTTGTATTACATTGTCAGAACGATTATGGTTGGGATTAATGTATTTTTAACAGATTGACTGAAACAATTATGACTTTAATAATTTATCAATCAATCCGTCATATTTTTTTGACTGAACTTTCACCTTTACGAATAAAAGCGTACGAATGTCTTATATCTACTGTTGTGACATTAGGAGAGTGATTTGGTAAATGCCCATAATCACCGAGTATTCCAGACGCTAGCTAAATTTAAATAAACAAAAAAAGCAAAGGTTATTTGTATTCCTCCTCGCAGCAATTGTGCTTCTCGAGACCTTGATGCACTGCGGTTGAACGACCCGAATAAAAAGAAGAGACAGAAGCAATTGTGTCGGCCCAATTGGGCTGGTCCGAAACTAAAGTAGCTTTGAATTGGGCCGATCAAATCTCACTTTTTCATATCTATAGCCCTAGATAGAATTAGATGCTAAAGGCTTACCTTTCTTGCAATTCACTAATTCCAGGGAGACGTCCATGGCTGATGGCTGTCAGTGATCACAAAATAGTGCCCTAATTTTCCTATTTACTTCACGCAATTCAAATTACGGACAAACATATACGTGTTCGTGTTCTAGCTGTTGTGTAACACACAGTGTGTAGCTCAAAAAATGGGAGAAAACAAGCGGAAAAGAGGCCGGAAGCCTAAATCACCGGTGGCAGACACCATGGACTTGCAATACTCCAACTCTGGCCCCACCTCTGCGGCCGCAGATGACGTCGTTGCCCCTACCACCAACACCGCCGAAGCCGCCAAGCCTAACCGCCGGGGACGCGGCCGCCCCAGAAAATCGGCAAAGCACCCCGGAGGGAACTCCGACGCCGAGATATCCGCCGCGTCCCCCGAGAGGATGGGAGTCGGCCGGTTCCACGACCACAACGGCGGCGACGGCTGCGTCGTCGGGGCGGCGGAGGGGCCGCCGCCGCAGCGGTGGGAGAGCGTGGCGAAGGTGATGCCGTCGATGGACGCAGTGGTGAAGGTCTTTTGTGTGCATACTGAGCCGAATTTCTCGCTGCCATGGCAGAGGAAGAGGCAGTACAGCTCTAGCAGCAGCGGTTTCAATATCGCGGGGAGGAGGGTCCTAACGAATGCGCACTCGGTGGAGCATCACACTCAGGTTAAGCTCAAGAAGCGCGGCTCCGATACCAAGTACTTGGCCACTCAGTTGGCCACTGTGTTGGCAATTGGAAACGAATGCGATATTGGTAAGGGTTTGTAATCCCTAACTCATGTACTTTAGCTGAATTTCAAAACATGCTCTACACAGCTCAAAACTACTGAACTTAACTTCTTGGCCTAAGGACATTTCGACTGTCATTCTTTCACCAAGTTCAAGTACTAAATAGGTATCGTGTGTTTTAGCAAGCTATGTACATATTAATTTGACTCCCGTCAAGTACTAAAAGGTATCGTATGATCTCGGCCAATAATTTCGACCATCTAGAACGTTACATATTATTGCCGGGACATCAATGCTCCTCCAATAATGGTCCTATTACAAGCGTGCATTACCTTTAGCGGCTCACTTATAAAGCTAAGAGAGTGGCATAATTTGCTTATTGGCTATTACATGATCCTATGATCTTATTTCATTGACATAGAAAAACACATCACTTATTTTTTCCTTACACAAATATGTGCAGGGATGGACATGTACGTGTTGTGGTTCAGTGAGGAACACGAAGATAGATCGGAATGGGGTTGTGAGCGTCTGGAGGTGCGTCCCACACCGTAAATGCGCTCGTGGAGTTCATCCACGTCTTTGTCATCTTCGGGTAATGCCGGTCCAACACATCCTTCAAGTTCTCTGTGGTATTCACCCATTCCAAACCCTTCTTTGTGTACGTCTCCTCGTTGAAGTTGCTTGTGAAGAACCTGTCTGCCTCCAGTCTCCTGCATTATGTATAAATATGAACATCCCATTGATCATCTATAACAATTAGTTGCGTGACTTGTGTCGAACTCGTGATCTCGGACTGAGAATGAGCGCGTCAGCACACGTGACGATTGTGTGGAGGTTAACACAATGTTTCTATCTTGACTCGAAGTCACGAGCTCGGAGCACGATAAATAGTAGAAACAATCACACGATTACTTATGCATACTCTACTTTGCTCGCTAATTAAAGATACAATGACGGACTATGGACAGAGTTAAATATGTTTACCTAGTTGCCATCACAAGGAATATGATAAATGCTGTCTCGCTTATGGCGAAACCCTTGATCTTCTTCTCTGCCATGAGACCCACTAACAAATCGAGCTCCTCCACGTCGTTACCGTAGACGTCGTGAAGCACAGTGATAGCTTCTTTGTCATCGGTCAGATCTTCCCATTTGGAGATGGGAATTAGTAAAAGGCCCCTACGAAAATCGTTATATCTCGCAACACTTCTTTCCCTATCCCTATAAACTGCATCACCAATTGTTTTACCGTTAATCTCGATTATCAAAACGATTGCAAAGTGAAAATTCATTTGAAATCTGCAATGCCTATTGTAGAAAGAGCATATAACCCAATATTGTGACAACTTATGGTTGCTAAATATGCTTGATGACTTTAAAACTTTTATTTTTCTGTCTCTATATTCGTTAATTTAATGGGAAATGATTCTTTTTTAGTTTCCTGGCAAATAGACTTACCTTCGAGGGCAGGTAGGTCAACATGCTCGGGTATATCTTGTCCATCTATATCTTGAGGAATAACATCCCTCAGCCATAATGGGTAATTCCAGAGTTCAAGTGCTCCACATGCTTGGTGGCCCATCGAAACCATTTGCCTTGTAAATCCAATTTCTGATAAGGCAGCCTCTCCTTTGCGCCCAATGAGATCCGACATGTCTACCCTGCCACAAGTCATGTACATAAAGTCATTGTTACATACCAACTTCTGGGAGTCACCCCCGCGCTAAATCCTCACTGAAACGGTGATCTAAACGATGTGGGAATTTAGTTGCCATATTCCTCTTATCCCGCCCGTCGTTTTTATCACTGTTGTATTATTCACATCCCGTTACACCTAAAAGAAGAAATGTTATACTTATCAGTTGATGGCGGAGATTTGTTGGGTCCTGGTTTTGCATTGACATCTCTGAGGTCAAGGTAATCGGGTAGGAGAGAGTGCATCCTGTAAACGCTAACAAACTCCTCGGTCAATGAATATGGTACACCGTGATTATTAGGCTTTTTTAGCCCTACAAGACCACCCAAAGCGGCTCCTCCAACATGCCCAAAAGTATCCTTGAACCTCTTTCCTAGCACTCCATACCTGGTGAATTCGGAAAAATAAAAATAGATGACGATTTTCCTAAAGGTTCAGAATGTAGGGAGAAAGGGTTAAGAATAACAATATCATACATAGGAGTAGATAGAAAAGGAAGAATAGCTGCAACCATTTATTAGCTACAAATGATCATCACTATAAATAGTCAAGGAATCCATTTCTATATCCTGTTATGCTTTTTCACCTCATAGCTCAGTAGAAGATTTATGCTTTATCCCTAAGGCACTTTTTAGTGACAAAAGGCTATTGTGAAAAAGCATAATAGGGCATGCAAATAGACCTTCCCAAATGATTAGTGACATTTTCAGAGGCCACTTCAGCAACAAATTAAATCTTAACATAGTCGTTAGTATATTTAATAATCGCTAACTAGCGTTGATAAGCAGTAGCGGCAGCATCAAAAAAATTCCCAATGAAAAAAAACATATTTCTAGACTTGCTCACACAAGCGGCGACTAAAATATCCAGAAATATGACCAAAGATCATAGCAGACGAAGACTCGGGGAGTTTAAATTTATAACCAAGTGACCTTGACTATGAGGGGAGAATGAGCACGGGCGGACTGGAATCAAGATCTTCTCATTCTAACACTAAAGAAAAAGTTATTTAAGATGTCTCTGGATCTATAATCTATTTTATTGTTAAAGGGTGCATTACCGTCATTTCCCATTCCTTTAGCGACAGATAGGAATATGAATTAAAAGGACTCGATTCAGTATTATCCAATATTCATCCTCTTGGTACTTGAGCTCACAAGCAGCAGCAAGTAGTCAGTTCTCGTAAGCTACAACTTTTTGGGACGATCGCTAAAATGTTGTTGCTACCATATAAGGGTAGAGGAGTAAAAGGTGTTGTTATTAGCGATGAATTCAGAAGGTGGTCGCTAAGTGTCGTCTATTTATTTGTTTACCAGTTGGCTCGCATGCCTGCACGCAAAGTATCAGTTTTGAGAAGCTCAACAGTCCAGTCGATGGTGTGGATCTTGGCAATTACTGCAGAAGTCACTAGCCTTGCATGATGGTATAATTCTTCATCATCTAGGTCCTGATATTCCTTCTGAGAAAAATATCCCACGAGGAGATGAACATATATATGTCAGTTGAGTTGTGGAAATTAAATGAGACTTATATTGGATGCAGATAGTTACCTTCAAGGCATCACAGACTGCATTATGCTCTTGGACAAAGAGGGCCTGCAAGGTGGAGACGCCTGCCCAACTGTTACGAACGTCACCCGAAATGGCATATCCGTCTTGGTCTTGAAGAAGAAGGCCATCTTCTGATATCTTGAGCTTCCCATCTTTGAAAGTCCTCACCTTCTTCAACTTTTCCGCGTTGCTCCCATATATAGCACTTCCATCCCTACAATATAGCTAGCCAGTCTCTTTTAGAGGGGCGAAGGGAATATGTAGATATATATAGTGCATTAAGACTCAATCTCAGGGGACAATATTGAAAGTGGAGAAAGGTCAAGATACGATGTTCTTACCACCACGGGGTTCGAGTATTCAGGTGCCCGTTCTTGATTTCATAGAAACCTGTAGGAACCTCCTTTGTTTTGTAAAACTTGAAAGACTTGAGGGGGCACAGGCTTGCAACTTCTTTAGGTGCATTCAGCTCAATCTGTTGTCAATTCAAGAAGTTCAATAAGCCTCTTAATTAGTGTCGTTTTGGTTAATACCCTAGTGAAGAGACAAGAATGTCATCGTGAATTTTTAAATACCCATGAAAAACATACTGAAATATGCATCTTAACTGTAAATACGACATATGTCTGTTATGTACAGAATTAAAATGCATAGCACAGACCTGCTGAGTATCCTCTAGGTGGTCGATCCAATCGTGTATCATGAACTGTATCCAAGAAGCTGCTACCACATTGAATTGCTTTCCCGTGTTGATCAGCTCTCTACGTGCCAGAAGCTTTGTGGCAACCACCATAGGATCTGGCCTCAATAGCTTCATATAAAAAAAAAAAAAAAATCAAATCCTTCATATTTTTACTATTTTATGGAAGTTAGTATTGTAGGATTCTTCATATTATAGTAACATGTGTAGTGTATAATTTGGAAGTTTAGATTTATACATCTTTTCAATGTTTAAGGCTCTACAGTTTTCGTACCATGAGTATCTAGTGGATACCATATAAGATCTAACACTTCCTGCACAACTATTTAATTTCTGCACCAGGTACAATCATGTATTGTTATTTTGACAGTGCCAATAGCAAAAGGAAGTGTCAGTAGTAACAATTCGTTGCAATACTTAGGAGTTGATCTATATATGATCAAAAGAAGCAGGCAAACCTTTTGGGACCAAGAACCTTAGTCGATTCAAAACCTAATTAAGGATTTCATCTATCGGAAAATGGGATTTGATGGTATAAATTATCAAAACGTCTGAACTTCAAGGTTTCATTAATACGTAATTTTGCACACAAGATGAAGTTTCAAGGTTTTTACATCGCTTCTTTTCAAAGATCGCTTCTAAAATGTTAACCAAAAAAAAAGCTTCAAATTTTTTACACAATCAGGCTATGCATGGTTTATTTTAAGTAAATCAGCAGAAGTGATCAAACCATTAAGAATCAAAGTCTTCAGGTATCAACCTATACAAGTGACAAACATGGTTGAATCAACAGAGCTTTTTCCCATCCTTTAGGGTTTTAAAAACTTTAACAAATGCAACAGGTCAACAATTGTGGTATATTAGGTAGTCCATGATGTGTTTCAGGCAATTTCTCTCATTAATTATTTTGAGAGGGAAAAAATTTGGCCACTAGAAATATTTAGCGACTATTTTGATAGGGTAGGAGCCAAAGTTTGTTCTTTTGAGAGAGAGAGAGAGAGAGAGACTACAAAACAAGCTAGCACTTGAACGAAAATGGATGGCATTATTCTTTTTCTTTCTTTTTCTTTTCGAGTAATAACACCATTCCTAGATTTTTATCACCAATTTGACTCCATATTGGTATGAAAAAGCTTGGAGTCAAGTAAGGGACACCATTGTTCACAAATCCTGAATATGTAGCATTGTTCATGTTTCCAACCAAAGTGTAAAGAGGCATCCAAAGTACATGATAGCTTACTAGTTATCTTTCTAGTTGATTTTTAGCAGAACCATTCAGAAGGCTATGTACCTTAGATTTCTGTTCAACAGGTAAGATGTTCCTTCCGAAGAAAGTTCCTGCGCTGCCGGCGCCTTCATTAAAGGGATCGTTAAATTTACCGTCAGCAGTCCTGAAGGGAAAATCTGCAGGGTTGAACCGAACACCAACGGGAGTTTTTCCAACATTTAGCAAGTTGTATTCCTCATGAAGGTGACGACGGATGGCTAGATAAAGCAGGCCCAAGATCACAGGTAAACGGTGCCATATCCCCAACTTATCAATCGAGTGAATAATCTGCATGCAAGCACAAGAATTTGTACATCGATCAAAAAATATGTCGAACTAAGATGATTGTGCTATATGAGGTATATGAGCGAATCATACAACCACTTAATGCATCCGGACTTGAGGAGCGACTTCACTTACCAGAAAGAGAAGTCTGTCGATGAGAGTCATCCTTGCTACAGCTTCATGGAAGTCAGTATGGATGAACTTGTGCAGGAGTGGAAGAAAGAGGGCCTTAAGGGATGGCATGACAGTTGCAAACATGCTGATAATATTTCTCTCTTTCCCTTGAGAATCTCTTTGTACGCTGAACACATGTCAAGACATATATACCTCTTTATATAGACAAACATCAAAGGTGGATTAAGATGAGTCATTTTCAGGATAACCTAGCTAGGGTTACCATTGACGATGACTAAATAAGATTAGGGCTGGGAAACGCTGGTCGCAGCCCTTCATTATTTTTTCGAGCCGATGGCTTGAAAGGTGGGTTGCTTAGTTTCGAATACCAGCTGCCATAATACTCACTACTTGCGTCACTAAATGTTAGCAGCACTTTTCTTCTAATAGTCGCTAAATGTATAGTGACAATTAATAATCGTTAAATGTTTCAATTTCATGTATAATGACAATTAATAGTCGCTAAATATTTCTAGTGACTTTTCTTCTAACAATTTCAATAACAATTATTAGCAGCACTTTTTAGCGTCACTAAATAAAAGCCAGTATAAACATTTATAAATGATTGATTGTTGTTATATAAAGGGTAGGAGGAAGATTTCTGCAACCCGGGTAACAGCCAATTTTTTTCCAAATAAATGTGCATTGGAAATGTAAAAAAGAACAATTAATGTTACTTGAAAAGGTAAAAAATGACGGACACGTGGTCATGGGACAACTTTATGCCCTTTTTTTTTATAAATAATAACAGTTCTATCCCATGGACTTTTTAATGGCGTCCGTCATTCGTCAGCCGAAGAATTGATTTGGTATGCTATTTCAAAATTGGTATTTCTTTGACGCACCTTCAAAGTTGGGTACTAAAGATATACTCAGTGTAAGTTGGTGGTACAGTTTTTGGATTAGCCCCAATGTTAATATATTCTTGGGATTCGCCCCACCTTTTTTATATGTAAATGTGTTGAAAAATGGTATTCTAGCAATCTATTACGGAGTATTTCGTAAGTTTCAAAATCATAGCCAATTAACTGATTATATATATGTATTCATTTGCTCCTAAAAAAAGTTTTTGTTATTCTAGATATGAGAAAACAGAGAGAAAAAAGAAAAAAAAAAGATCGTTAACCCAAGGGGGGATATCCCACCGGTCGAGAAGTCTCAAAATCCAACATCGTGCTTTTCTACACCTTTCTTGAATAGTGATGGAGGCTTAAAAATTAACAACTACCTAAAGAACTAACTCAACCCTACCCACATAAGTTACACGTTTGGATATGTCACACACTTCTTCAAATAGAGGAATCTTCAGTGCAGGAAACCGCTGAGTTTTTAATCGTCCCCTCCTATTCTGGCGGTCTCCATCGTGATGTAATCTGCCATCCTTTACCTGCCACATGCACTGCTACCTTCGTCCCTCATGGGTTGGTCTCCAACGGTGATCTGACGCCAAATTAAGTCGGTCAATTATTTGTAGGCTAATTTGTTATCATCAGTAATCTCCCAGTCCATGGGTGCACACTCATGCCGATTGATGATACTGGTTACAAGGCCTAGAAATAGATTTGAATGACCAAGTCAACGTTCTAAGGGCTACCAGCTTCAACCCTGTATTATAGCAGTGAACCGACGACTATATAAAGTACTTGCACGATGCTAACAAAGCCGGCATTCACCTACAACTATCAGCTTGTACGACGTGAAGTACATTAGAATTTGCAGCCAACTAAACACCACAAGAAGATTTATGAAGCATGTTTCAACCTTATAACCATGATAAAGGTTATATTAAGAATAATCGGCATATAAAGCAAGCTCGTATGGCTAAAGAAAGTCCGTACAGTCTCTCTTGTATAAAAGTATCGACTGTGTATATGTAATTAACGCAAAATATGTCAATGTAGAGCATAAAGTCTCTCAAAGTCTTCAACATGTTACACATCCTTTTTCAGTCAATGTCACGAGTATCTAGTTCATGCTTGGGAGGCCTTCCTCTCTTGCATAATTATTATTGGTTTTTGGACATGAACTAATAGGGACTTAAGACCTTCAAATAGCAAAATAAATACTTTAAGAAGGGGACATAGTGTTGGAACTATCTCAAACAGAAAAAGAAAAAAAAAATCTCAAACAACTTGAGTAACTTCATCAAAAGAATGAAATGTCAAAAAGTTGATTACAATCACTTTGTTGAGAGTTGATCTTGATTCAATGAATTGAGACACTAGATGTGGAAGAAGAGAAGATGAAAAGTGAAAATTAGGGAGTTACTTCTAAGTTGTGAGTGATTAAATGAGAAGATGAAAAATGAAAGGTTAAAAGAGTTATTTCTGGGTTATGACGTAGTTGCATGATAGCTGCTTCTTGAGTATTAGTAACACTTTGATAGCTAAAAATGTATAAAGTCTGTCTTAGCAGCCATAGGTGCTGAAGACAAGATAAGGTTTGGTTGCAGAAGAAGAAGAAGAAGAAGAAAGAAAGAAAGAAAGGGGTGCAGTGGTACATTGTTTTTTTTTTGGGTGGGGTTGGGGGGGGGGGGGGGGGTGGATGATATGAATGTTTCTAAATTTGAATTAGGTCTAACCTCCTTTTTACAAGAATAAGTCAAATAATGTGCATGTTAAACGATCCTTTTATTGGTCAAACTGTGATACCAATACTTCTCATTTCAATAATCCAGTACCCTGTCCTGCATGACAAATTTTTTATGTAGTTCACATCCAAAAATCATTTAATTAGAATATTATAGCCTTTAATAAGGTTCAAGAGTTTCTCTAATCTTTTATCTCAGATCTAAAGGACTTGGCCTTATCTCAGTTGTTGAGACAATGGGAAACATGAGAATCTTGCAAAAGGTGTTTTTTTTTAATGTTTAGAACTGCAATTCAATATGGCCCGTCGATATGGAAAATTGAACTCGCGACCTCGAGGCCCTTTACCACTTCCACCACCCCTTGGGGTTGCAAAAGGTGTTTTATATACGATGATCTAGCTTTTGGTATTAGCCGCTTCGAGAAGCATATGCACTTTCATATATGTAAATTGCAAGTCTTGCGAATTTTAATTAGGTAGGAGATTTGGAGCTGTTCATAACTTATTAGTGCAGTGGAGGAGTTTTAAGTTATGCCCTTGCAATTTGTGTGGTGAGTTTGTGAATGTAGGGGTAATTTTGTCACTAGGTTTCGACGAAACCTGACATCTTTTGTAATATCCCACTTGGGTTTATGGTAAATTTTTTTAATTTTACTTATTACTTTAGCGATGATTAAAATGATACTCCTTGTATTATTTGTGATTTTTAGCGACGATTGTTATGAATAACTTCTTGGAGACATATTCAGTGAATGAGTGGTGTGCTAGTGTTTTAGGGAAATAATTACCGATGCCACCAAACACGTTGTTGCCTCCTCCTCCACCAGTAGCTTCATCAAAAGCAAGGTGCCGATGGGATGTAACAAACCATGGAGGCTTCCAATGAAACGAAGGGATTCAAGAGAGCTTAGTCAGGAGATTTTTACTGGGAAATGAGCAAGTACATGTAGTTATGGTGATTTTTTTAGTTTTACTTATTACTTTAGTGATGATTAAAATTATACTCCTTGTATTATTTGTGATCTTTAGCGACGATTGCTATAAATAACTTCTTTGAGATATATTCGGTGAATGAGTGGTGTGCTAGTGTTTGAGGGAAGTGATTACCGATGCCACCAAACACTTTGTTGCCTCCTCCTCCACCAGTAGCTTCATCAAAGCAAGGCGCTGATGGGATGTAACAAACCATGGAGGCTTCCAATGAAACGAAGGGATTCAAGAGAGCTTAGTCAGGAGATTTTTACTTGGAAATGAGCAAGTACACGTAGTTATCTTCTTTACAACTATGTCGGGCCTTTCGAACCATCTTCATTCATTACTGTAACGATACTAGTGACTGAAGTGACATATTAGTATTATGTGTGTCACATAATGCATCGGTCTTTGTAATTATGTCTGACATTTCAACCATCTTCATCATTACTATTTACTACAACAATGTATGTGACTGAAGTGACATGTCAGTATTCTGCGTGTCAAATAATGTATCGTCTTTACAACTATGTATGGTCGGTGTCACTCTTGTAGGTCGCCTCAACAACGGCCTGTTGTCGCCGCTGTCGGCAATCCCCACCACCTACCTCCACCTACCGTCGCCAGTCGCCACCACCTACAACCACCTCCGCTGTCAAGCATCAACCACCATTTTATTTTTTGTTTAAACTAATTTTTTTTCTTTTGTTTCATAAATTTATATTCAAACTTAAGTTAGCCGAGTCTCCCCACTCAACCTAGCCAAAACAAAATAAATTTTCTTAGATTAAAATAAGTAAGGTTCTAAAAAGAAATAAATTTACTCTGATCTAACTCAACCCTACCCACCTAAGTTACACATTTGGATATGTCACACTTCTCCAAATAAAGGAATCTTCAGCGCAACTGCAGTAAACCGGTGATTTTTAATCGTCCCCTCCTAATCTTGCGGTCTCAATCTTAATGTAATCTGCCATCCTTTACCTGCCACATGCACTGCTACCTTTGTCCCTCATGGGTTGGTCTCCAACGGTGATCTGACGCCAAATTAAGTCCGTTGATTATTTGTTGGCTAATTTGTTATCATCAGCAATCTCCCAGTCCTTGGGTGCTCACTCCATGCCAATTGATGATACCGGTTACAAGGCCTAGAAATATATTTGAATGACCAAGTTAACGTTCTAAGGACTACAGCTTCAACCCTGTATTATAGCAGTGAATCGACGATTATATAAAGTACTTGCACGATGCTAACAAAGCCGACATTCACCTACAACTACCAGCTTGTACGACCTGAATTACATTAGAATCTGCAGCCAACTAAACACCACTAGAAGATTTATGAAGCATATTTCAACCTTATAACCATGATAAAAGTTATATTAAGAATAAACGGCATATAAAGCAAGCTTGTATGGCTAAAGAATGTTCGTACAATCTCACTTATATAAAAGTATCGACTGTGTATATGTAGTTAACGCAAAATATGTCAATGTAGAGCATAAAGTCTCTCAAAGTCTTCAACATGTTGCACATCCTTTTTCAGTCAATGTTACGAGTATCTGGTTCATCTTGGGAGGCCTTCCTCTCTTGCATAATTATTATTGGTTTTTGGACATGAACTAATAGGGACTTAAGACCTTCAAATAGCAAAATAAATACTTTAAGAAGGGGACATAGTGTTGGAACTATCTCAAACAGGAAAAAAAAATAAAATCTCAAACAACTTGAGTAACTTCATCAAAAGAATGAAATGTCAAAAAGTTGATTACAATCACTTTATTGAGAGTTGATCTTGATTCAATGAATTGAGACACTAGATGTGGAAGAAGAGAAGATGAAAAGTGAAAATTAGGGAGTTACTTCTAAGTTGTGAGTGATTAAATGTAAAGATGAAAAGTGAAAGGTTAAAAGAGTTATTTCTAGGTTAGGGATGAGTCTTTAATGTTTTCTTCTATACTTTTCTATGTGTTCCCAACCAATTCTGGTCGCACCCAAAGGCCCTTTGGTATCCCATTTTGCATAACACGTCCGCACAAGCAACAATCAACATTCAAAGCTCAACACCAGTCAAAGCGTGCACGCTCAAGTCACGTGCACTCTTACTTCTTCTACGCGACTTCGTCACCAAGAAACTCATCCTTTCGTGACTGTTCAACACGCTCTGACCGTCGCACATCGCCCGTCGCCTGTCGGCGCACCTTGGCGCTTGCCCAAGGAGGTTGGCCTTCCCTTTGGGGTCGTCCTCGGCCTTGGCCTTCCTCTTGGGGTCGGCCTCGGCCTCCCTCTGCGGTTGGCCTTGGACTTCCCCTATGGGTTGGCCTTTGGTCTCCATACTTAACACCTTCACTTCTCTTCAAAGGACCATACATCACTCCACGACCACGTCGCCCAGACGTCACTCCGCGACCCCGTTTCCCGGACGTCACTCCGCGACCCCGTTTCCCGGACGTCACTCCGCGACCCCGTTGCCAGTCGTCCATACGTTGCCCGTGCGCTAACTCCGCGACGCTCGTCATTCGTCGCCCGGATGTTGTCTCCACGACCCCTGTCACCGACGTCCGGCGCCGCACTCCAACACTCCGCCGTGCACGTGCGCCGCGCCGCTGATACAGTCGTACCCTCAGGCTCTCTGTCACACTACCGTGCCCACGACACCATACGCACTTCATCGTGCCCATGACCCAAAATCATGTTACATGCCCCCCACCGGGCACCACACTCATTCACCACACCATGCGCACCTTGCCTTGGTCGTGGAACATGCTTCGACCCACTCTCCAGAGTGTGCAACATCCTGCGGGGATAGGCGACTCCTCCGGGACACTATCTCCGCCAGGGAGCTCTTCAACTCCCCTTCCGCCAGGTAGACGACTCCTCCGGGATGCTACCTCGGCCAGTCGGGTAGACGGCTCCTCCGGGATGCTACCTTGACGTGCTCCGAGTGCTCCGGCACAAGGACTCACCTGCGGGGATAGGCGACTCCTCCGGGACACTATCTCCGCCAGGGAGCTCTTCAACTCCCCTTCCGCCAGGTAGACGGCTCCTCCGGGATGCTACCTCGGCCAGTCGGGTAGACGGCTCCTCCGAGATGCTACCTTGACGTGCTCCGAGTGCTCCGGCACAAGGACTCACCCGCGGGGATAGGCGACTCCTCCGGGACACTATCTCCGCCAGGAAGCTCTTCAACTCCCCTTCCGCCAGGTAGACGGCTCCTCCGGGATGTTACCTCGGCCAGTCGGGTAGACGGCTCCTCCGGGATGCTACCTTGACGTGCTCCGAGTGCTCCGGCACAAGGACTCACCTGCGGGGATAAGCGACTCCTCCGGGACACTATCTCTGCCAGGGAGCTCTTCAACTCCCCTTCCGCCAGGTAGACGGCTCCTCCGGGATGCTACCTTGACGCGCTCCGAGTGCTCCGGCACAAGGACTCACCCGCGGGGATAGGCGACTCCTCCGGGACACTATCTCTGCCAGGGAGCTCTAAGTGCTCCGGCACGAAGACTCCCCTTCCGCCAGGTAGACGGCTCATCCGGGATGCTACCTCGGCCTGCGGAATAGGCGACTCCTCCGGGACACTATCTCCGCCAGGGTGCCTGCGTGACTGGCCTACGTGCTCCGGCACTGGGGGCTTGCGTCGGCACCCCTAAGGACTATGACCCCCGGGTCACTCCGAGACGGGAGCAGGTCTTCGGAGGGCATCGCGCCTAGTTCACCTGGCAGTTGGGCGTCGGGTCTTCCCCACCGTTGCCAGGCCTGTGGGACTCTGCAAGGGCTTGGATTGGAGGCTAGATCAAGGGGTTCTCTGGCCACACCAACGCTGTGGGAGCCAGTCTTTCCAGACAGACAGAGCGACGCTGTGCGGGGCAGGCCGGTTGAATATGCGATCCGACAGTCCGTGGAGCACCGGCACCCGTGGACCAACCCCCCGGTGACGTGTCACTCCCGGGGAGTGCCACGTGTCGGTTAATGACATCATCATCTCAATCTCTATAAATAGAGGTCTTGAGAATTCATTTAGGAGGTTGGACATTTTCAGGACTCTCACATTTTCACTTTCTCACTCTAGAATCCTAGAGAGAGAAACATACAGGACCTTGACTCTGGACCTAAGCATCGGACTGTGACTGTCGTCGTGTATTCATCATGCGCTATCGCCCTCGCAGCACTGCCACCCTCAAGCTCTGTCTGGGAAGCCCTTGGTCTCTACCCTTGTTCCACCCTTGTTGTGCCCTACATCAACATACTTGGCATCTGACTCGGACTGCATTCCTTGTGGCACCTCCACGTCGACTGCGAACCCACTTTCCTTGGCATCATTTTGGCGACTCCGCTGGGGAGGTGAGCATCGTATTGCAGTCTGCCTATCTTCCACACACAGTCTGCATGCTTATACAACGAAGAGTTACGAAGGCTACCAGCCAAGGTCTCATCCACACCGTGCAAGAGGAGGATCACCTCGGTGAACAAGAAGGGACTAGTGCCATGCGTCTCCAAGACCAGCCACTAGCTACCGCACCTGACATACAAGTTGCAGTCAATGCGGCCATCCAACAATTTTCGCCCACTATAGCCACTCTTATGACAGCCATGATGGAAATGCAAAAATCAATCCAAGTCTTGACTTCAAGTTGCACCTGACATACAAGTTTCAGTCAATGCGGCCATCCAGCAGTTTTTGCCCACTATAGCCACTCTTATGACAGCCATGATGGAAATGCAAAAATCAATGCTAGTCTAGACTTCACAATCACCGACTTCCCGAAGCCTTAGAGCTCTACACGCTGTGCATATTGCTCACCCCGTGCCATCCCAAGCTCTGGGGTTGGACCCTCATGCTCATATCCAACCTTCAGGGCCTGGGCTAGTTTTGGACATTACCCAAGTCCCAGTATCGCGACCACCGATGCCTTAGTCCTCCGGGCCCTCGATAGTAGGACTCGCGGCACCTTAGCCTGCGGCGCCACGCCTTACCCTTGCTCGAAGCACTTCGGAGACTCACGAATCAATTGAGATGGAGCCTAACCCGAACATAACCAGCCGAAACCTAAACACAAGTCATTCCCCCGGCTTACTCCAGTCGACCTTTCCTGACGACCGGCCTCCAGCAGCTGACACTACCCATATGCAAACCATGCCCCAACAAGTTGCTCCCCATCACCAACCCTTCTCTACCATCGTCATCCCCTCAATGCCTCAGGTTGCACCGTCTGGGGGCTCTGGTGCCCGGATCATCCTGACCGGGTACAAACCCTCTCATGCTTCGTAGGTCACCAAGCATGACCTTGACGCCGTCAGCTGCCGTCTCAAGTTGTCATCCTTACCACACTCTCCCTCTAAGCTGTCAGACCATGCTCCCAACTCTGGCGACCTCACTACCAAGCCCTACCTTGTCAAGTACAAGCAACCAACCTTCACCTTGTTCAACGGCAAAGAGGGCAACGCCCGCGAGCACCTCACCCGTTTTGCTGGCTCCCTGGAGCACTACGGGGAGGACGACACTTTGAAGCTTCGGGAATTTCACAAGTCCCTGACTGGCCTCGCCTACTCTTGGTATCATCAGATTCCTGACAGTACTATCCACTCATGGTCCGACATGGTCCAGCTCTTCCTTGACAAGTTTCACTATGAGACAGAACGTGTGACCATCGTTGACATTGCCGGGATCCGCCAGAATCCCGGGGAAGACCTCAACACCTATGTTACGCGATTTCATCACAAGTGCTTGGAGTGCACTGACTTCAGCAAAGATGAAACCCTTGTACCCATTTGCATCAAGAACATGAAGGACACCTACAGGGTCTACCTTGAAAACCTCCAGCTTCAGTCATGGGGACATCTCAAAGAAGCTGCGCGACGCACCTATGACTCGGTCGGTCCGTCAAAGACCCCAAAGCCCCAACCTCATATTGCTTTGGCCACGACGATGGAAGCAGCCAGTAACGACGACAACAACCGCAAGCGTCAGTCCCAAGGAAGGGACGGGCACCCTGACAAGAGAGGGCAGCCGATGCCTGCCCCAGAATACCCGTGTGACTTGAAGATTGTTAGAACTCTCCTCGAGACATGGATCGACGACAATGCCATAACCCTGCCCAATGTCGACACTGAACCTACCCCGAAAGACTTAGCCTATCCCAACTACTGCCCCTATCATCGGAAGGTCGGTCATGGCCTCAAGTGGTGCAGGGGCCTCAAGTTTGTCTTCGCTGACAAGATTGCGTCCGGAGAGCTCAAACTCTAAGTACGAGACATTTTACCCACCCGACCAAGCCTTGGCATGCCTTAGTGCATTTTCCACACTTGTAATTTTTTCGTTCATTTTGCAAGTTTCCATGTACGTCATACCCATGTATCAAGGCATGTTGCATATCCTTCGTTATCAATGAAGTTACATTTTCCAGACTTAGAAAATTTTCAAGCTACATTGCTCTTGCACAAGTCTATTGACATCACCCTTCATGCCATCACCCACTCCCTTGGGGGCTTCACCCCTTCCCAACCCCTTCGGCCTCACATTGCAACGACTTGGTACGTGGTGTGCGGGGTGGCTCGAGTCGCGCTACTACGGTCGCATCATCATCCCCCATTCACTTTTCTTGACACTTAGAAAAAAAAATTATTTTTTCGCAGCCGGTCATCGATCACCACCCTCAGTGGCCTCCCTCACCACCCTTGCCCGAGCTCAATTTTTTTTTCAACACTTAGAAATTTTTTCAAAGTTTTCATCTTCCCCACTTACTCCCAACATTCATGCTCTCATCACTCTCTCTATATCTTCATTCACTCTCCCTCTCACATGATCCAACACTACATCTTCCTTTCTTCCCTCACCATTCTTTCTTTCTCCACATTATACACAACTCTTATCTTTCTCTCTTTGTACATAAAAAAAAAAAAAAAATCATTGGAGGTTCCCTCCTTAGGGAGGCCAACAATTTTTTTTTTGCCCCCCGTCACCCCACCCACCCCCACCCAGGCGTCTGGGCAGCCCAAAATTCGGGCAGCCCTCTTCCCACCCGTCCATGTGGGTCTTCCCCACTCTCTCTTCCCACATTTAATTCCATCTCCCCCTTTTCTCCCTCTTCCATCACTTTCAACTTTTTAATTTTTCTCTTTCCCCTCCCTACATCACTCTAACATATTTTTCCTCGCTCTTCCCTCTCTATCCGAGACACCATTCCTCAATTTCCCCACTTTACACACTCTCTCTCTTATCACATTAAATGCCTCTCTCTCCCTCTCTCTCTCTCTCACATTCTCTTACACTCTCTTACACATTTTCTCTCTGTTATGCTCATTAACTCACCCAACACACTCTTCTCTTTCACCCTCACGTGGGTCTCCTCCCCTCCTCATTTCCCGCTCTTCCTTTTTCCCCACTCATTACTCACATTAACTTCCCCCCACTTACAACCTTCTCTCTCTCACTTCTTCACTCTTACACATGATTCTTACACATCAACTCTTACACATTAACCAATCATCACCCCCCCTACCCACACCCTCGGCCTCGGCCTCTCCCATCCCTCTCTCACCTTTGTTCATTCATTCTCTTCTCTCAGTCCCTCTCTCCCATCACTCTCATTAATTCCCCCTCACATATTACCTCCCCCAATAAATTCACCTCATCTCACCCTCCCTCTTTCCCTACACCCTTGGCCTCGTCCTCCCCGCCCCCTTCCCTAGGCTGACCCCCCTCCCCTCTCTTCATTCAATTTCCTTTCTATCTCCCTTCCCCTCCCATTAATCACATCACTCTCTCTTCATCGTTTCTCTCACCCCATCTTTTCCAATCCCCTTTTTTTTCCCACACCCACACCCACACCCCCACCCCCACCCCTTGGCCTCGGCCTCCCCACCCCCCTTCCACGACCGACCCCCTCCTTCTTTCTCTTCTTCTACCTCACCCCCATTAACTCCCTTCATTATTACCCCAATTTCATACTTACACATACTTTATTTACATTACTTCATAAATACAACACCCCTCATACTCAACTTTTTTTCTTTCTCATATTCCATTATACTCACCAGACACAACACTTAACATTTTTTTTTCTATCTAACCAGACCAAAAACTAACATACCAATTTTACAACAACTAAAACTTCATATGCTTTGGGGTAGCACTTCTTGACTCCCTCTGTTACCCATTTTCTCACTTTTCCATACTTAGATTTTTTTGTAACATTGACCGCCTTGCATTGCCCGAGCCCCTGTGCCCGTCGTGGACTGTCCCCCCATCGGGACGCCCGATCGCGCACATTGCGCCCTACCCATTTCATACTTTTCTACACTTAGAACTTTTTTTGCAAATTTTATCATGCCCCGTGTCGCGACGTCCCCGACATCAACATCCTTGGTAGGTGGTGCGCGCGAGGCAGCTCGAACCACCTACTCCTACTCATTGTTCGACGCTCGTCGTCCGTCGTCCGTCGTTCGTCACCCGGGCGCCGTCTCCGCGACCCCCGTCGCCAGCGCCCGTGCGCGGTTTCCGCGACGCTTGTCGCCCATCGCCGGGGTAACGTCTCCGTGACACTTGTCGTCCGTCGCCCGGGCGCCGTTTTCGTGCCGACGCCCTTGCGCCCTATCATCGTGCCCTTGTCTCAACCCCCAATCATTCTAAGATTTCGTAGGTGGTGCATGATGTGGCTCAAGCCACCTGCTCTTCATCATCATCATGCATTGACGACATCAGCTACTCTCCGGCCAAACAACATCAAAATCTTGCTAAGTGTTTATGCGTGCGGTGCCTGCTCGGGTTGCCCCTCCGCGCACACCACACGCAGGGGGCTTATGTTCCCAACCTATTCTGGTCGCACCCAAAGGCCCTTTGGTATCCCATTTTGCATAACACGTCCGCACAAGCAACAATCAACATTCAAAGCTCACAACTGGTCAAAGCGTGCACTCTCAAGTCACGCGCACTTATTACTTCTTCTACGTGACTTCGTCACCAAGGAGGTTGGCCTTGGCCTCCCCCTTGGGGTCGGCCTCGGCCTTGGCCTTCCCCTTGGGGTCAGCCTCGGCCTTGGCCTTCCCCTTGGGGTCGGCCTTGGCCTCCCCTGAGGTTGGCCTTGGCCTTCCCCTTGGGGTTGGCCTTTGGCCTCCATACTTGGCATTTTCCTTCCTTCAAGGGACCATACATCACTCCGCGACCACGTCGCCCAGACATAACTTCGTGACCCTGTCGCCCATACATAACTCTGCAACCCCGTCGCCCGGACGTCACTTCGCGACCCCGTCGCCTGGACGTCACTCCGCGACCCCGTCGCCCGTCGTCCGGACATTGCCCGCGCCCGCGCGCTAACTCCGCGACGCTCGTCGTCCGTCGCCTGGACGTCGTCTCCGCGATGCCCGTCGCCGACATCCAGGGGCCGCACTCTAACAGTCAGCCGCGCCCGTGCGCCGCGCCGCTGATACAGCCGTGCCCTCAGGCTCTCTGTCACACTACCGTGCCCCCGGCACCATACTCACTTCATCGCGCCCATGCGCCACAATCATGTTACATGCCCCCCGGGCACCACACTCATTCACCACACCATGCGCACCTTGCCTTGGTCGTGGAACATGCTTCGACCCACTCTCCGGAGTATGCAACATCCTGCGGGGATAGGCGACTCCTCCGGGACACTATCTCCGCCAGGGAGCTCTTCAACTCCCCTTCCGCCAGGTAGACGGCTCCTCCGGGATGCTACCTCGGCCAGTCGGGTAGACGGCTCCTCCGGGATGCTACCTTGACACACTCTGAGTGCTCCAGCACAAAGACTCACCCGCGGGGATATGGGACTCCTCCAAGACACTATCTTCATCAAGGAGCTCTTCAACTCCCCTTCCGCCAGATAGACGGCTCCTCCGGGATGCTACCTCGGCCAGTCGGGTAGACGGCTCTTCCGGGATGCGACCTTGACGTGCTCTAAGTGCTCCGGCACAAGGACTCACCCACGGGGATAGGCGACTCCTCCGGGACACTGTCTCCGCCAGGGAGCTCTTCAACTCCCCTTCTGCCAGGTAGACGGCTCCTCCGGGATGCTACCTTGACGCGCTCCGAGTGCTCCGGCACAAGGACTCACCCGCGGGGATAGGCGACTCCTCCGGGACACTATCTCCGCCAGGGAGCTCTAAGTGCTCCGGCACGAAGACTCCCCTTCCGCCAGGTAGACGGCTCCTCCGAGATGCTACCTTGGCCGGCCAGGTAGACGGCTCCTCCGGGATGCTACCTCGGCCTGTGGAATAGGCGACTCCTCTGGGACACTATCTCCGCCAGGGAGTCTGAGTGATTGGCCTACGTGCTCTGGTACTGGGGGCTTGCGTCGGCACCCCTAGGGACTATGACCCCCGGGTCACTCCGAGACGGGAGCAGGTCTTCGGAGGGCATCACGCCTAGTTCACCTGGCAGTTGGGCGTCGGGTCTTCCCCACCGCTGCCAGGCCTGTGGGACTCTGCAAGGGCTTGGATTGGAGGCTAGATCAAGGGGTTCTCTGGCCACACCAACGCTGTGGGAGCCAGTCTTTCCAGACAGACAGAGCGACGCTGTGTGGGGCAGGCCGGGTGAATATGCGATCCGACAGTCCGTGGAGCACCGACACCCATGGACCCCCCGGTGATGTGTCACTCCCAGGGAGCGCCACGTGTCGGTTAATGACATCATCATCTCAATCTCTATAAATAGAGGTCTTGAGAATTCATTCAGGAGGTTGCACATTTTCAGGACTCTCACATTTTCACTTTCTCACTCTAGAAGCCTAGAGAGATAAACATACATGACATTGACTCTGGACCTAAGCATCAGACTGTGACTGTCGTCGTGTATTCATCCTGCGCTATTGCCATCGCAGCACTGCCACCCTCAAGCTCTGTCTGGGAAGCCCTTGGTCTCTGCCCTTGTTCCACCCTTGATGTGTCCTACATCAACATACTTGGCATCTGACTCGGACATCATTCCTTGTGGCACATCCACGTCGACTGCGAACCCACTTTCATTGGTATCAATATGTAGCAGTGTAAATAGGTGCATCCCTAATCGTTGTGTGATGAAACCAAGAAAGATAGTGAGTTTTATGAATAGAAGTGTTGATCGAGTAGAAAAAAAATATAAGAGTGTATCTCTTCTCCACTTCCTCCTCCTCTTCCGATCCATAATACTTTAAGTATTTCCACTGTGCCTTTAATATTGTGCCCATTACGCAACAAAGCGGTAGCAGAGCGAAGGTTCTAATGGCGGCAACAAGTGGAGCATTTCCTTTCCCAAAGCCCGTGAAAGACAACCATGAAAGGTAGAGCATCCGAATGAAAACCTTTCTTGATGGCCAAGACGTTTGGAATGCAGTAGAAGACGAATATATGAAACCGAAAAACTTGGCCGGTTCTAGCGAACCCATGACAAAGGCTGCCAAAGAAGCCCGAGTGAAAGATCAAGAGGCTCTTTCACTCATTCAACTTGGCGTCGATGACAATGTCTTTGAGAAGATTGCGCATACCACCACCGCAAAGAAAGCATGCGATACTTTAGAGAGTGCTTTCAAGGGTATTGACAAGGTGAAGAAATGTGACGGTCCAAAGCCTTCGAGGTGAATTTGAGTCTTTATAGATGAAAGACTCCAAAATAATTTTTGACTACATTTCAAGAGTTCTCTCAGTTGTGAACCAACTTGAGATAAATGTTGAAGAGATGGAAGATAGTCGAGTGGTCGAGAAGATATTTCGATATCTTGATCCAAAATTCGACCATGTCGTTGCATCGAGGAGTCCAATGATACAGAGACTATGACCGTCGATGAGGTCTCGAGAAAATTGCAAGTCCATGAGGACAAGATCGAAAGGAGAAACAAATAGCCTATCGAGTAAGTTCTTCAGGCCAAGATGAATATTAACGAGAAGAAAGATGACGCCAACAAAAATCAAAGTGGTTGAGGTAGAGGCCGTGGATGAGGTCGCACTCGAGATCGTGGCAGAGGCCGTGGTGGACAATATCAGAACAACAATAACAAATTAAGTTTAAAATTTCATCCATTGAGAGAATGAGGTCGAGAAAGAGGAGGCTATTACCAATGCCAAAGCAAGAAAGATGTTGAATGTTTCACATGTAATCGATACGGGTACTACTCTTGGGAGTGTCAAGATGAACCAAAGGAAGAAAAGGTGAAGGCTCACTATGTAGAAGAAAAGAAAGTGGGTGATGACATGGTCATGTTTGCACACGATGGATCAAAAGAAGAGAATGAGAGTTCTTGGTCTCGATCCCGGTGCCAGCAATCACATATATACTTGCACGATGCTAACAAACCCGGCATTCATATACAACTACCAGCTTGTACGATGTGAACTACATTAGAAGCAGTCAACTAAACACCACAAGAAAATCTATGAAGCATAATTCAACCATATAACCATGTGTTCCCAACCTATTCTGGTCGCACCCAAAGGCCCACTGTGGTCCTATTTTGCATGACACATCCACACAAGCAATAGTCATTTTCAACGCTCACAACCGGTCAAAGCATGCCCGCTCAAGTCACGTGCACTTCTCACTTTCGTCACGTTACTTCGTCACTAAGAAGCTCATTTTTGCACGAAGCCTTATCACGCTTCGACCGTCGCACTTCGCCCGTCGTCCGTCGATGCACCATTGCACTTGCCCAAGGAGGTTGGCCTTGGCCTCCCCCTTGGGGTCGGCCTCGGCCTTGGCCTTCCCCTTGGGGTCGGCCTCGGCCTCCCCATTGGGGTCGGCCTTGGCCTCCCCTTGAGGTTGGCCTTGGCCTTCGCCGAAGGGTTGGCCTTTGGCCTCCATCCTTAGCACCCATGCGCCCATGCGCCACAATCATGTTACATGCCCCCCGGGCACCACACTCATTCACCACACCATGCACACCTTGCCTTGGTCGTGGAACATACTTCGACCCACTCTCCGGAGTGTGCAACATCCTGCGGGGATAGGCGACTCCTCTGGGACACTATCTCCGCCAGGGAGCTCTTCAACTCCCCTTCCGCCAGGTAGACGGCTCCTCCGGGATGCTACCTTGACATGCTCCGAGTGCTCCGGCACAAGGACTCACCCGCGGGGATATGCGACTCCTCCGGGACACTATCTTCATCAGGGAGCTCTTCAACTCCCCTTCCGCCAGGTAGACGGCTCCTTCGGGATACTACCTCGGCCAGTTTGGTAGACGGCTCCTCCGGGATGCTACCTTGACATGCTCCGAGTGCTCCGGCACAAGGACTCACCCGCGGGGATAGGCGACTCCTCCGGGACACTATCTCCGCCAGGGAGCTCTTCAACTCCCCTTCCGCCATGTAGACGGCTCCTCTGGGATGCTACCTCGGCCAGTTGGGTAGACGGCTCCTTTGGGATGCGACCTTGACGCTTTTCGAGTGATTTGGCACAAGGACTCACCCGCGGGGATATGCGACTCCTCCGGGACACTATCTCTGCCAGGGAGCTCCAAGTGCTCCAGCACGAAGACTCCCCTTCTGCCAGGTAGACGGCTCCTCTGGGATGCTACCTTGGCCGACCAGGTAGACGGCTCCTTCGGGATGCTACCTCGGCTTGCGGAATAGGCAACTCTTCCGGGACACTATCTCTGTCAGGGTGCCTGCGTGACCAGCCTACGTGTTCCGACACTGGTGGCTTGCGTCGGCACCCCTAGGGACTATGACCCCCCGATCACTCCGAGACGGGAGCTGGTCTTCGGAGGGCATCGCGCCTAGTTTACCTGGCAGTTGGGCGTCGGGTCTTCCCCACCGCTGCCAGGCCTGTGGGACTCCGCAAGGGCTTGGATTAGAGGCTAGATCAAGGGGGTTCTCTCGCCACACCGATGCGTTGGGAGCCAATCTTTCCTGACAGATGGAGTGACGCTGTGCGGGGCAGGCCGGGTGAATATGCGATCTGACAATCCATGGAGCACCGGCACCCGTGGACCCCCCGGTGATGTGTCACTCCTGGGGAACGCCACGTGTTAGTTTATGACATCATCATCTCAATATCTATAAATAGAGGTCTTGAGAATTCATTCGGACAGGGGATAAAGGTTGGACATTTTCAGGACTTCTTCTTCACTCTCTCGCATTTTCACTTTCTCACTCTAGAATTCTAAAGAGAGAAACATACAGTACCTTGACTCTGGACCTAAGCATCGGACTGTGACTGTCATCGTGTATTCATCCTCGCGCCATCGCCCCTCGCAGCACTGCCACCCTCAAGCTCTGTTTGGGAAGCCCTTGGTCTCTGCCCTTGTTCCACCCTTGCTGTGTCCTACATCAACATACTTGGCATCTGACTCGAACTGCAGCCTTTGTGGCACCTCCACGTAAGTACGAACCCACTTTTCTTGGCATCACCATGGGAAAGGTTTTTTTTTATAGTTAAACCGGAGAATTGATATTAATTTGGTTATAAGAGTAGCTACTTTCTGAAGATAGTAGTTATAAGTCTGTTACAATCAGATCGAACAAAGTGTATAGTTAAAATAATCACATCAGATAATCACAAAAGCCAAAGAACAAGATAGCCTCCGGTATGAGATCTAGTGCTACCCTTGAATCTGACCAGGGGTGGAACTACATATGTACGAGGGGGGACTAAGGCACCCCCTCAGATTTTGAAATATATATATATATATATATATATATATATATTGTTTTTTTTCACTCGCGACTCTCTCTCTCTCTCTCTCCTCTTCCTCTCGGCTCTCACTTAGTCACTCTCTCAGTTCACGTCGTCGCCGTCGACGGTTGAACTCTCACCGGAGTCACCGCTCACCGGTCAGTGGTCACGGAACGGCGCCTCTCACTCTCTCAGTCACCGCGGCACCGCCCACGGCTACTGGTCATCGGCTCATCGCCTCATCGGTAACACCGGTCGCCGTCAAGGTCTCAACGTCCGCCCTTGCTCTCATGGAGTCACGGACGGCCTCACGGCTGAGGAAATGGTCATCTCACGTCTGTCGAAGCCCTGATTTCGAAGCGTGAAGGCCCTCCCCAATCCCCACCCCAACTTCGGCCAGATCTAGCTTAGATCTACGAGCCGGCGGACAAACCGAGGAAGTGACGAACCTCACCGGTCGGCGGTTACGGTGCCTAAAATAGTGAAATTCAAGCATATCTGACTTCTGAGCCTCAGTCACCGTTGGTCACGGGCACGACGAAGAACCCACCGCCAGCGACATTGCGACAACGACGCCGTTCTGATTTCTGAGGACTGAGGTCAGTGTGCATTTTGAACAATTTCTTTTGCTATTGAGAATTGATTAATAATTTTAGGTTGTTAGTTGTGTATTTGATAATTTGGATTATTAATTGATGATTTATGGCTGTTAATCGTGCATTGAGTACGTGGGATGTGAGATTATTGATGGAGGATGGGACCCGTTTGAATTTTTGTCCGATTTGAGCATTGATTATTTGATTGATAATTTTAGGTTGTGTTAATTGTGCATTTGAAAATTAAGATTATTAATTGCTGATTATAGGTTGTTAATTGTGCATTGAGCATTTGAGAATTGAGATGGTTGATGGAGGATGGGACCCAATTGGATTAAGATGTCGGATATGTGATTTAGTTCAATGGTGGTTTCAAATTAGGTTAGTTAGGTTATCACGATTATAAAACATGAGTGAAAAAGTAAAAGAATAAAATATTTGTAATTAACTAGGTTATTTGATTGATAATTGATGGATTGATACTTAAAATAAAATATATATTTTTCAGAATGGAAATGTTCTTTCAAAAGAAAGTAAAGGTGAAAAAGTTATTGCAGTCTAATAAGAATGAGTGTAGAAATCAAGATATTATTCAACAGTATCTGATTCCAACAGTAAGGGACAAGGCTCCCATTGTGTATCGTGATATTCATTTCGGACATTCAAGCAGAGTTAGCGATGAGTTCAATTCTGACGAGCTTATTGCGGATCCTGAGTTGCGTCCGAATATTTTGGATTATGGTCCTAATGTTCAAGATAAAGTTCGACGAGCGTATTGGTCGAAAGGTCCTTGCCAACCTTGTCACCACAATTTTCCATTTACACAATTTGAAAGACCTTTTAGATGCTTTTTAGTATGTTTTGTGTATTATAAAAAAATGCACTTTATTTTTATGTGCTATTTTACTTATAAAAATATTTATCTCCTTCGATATATTTTTAGCCTCCCCTGGAATGAAATCTTGGTTCCGCCACTGAATCTGACATGGGAAAGGTTATACTAAGAAGCATATAAGGCAAGTTTGTATGGCTAAAAAGGGTTCGTACAGTCTCAATTGTATGAAAGTAATGACTGTATATATGTAGCTAGCGCAAACTATGTCAATGTAGAGCATAAAGTCTCTCAAAGTCTTCAACACATCCTTCTTCAATCACTGTTATGAGTATCTAGTTCATGCATGGGAGGCCTTCCTCTCTTGCGTGGTTATTATTGGTATTTGGACATGAACTAGAAGGGTTTCAAGACCTTCAAACGGCAAAACAAATACTTAAGAAGGGGACACACTGTTGGAACTAACTCAAACCACCTGTCAGTAACTTCAAAAAAAAAAAATGAAATGGCAAAAAGTTGACATGTAAAATCAATTTCCAGCCTACTGGGTCTCTTTGATAATGTGGAATTATTCTTTCCGAACAGAGTACCATTCACAGTTCCATATATCCTGCTTGAACCACACAAAACTAAGTATTTTTTCAGCCAGATTGAGGCGCGGACTAAGTCGTTTTCTTTAATACATTACCGCTGCAACAATCCTAGGCACGCCTCCTCCAAGATACAACAATTCAGCTTTTCATAATTTCTGTATTTTTTTTTAATTTGCACAAATAGAGAAGCAGAGTTTCAGACACAACACAACACCCTTCTTGCGTAGGAAGAGAATGCAGAAAGCTGCCATTATTTTAGAAAAACATAATATCGTGAACACTCTAATCACATTCTATTTTAGTACCGCAGGTGTGCGGAAAAAAGAACAGAAACATGTACCAAAAGTTGTTAGCTGAACAAATCCTTTCAAATTCTAACATTGGTAGAAATATGCACAAGTCTTATGCACGTGGGGTAGATATTGGAGGAGAGTAGCTACCAATAACAGAAGCTCTTTTGTGGTCATAATAATATAAAACTGGAACTATAATGGCAAGTTAAGACTATATCATGGTATAGTTAGGGCCAGGGAATTAAAATTAAGTATTAACCACGTCTTAATGCATTAGAAAAGGAATACACTTAATCCAAGCAATAGCCATGTAGATATGTGACGGTCCATCTGATGCAAATGGCCTAAAAAGGCCTTATGAAAAAATCATTTATGCCTGACTTTGACGAAAATATAATAATAACCTTTTCAACAAAATACAAATGGCAATACATACTATTCCCACCTACTTATATGCTTTTTCAAGTTTTGGCTAAACGATATATGTTTCGTGCTTAGTGACACACGAGAGAGTAAAAATAACATCTTTTTATAAGATTTTAGAACTCTTTGAGAACGAGGGTCTTCAAAGTCAAGGAGCACCTCAAAATTCTTTGTTACAAAATATCTTCAAACTTCTTCATCACGTCTGTCACTTATCTTACATTGTCAGAACGATTATCGTTGTAATTAATATATTTTCGATAGATTGACTGAAGCAACCATGACTATACATATTAATCAGTCCGTCATATTTTTTGACT
Source organism: Escallonia rubra (assembly GCA_033065855.1). Taxonomy (NCBI): domain Eukaryota; kingdom Viridiplantae; phylum Streptophyta; class Magnoliopsida; order Escalloniales; family Escalloniaceae; genus Escallonia; species Escallonia rubra. Next base: position 421,145 of record JAVXUO010000243.1, on the reverse strand, counting down.
AAACTTTCACCTTTACGAATAAAAGCGTACGAATGTCTTATATCTACAGTTGTGACATTATAAGAGAGTGATTTGGTAAATGCCCATAATCAGGCTTCAGGTTTCGTTTGGCAAATTTTTTTTTTTGGTTTTCACTTTTAAAAAAAAATTTAAAAGAGCACTTAATTTTTTTTTACAAAAACAAGTGGGTGTTTGATAATCCAATTTTATGTTGAATTTTTTCTTTTGAGTGTTTGATTACTCAGTTTTTATTTTGAGTTTTTTTTTGTGGTGGTTTACGATGGCGGTGGTGGGGCATGGCGGTGGTCAACGGTGGCTGCCGGCGGTTGTCGTTGGCAGTCGCCGGCGCCTACCGGCAAGCCGTTGGCGGTGGTCGCCTGAGGTGGCTGCCGGCGATGGGAGGGTGGTGGACTAAAAAAAAAAACCAAAAGTGAAAAAAAAAAGCAAATTTTTTTTTTTTACTCTTCAGTTTAAAAACTGATTTTTTAAATTGGAAAAGAAAAAAAAAAATTACCAAACGCGATTTGTTTTCACATTTCCAAAACTGAAAAAAAATGAGTGTCAAACAGGGCTTGAGTATTTCAGATGCTAGCTAAATTTCAAAAAAAGAAAAGGAGAGACAGAAGCAACACTGTGTCGGCCCAATTGGGCTGGTCCGAAACTAAAGTAGCTTTGAATTGGGCCGATCAAATCTCACTTTTTCATATCTATAGCCCTAGATAGAATTAGATGCTAAAGGCTTACCTTGCTTGCTTGCAATTCAGTATTCACTAATTCCAGGGAGATGTCCATGGCTGTCCGTGATCACAAAATAGTGCCCTAATTTTCCTATTTACTTCACGCAATTCAAATTACGGACAAACATATACGTGTTCGTGTTCTAGCTGTTGTGTAACACAGTGTGTAGCTCAGAAAATGGGAGAAAACAAGCGGAAAAGAGGCCGGAAGCCTAAATCACCGGTGGCGGACACCATGGACTTGCAATACTCCAACCTTGGCCCCACCTCTGCGGCCGCAGATGACGTCGTTGCCCCTACCACCAACACCGCTGAAGCTGCCGAGCCTAACCGCCGGGGACGCGGCCGCCCCAGAAAATCCGCAAAGCACCCCGGAGGGGATTCCGACGCCGAGATATCCGCCGCGTCCCCCGAGAGGAGGGGAATCGGACGGTTCCACGACCACAACGGCGGCGACGGATGCGTCGTCGGGGCGGCGGAGGGGCCGCCGCCGAGGTGGGAGAGCGTGGCGAAGGTGATGCCGTCGATGGACGCGGTGGTGAAGGTCTTTTGTGTGCATACTGAGCCGAATTTCTCGCTGCCGTGGCAGAGGAAGAGGCAGTACAGCTCAAGCAGCAGCGGTTTCATTATCGCGGGGAGGAGGGTCCTAACGAATGCGCACTCGGTGGAGCATCACACTCAGGTTAAGCTCAAGAAGCGCGGCTCCGATACCAAGTACTTGGCCACTGTGTTGGCAATTGGAAACGAATGCGATATTGGTAAGGGTTTGTAATCCCTAATTCATGTACTTTTGCTCAATTTCAACGTTATGAGTAGTCAAGTTTGGCACACGAAAGAGTTTTCCTGGTGCCCAAATTTTTGTACGAAGTGGTTAATCCATAATATACTTGCTTTCTTGAATTATGATTTGATGAGTTTTTTTTAGCTTCTGAAAGCTGATTTAATCAGTGCGATTGTCAAACACCTAGAAATCTGATTTCATCCAAATTAAATAGTCAAGTTTGACCATTTCAAGATTACTCCCAAACATGCTCTACACAGCTCAAAACTACTGAACTTAACTTATTGACCTAAGGACATCTCGACTGTCATTCTTTCACCAAGTTCAAGTACTAAATAGGTATCATGTGTTCTAGCAAGCTATGTACATATTAATTTGACTCCCGTCAAGTACTAAAAGGTATTGTATGATCTCGGCCAATAATTTCGACCATCTAGAACGTTACATATTATGGCCGGGGACATCAATGCTCCTCCAATAATGGTCCTATTACAAGCGTTCATTACCTTTAGCGGCTCACTTATAAAGCTAAGAGAGTGGCATAATTTGCTTATTGGCTATTACATGATCCTATGATCTTATTTCATTGACATAGAAAAACACATCACTTATTTTTTCCTTACACAAATATGTGCAGGGATGGACATGTACGTGTTGTGGTTCAGTGAGGAACACGAAGATAGATCGGAATGGGGTTGTGAGCGTCTGGAGGTGCGTCCCACACCGTAAATGCGCTTGTGGAGTTCATCCACGTCTTTGTCATCTTCGGGTAGTGCCGGTCCAACACATCCTTCAAGTTCTCTGTGGTATTCACCCATTCCAAACCCTTCTTTGTGTACGTCTCCTCGTTGAAGTTGCTTGTGAAGAACCTGTCTGCCTCCAGTCTCCTGCATTATGTATAAATATGAACACCCCATTGATCATCTATAACAATTAGTTGCGTGACTTGTGTCGAACTCGTGATCTCGGAGTGAGAATGAGCGCGTCAGCACACGTGACGATTGTTTCGAGGTTAACACAATGTTTCTATCTTGACTCGAAGTCACGAGCTCGAAACACGATAAATAGTAGAAACAATCACAGGATTACTTATGCGTACTCTACTTTGCTAGCTAATTAAAGATACAATGACGGACTATGGAGAGAGTTAAATATGTTTACCTAGTTGCCATCACAAGGAATATGATAAATGCTGTCTCGCTTATGGCGAAACCCTTGATCTTCTTCTCTGCCATGAGACCCACTAACAAATCGAGCTCTTCCACGTCGTTACCGTAGACGTCGTGAAGCACGGTGATAGCTTCTTTGTCATCGGTCAGATCTTCCCATTTCGAGATGGGAATTAGTAAAAGGCCCCTACGAAAATCGTTATATCTCGCAACACTTCTCTCCCTATCCCTATAAACTGCATCACCAATTCTGTTACTGTTAATCTCGATTATCAAAACGATTGCAAAGTGAAAATTCATTTGAAATCTACGATGCCTATTGTAGAAAGAGCATATAACCCAATATTGTGACAACTTATGGTTGCTAAATATGCTTGATGACTTTAAAACTTTTTTTTTTTCTGCCTCTCTATTCTTTAATTTAATGGGAAATAATTCTTTTTTAGTTTCCTGGCAAATAAACTTACCTTCGAGGGCAGGTAGGTCAACATGCTCGGGTATATCTTGTCCATCTATATCTTGAGGAATAACATCCCTCAGCCACAATGGGTAATTCCAGAGTTCAAGTGCTCCACATGCTTGGTGGCCCATCGAAACCATTTGCCTTGTAAATCCAATATTTGATAAGGCAGCCTCTCCTTTGCGCCCAATGAGATCCGACATGTCTACCCTGCCATAAGTCATGTACATAAAGTCTTTGTTACATACCAACTTCTGGGAGTCACCCCCCACGCTAAATCTTCACTGAAACGGTGATCTAAACGATGTGGGAATTTAGTTGTCATATTCCTCTTATCCCGCATGTCGTTTTTATCGTTGTTGTATTATTCACATCCCGTTACACCTAAAAGAAGAAATGTTATACTTATCAGTTGATGGCGGAGATTTGTTGGGTCCTGGTTTTGCATTGACATCTCTGAGGTCAAGGTAATCAGGTAGGAGAGAGTGCATCCTGTAAACGCTAACAAACTCCTCGGTCAATGAATATGGTACGCCCTGATTATTAGGCTTTTTTAGCCCTACAAGACCACCCAAAGCGGCTCCTCCAACATGCCCAAAAGTATCCTTGAACCTCTTTCCTAGCACTCCATACCTGGTGAATTTAGAAAAATAAAAATAGATGAAGATTTTCTTAAAGGTTCAGAAGGTAGGGAGAAAGGGTTAAGAATAACAAAATCATACATAGAAGTAGATAGAAAGGGAAGAATAGCTGCAACCATTTATTAGCTACAAATGATCATCACTATAAATAGTCAAGGAATCTATTTCTATATCCTATTATGCTTTTTCACCTTATAGCTCAGTAGAAGATTTCTGCTTTATCCCTAACGCACTTTTTAGTGACAAAAGGCTATTGTGAAAAAGCATAATAGGGCATGCAAATAGACCTTCCCAAATGATTAGTGACATTTTCAGAGGCCACTTCAACAACAAATTAAATCTTAACATAGTCGTTAGTATATTTAATAATCGCTAACTAGAGTTGATAAGCAGTAGCGGCAGCATCAAAAAAATTCCCAATGGAAAAAACATATTTTTAGACTTGTTCACACAAGCGGCACCTAAAATATCCAGAAATACGACCAAAGATCAGAACAGACGAAGACTCGGGGAGTTTAAATTTATAACCAAGTGACCTTGACTATGAGGGGAGATATAATGAGCATGGGTGGACTGGAATCAAGATCTTCTCATTCTAACACTAAAGAAAAAGTTATTTAGGATGTCTCTGGATCTATAATCTATTTTATTGTTAAAGGGTGCATTACCGTCATCTCCCATTCCTTTAGCGACAGATAGGAATATGAATTAAAAGGACTCGATTCAGTATTATCCAATGTTCATCCTCTTGGTACTTGAGCTCACAAGCAGCAGCAAGTAGTCAGCTCTCGTAAGCTACAACTTTTTAGGTCGATCGCTAAAATGTTGTTGCTACCATATAAGGGTAGAGGAGTAAAAGGAGTTGTTATTAGCGATGAATTCTGAAGGTGGTCGCTAAGTGTCGTCTATTTATTTGTTTACCAGTTGGCTCGCATGCCTGCACGCAAAGTATCAGTTTTGAGAAGCTCAACAGTCCAGTCGATGGTGTGGATCTTGGCAATTACTGCAGAAGTCACTAGCCTTGCATGATGGTATAATTCTTCATCATCTAGGTCCTGATATTCCTTCTGAGAAAAATATCCCACGAGGAGATGAACATATATATATATATGTCAGTTGAGTTGTGGAAATTAAATGAGACTTATATTGGATGCAGATAGTTACCCTCAAGGCATCACAGACTGCATTATGCTCTTGGACAAAGAGGGCTTGCAAGGTGGAGACGCCTGCCCAACTGTTACGAACGTCACCCGAAATGGCATATCCGTCTTGGTCTTGAAGAAGAAGGCCATCTTCTGATATCTTGAGCTTCCCATCTTTGAAAGTCCTCACCTTCTTCAACTTTTCCGCGTTGTTCCCATATATAGCACTTCCATCCCTACAATATAGCTAGCCAGTCTCTTTTAGAGGGGCGAAGGGAATATGTAGATATATATAGTGCATTAAGACTCAATCTCAGGGGACAATATTGAACGTGGAGAAAGGTCAAGATACAATGTTCTTACCACCACGGTGTTCGAGTATTCAGGTGCCCGTTCTTGATTTCGTAGAAACCTGTAGGAACCTCCTTTGTTTTGTAAAACTTGAAAGACTTGAGGGGGCACAGGCTTGCAACTTCTTTAGGTGCATTCAGCTCAATCTGTTGTCAATTCAAGAAGTTCAATAAGCTTCTTAATTAGTGTCGTTTTGGTTAATGCCCTAGTGAAGAGACAAGAATGTCATCGTGAATTTTTAAATACCCATGAAAAACATACTGAAATATGCATCTTAACTGTAAATATGACATATGTCTGTTATGTACTGCATAATTAAAATGCATAGCACAGACCTGCTGAGTATCCTCTAGGTGGTCGATCCAATCGTGTATCATGAACTGTATCCAAGAAGCTGCTACCACATTGAATTGCTTTCCCGTGTTGATCAGCTCTCTACGTGCCAGAAGCTTTGTGGCAACCACCATAGGATCTGGCCTCAATAGCTTCATATCATAGCAAGAAAAAAATCAAATCCTTCATATTTTTACTATTTTACGGAAGTTAGTATTGTAGGATTCGTCAAATTATTGTAACATGTGTAGTGTATAATTTGGAACTTTAGATTTATACATCTTTTCAATGTTTAAGGCTCTAGAGTTTTCGTACCATGAGTATCTAGTGGATACCATATAAGATATAACACTTCCTGCACAACTAATTAATTTCTGCACCAGGTACAATCATGTATTGTTATCTTGACAGTGCCAATAGCAAAAGGAAGTGTCAATAGTAACAATTCCTTGCAATACTTAGGAGTTGATCTATGATCAAAAGAAGTAGGCAAACCTTTTGGGACCAAGAACCCTAGTCGATTCAAAGCCTAATTAAGGATTTCATCTATCGGAAAATGGGATTTGATGGTATAAATTATCAAAACGTCTGAACTTCAAGGTTTCATTAATATGGAATTTTGCACACAAGATGAAGTTTCAAGGTTTTTACATCGCTTCTTTTCAAAGATCGCATCTTGAATGTTAACCAAAAAAAAAAAAAGCTTCAAAATTTTACACAATCAGGCTATATGCATTGTTTATTTTAAGTAAATCAGCAGATCAGTCATCAAACCATTAAGAATCAAAGTCTTCAGGTATCAACATATACAAGTGACAAACATGGTTGAATCAACAGAGCTTTTTCCCACCCTTTAGGGTGTTAAAAACTTTGACAAATGCAACAGGGGTCAACAACTGTGGTATATTAGGTAGTCCATGATGTGTTTCAGGCAATTTCTTTCGTTAATTATTTTGTGTGAGAGAGAGAGAGAGAGTACAAAACAAGCTAGCATTGTTCATGTTTCCAACCAAAGTGTAAAGAGGCATCCAAAGTGCATAATAGCTTACTAGTTATCTTTCTAGTTGATTTTTAGCAGAACCATTCAGAAGGCTATGTACCTTAGATTTCTGTTCAACAGGTAAGATGTTCCTTCCAAAGAAAGTTCCTGCGCTGCCGGCGCCTTCATTAAAGGGATCGTTAAATTTACCGTCAGCAGTCCTGAAGGGAAAATCTGCAGGGTTGAACCGAACACCAACGGGAGTTTTTCCAACATTTAGCAAGTTGTATTCCTCATGAAGGTGACGACGGATGGCTAGATAAATCAGGCCCAAGAACACAGGTAAACGGTGCCATATCCCCAACTTATCAATGGAGTGAATAATCTGCATGCAAGCACAAGAATTTGTACATTGATCAAAAGAGATGTCGAACTAAGATGATTGTGCTATATGAGCGAATCATACAACCACTTAATGCATTCGGCCTTGAGGAGCAGCTTCACTTACCAGAAAGAGAAGTCTGTCGATGAGAGTCATCCTTGCTACAGCTTCATGGAAGTCAGTATGGATGAACTTGTGCAGGAGTGGAAGAAAGAGGGCCTTAAGGGATGCCATCACAGTTGCAACCATGCTGATAATATTTCTCTCTATCCCTTGAGAATCTCTTTGTACGTTGAACACATGTCAAGATAAGCTACCTCTTTATATAGACAAACATCAAGAAGAGTCATTTTCAGGATAAGCTAGCTAGGGTTACCATTGACGATGACTAAATAAGATTAGGGCTGGGAAACGCTGGTCGCACCCCTTCATTATTTTTTCGAGCCATGGCTTGAAAGGTAGGTTGCTTAATTAGTTTCGAATACCAGCTGCCATAATACTCACTACTTGCGTATTTTCAAATTGCTAAACATTCACCGGATGAATCATATGCGGCAATATGTGGGGAGCTAAATGTCACTAAAGAAGCCCACATGGACAAGATAATGAACTTAATCTAAAGGATAAGGTCAACGGGTTCTTGGATCCACACACACACATTCATAGATTAATCCTATTATGTCCCAAAAATATAAAACAATATTTCAACCAATGTGATGTGAGGCTTTTCAATGAACATTAATTGTTCTTTTTTTACATTTTCAAACAAGTTGTCCTCCCACACTCGCACAATTATCATTTTCAAACAGCCAAGACCCAAGAAAAATCACCTCCTATTAAAACAAGTACGTTGTCCCATTTTCAATGAACATTAATTGTTCTTCTTTTTTTTTTTTTTTTCACCAAAAAAAAAAATTAATTGTTCTTTTTTTACATTTTCAATGCACAGTTATTATTCTTCTATCTCTCTCCTTTTTTTCTATCCATCTCTTCTCTCTCTCTCTCTCACACATGCAGACCCATCACATACTTTCTCTCTCTATTTTCTTCTTCTCCCTCACGCACACACGCAGACCCATAAAAAAAATCTTATTCTTTACCTCTAAAATCTCTCAATTTATGGCAACACCACATGCATATACATGGGTACAATATTCTGTGTGCATATATAAGCAAAGGAGAAACACATGGTGAACATATTAGTATTAAAACACATGGCGAGCCCTTCCAGAATCTTTGTTTCTTTTATTTATTAGCAATGGAGATTAAAGAAATTAGAGATGGGTTTCTTTAGTTTTCTTGCGGGGTACTTGGTCAACGCATCCTTGCCATCGGAACGTGTATGTCACCTGTGTTATGAGAAAAAATAATCACGAGTTGATTAGGTTCTCAGTGGTAATTTGGACTCTGATTCATGTGCTGGATTTTCGATATGTAATTTGCATTGAAAGTTGCTGTTTTTGTTGTTGATCCGGTGGTTCAAATATTCTTGAAGATCTCTAAATCCAACAATAAGCATAAGCACGTGAATAAGTCCACTATTATGTTAGAATCTTGATAATTAGTTTTGTCAATTTGAAAGTATTGGAAAGAAGAAGATGATAAAATCTCATATGGGTTTTCAGCTTTTGGGTTCAGTTTGAAAGTATTGGGAAGAAAAAGATGGGTTTGCGTGAGAGAGAGAGAGAGAAAGAAGGGGTAATTCTTAGTTTGAAATTATTAGTGCAGTGGAGGAGTTTTAAGTCATGCCCTGTGTGCTTAATTTGTGAATGTAGGGGTAATTCTGTCACTAGGTTTCGACGAAACCTGACATCTTTTGTAATATCCCACCTGGTTTTATGGTAATTTTTTTTTAGTTTTTATTATTTGTGATCTTTAGTGACAATTGTTATGAATAACTTCTTGGAGATATATTCGGTGAATGAGTGGTGTGCTAGTGTTTTAGGGGAATGATTACCGATGCCACCCACGTTGTTGCTCCTCCTCCACCAGTAGCTTCATCAAAGCAAGGTGCCGATGATGGGATGTAACAAACCATGGAGGCTTCCAATGAAACGAAGGGATTCAAGAGAGCTTAGTCAGGAGATTTTTACTTGGAAATGAGCAAGTACACGTAGTTATCTTCTTTACAACTATGTCTAGTCTTTCAAACCATCTTCTTACTCTGCGTGTCACATAATGTATCGTCTTTATAATTATGTTTGACCTTTCTAACCATCTTCATCATTACTGTAAACAATACTGATGACTGAAGTGACGTATTAGTATTTTGTGTGTCACATAATGTATCGTCTTTATAACTATGTCTGACATTTTCAACCATCTTCATCATTACTACAATAATACTGCCGACTGAAGTGACATATTAATATTTACCACTAGTTACACCTCAATTCCACCACTACAAAGAGAGAGAGGGTCCTTCTGTGTGTCCCCAAACTGGGGTTAGAGTTCAAGTGGGTTAAGAGAAATGTGCTTGTTTATCAGCCAACTTTGTGGGCCTCTGTGCGTCAGTGGCAGCACGCAAGCCCACATTATCTTATTATCTCGTCACATAAATAACGGGAACTATATATAATAAGGGCTTATTACCCAAAGTTTAATTTTATCTTATAGGAACTCACATTAAGAATGACTTCTTCGGTAAATTTGCATGTCACATATGTCTAGAGCTAGAGCTGTAAGTTGGATTGAGTTTTTATAGATTTAATCAACCTTACAAAGAAAGTGTAAACTTTTATGTAACATAAATCACTTAGTTACAAAATGGGTTCGAATCTTGTCTAATCAAGATATAGACCGGATATATTGGTTTAGGATTATAGTGGATTATGTTGAGTTGGGTTTTCAAAAACCTATATATGTAAAAATTCATATATTATTGGTAACTTTTATAAATAAGAACCACCATGGTCTATTGCATCGCCAGCTGCCACATGTCACCCACGGCAGCCACTGGCGACAGCGGAGCCAACAAATGCCGTTGTCTCCATTGTCTGGCCTCTATCTCCACTTTCGGTCACAACCTTCATTGTTGGGGCCTGCCTCCACCGCCGGTAGCCTCTACCATCGGCAGTTGTTGCGACAATGGTTGGTTGCCGCCTCCGCTGCCAGCCGGCACCACCACCGCCGGACGCCACTTCCAGCACAAGCCTGTGCAGTCACTATAGGTCGCCGCCACAATGGCCTGTTGTCGCCACTGTCGGCAGCCCCCACCAGCTACTTCCACCTCTCGTCGCTAGTCGCCACCACCTACAACCACCACCGCTTTCAATCATCAACCACCAATTTATTTTTTGTTTCAAATAATTTTTCTTTCTTTCTTTTCATAAACTTATATTCAAACTTAAGTTAACCTAGTCTCCCCAACTCAACCTAGCCGAAACAAAATAAATTTTCTTAGATTAAAATAAGTAAGGTTCTAAAAAGAAATAAATTTACTCTTATCTAACTCAACCCTACCTGTTGGAAATAATCCAATAAAACAAAATCTTTTTGTTAAGCAAACACTTGAAATGAATAAGGACAATACAAGTAAACAATTACCTTTTTATAATTTGTACGAAAGAAATTGTCCATTTACCTCAATTGCCTTTTGGAACATGAACCTTACCAAACGAAGTATCCTTAATCTCGAGTACCTCAGATGATAAGTAATAAGTTAATAGCTAGGATGAGGCGCGGACTAGGTCGCTCTCTTTAAGACGATTCGCGCCCCTTCGGATAATTACCGGTGCAGCAAGGTTTCGACGCGTCGCCTCCAGGATACAACAGCCCAGCTCATAACTGTAGCTTCATTCGCATTTTCTGCACTTTCGAATGAAGCAGAAACTTCACTCAACACCTTTCTTTGCCCAAATTACTTTTCAAAATAAACGAAACTCAAGTGTATATATATAGTGGCAATGAAACACCTCCTTTCAATACATCACATAAGATGATAAGCTAGTCATCAAGATGATACCGCTATAAAGAGGTGTTGTTCGTAACCCATGAAAGAAAAAGGCAGGGTTCTTGAACAATGCGATGACACAAACTTGTATGGTAAAAGTTTAATTGTCACTCACCCAAAAACCATCCACTATACATGTATATATAGTAGCTTTAAAAATGTAACTCATGACCATTAAGTTTTCATTAAAATGTAGGTTACAAAAAGTTATAAGAATTAATTTAAAGCCATTAAAATGTAATAAAAACATACTATTAAAAACATTATGATGAGGTGTTATGGCTTATCATAACATATTATAATTTTCGGCACTTAAACTAATATTTTTATTAAAATACTCCAACAATCCCCCACTTATTTTAATAAAAATAGACATAACCTTATTTGGGCAAAGATAGAACATCATGCATCATGAAAGTGGCTCTGCCTTGAAACCTTCATTTAGCGTTTCAGCAATTCCCGTACTAGAGTCAAAGTGGCTCAGCCTTGAAACAATGACTACTTGAGGGCACGTGGAATCGCGTCACACACATGACATTCCAGGTGTTCTAAACCAAGCTTCTCAAGCCAGCACATTATGGCCATGTGCTTTATCCCAGCTTTCATGAATGCTCTATAGAATTAGCCCAATTCTCATGGGAAGCGGCCCCACTTCCACACTCATATAGGTGAGTCTATCAAGGATGCTCTCGTAACTAATACATCCCACCCGTATGGGCTATAGAACTCATTAAGAGATTATAAATAATCTCAACCTCCAATATCGTTACGAGAACATGTACTTACACCATAGGGAGGGACAATATGTCATGAGACAAGAATAGTACATGTATAACCACAAGTCACTCTATAATTCGTTGGTCTCCATGCCTAGTTCTTGGGATCTCTAGTCCCTAGGAGGTTGTATCCTTATAGGTGACTTATACAATTTTGGGCTTAAGTCCCATCCCCCTCGATGTACATCAGACCTTTGCCTCTAGCTAGAGTTTCATAATTTTCACATAAATTTTCTTTTAACAAAGATCTGATTAACAGGTGGTAAACCTGAACTTCCTCAAAATCACAATAACCAACCTGTTTTTCATTTCCGAGGCAACACGTGCCTTACCTCGACCATACTATACCATCTGGCTAGAAGGCCAAGTTGCTCAAGGCAACACTTTATGTATGTCCCATGTAACACCATGAAAATTTTAATTTGGGACATATCTCGAGGCAACAAGTATTTATTCGTGAGAAGACAAGGGTTCATCAATTATTTCCCAAAGAGATGGTCTTTTCGAAAGATCATGCTAGTAGTCAGTAGTCTTGTTACTAGGAATCACAAACATGTGACCAGTATCCTATTACTATAAGCTACTTTACCTTTTTTGGCCATTTGCCTATTATTTACCAGAGATGCCTCCATCTCTTGATTGTACAAGACCTTACAACATTTGTAACTTGTAAAAATTCTTACATTTGTAACTTGTAAAAATTCTTACTTAAAGGCGGTGATCATGCAATCAAATCACTCAAATTGGTTTCCTCCTTTTTTTTTGTTTTGTCAAGAGTAAAACCACTATGCTTGACATTTTCCTTCAAAAAATCTCATAATATTTCAAAGAAAATTAGGTTTTATAAATTAACTCTAAGAATGACAACGTCTCAAAATACTTTCGCACAACCTTGAAAATTTCTAATTTTAAGGATATCTATCCTTCTTTCCTTTCAATATGCTACTACGCATGATCTTAGAAGCTTTGCAAGGCTCATCTCCTTGTAGAAACTCGTGGAAGAGAGAATCGATTTTAAGGAAACTCAACAAGAGGTTTTTTTTTGAAACTTACTAGGTTTCCAGACCTTGAAAAACCTTTCCATAGGACTGAATGTTGCACATACCCAGCATATAATAAAAGATTATGTTGCCAAAAGAAATCCAACCATTTTCAAATTTGTTTATGAGCACCAAACATACACCAACTTAGAAGAGCTCATTGTTTTGGTAACCTCTTTAACTAAAGGATCCAGCCATATGACTTCATGACAATCATGAGATGATGACTATTAAGGAGGAAAGCACGATAAGAATATCCTTAAACATCTTATAAACATAAGCATACTCTATCATACGCTTGGATCAACTTACTTAATCGTCAATCTTGTACTTGTACTGTGGTCTAAAATTTTTGCCTCAAATCATGCATGTGTCTAAGTTTATACTCGTCCAAAATGCTCTTTATTTATATTTATATTTAATATTATTATTATTTAATAATAGTTACTCTATAACCTCGAATGTCTAGATTTCTTCATTCACTTAGAAAACATGCATTTTGCTATATGCACCGCTTAAAAAGCTTTCCTTCGTGGTCCATCAAACATTGATGATTACCACTAGTTCATTAAAGATAATGCCAAGTTGACTATCTCATACTTTATGCACATCGGGCATAAGCTTATAAAAAGCGTGCATATCATCAATGACAAGTAGATTACATATTATTGGTTAGACCAACGGAACTAGTCATACTTACCATGCACATGAAGCCAATAATACATGTGCTAAGATAATTGTTATCAAACTAGTAATCACAAAAAAAACAAACTAATATACCTTACTTAACACACGCATCAAAAGTTGCTTATTAACAATCATAGAAGCACCGTAAACATGATAGCTTGGCCATCAACGATTTGGGACAATAACTGAAACTAGTGATGTGATTGTGCATAACATTTTCAATGACATTGCAGTAATCACATGACACCACCCGCAGCCCAAAAAGGGTGTTTGTGTGTGTAATCTTTTATAGGTCCTCTTCTTTTTGTTTAAAAAAAAACTTGAACCCTAAGAAACTAATGACAATATATTAAAAGATAATTTGGCCTTCCCAGCTTGCATATAGATATATGTGCGTGATCTTATGATCATGATCCAATAACTGGATCAAGAGAAGCAACTAATACTCTCTCACTTTTTCATAATTTTTGCTGCTTCTATAACTTTTGCTTCGTGGGTTACGTACTCAAAGTAATCTCATTATTCAAGATTTGGTATAGTTTCTAAAGCGAGAATCTACATGTATCTCATGAAGCAAAGCCCCTTTTTATCTGAATACTCACTCAGAGTAAATAGTAACTACTAAAAACTCTAGGAGTGAATCATATAAGATCATATTAATTCCATTTTATTTCTTTCTAAAGCATGTGCCAGCCAAAGTAGCACATATAAGCACAAAAGTGCCAAGTTGTATTTCAGTAAAAAAAATTGTGACGGGGCTATATCATTATACACGGTGACCAAACAGCACAGCAACAAAGATCAAACCAAACATCTAGAACTCTAAACTAGTTATATATGTTCTAGTGTTGTAACTGCTTCTCATGCCCATACATCTTTCATCTTCAGCCCAATATTCAAAGTTATAATCTACAAAGTACATTTTCATGTTTTACCGCCTTAACATGCAAATTTGAGTCTTTGACATTTGTTAAGTTCTATTATCCTTTTCAACTGTTGTTCCGACTTTTGTCCGGTCAAAACATTATAGGCTTTGCATGTTCAGAATTAAAACAAGTCTCCATAAAAGTTCTCAAAATGCTCTATCTTCAATCACTCAGAATCTGATGAAATTAAGAGCTATATTAGTATACATCATTGGAGAAAAGACTTTTGAGTTATTAAAGTTCCCATCAAGCCCAACTTGAAACACAAGCAAATATTTCCTTAAAACTCTGATTTCCTCAAAACTCTCGTCTTGCAGGTGTGAAGGATATATATCCTACACTTTCATGTTATGAAAACATTCATATTTCAGCTTGATGAGTTACAAACAATCCCATACTTGCCTAGCTGTTAATTTCGTCAAATGAAACTGTTATTTCAGCATTTAATGTATATTAAGCAAATGCAACCCAATCACACATTCACATAAGAATCACCCCATATTCAACCTAACGGCCACTACACAACCTCTAATTGACTTTAATTGCATAAATTTAAAAGTTAACAAATTTACGTAAATCACAGTGGATTTCCACCGAAATCTGGCATGCACATGTAGTCTACTATTAACTACTTTCATGCCCAAGTAATAATGCAAGAAAAATGACCATGCATGTCCTGCAACAGCTATCATTTTGTATAGCCATGGGGCTCTCTAATAAGTTTGACATTTGCCCTTTACCAAGGCTCCACATGATATAATTATTTGACCAAACATGCACCAACAGAAAGACAAGGTGCAAAACCAAATAAGAAGCCCCCACTATTTGGTTCCAGTACATAAGTACTTAACAAGTTTATAAAGAAAGCCAGGTTGTGAACTAACCTGCTGCATCACTTTGGATTTCCACTACTACGTTATGAGGACCCATGAAAAGTAGGTTCCTTACTTGTTTCACCCCCAAGGCTTTCATCCTTTTTTTTTTTTAAATGACTGCCGCATCATATGTATGCCTTCATTTTGCATATGTATCCTGTTAGCGTACATGCAATCTGCTGCCACAAAAGCTGTTTCAACTCCACAGTTGTTTGGCTGTTCCAATTAAATTAAGTCTCATGCAAAATGGCAAAGAGAGAAAGCAAATTAGAGGATTCGGATCGTCTTAAAATTGTTGGAAATAATCCAATAAAACAAAATCTTTTTGTTAAGCAAACACTTGAAATGAATAAGGACAATACAAGTAAACAATTACCTTTTTATAATTTGTACGAAAGAAATTGTCCATTTACCTCAATTGCCTTTTGGAACATGAACCTTACCAAACGAAGTATCCTTAATCTCGAGTACCTCAGATGATAAGTAATAAGTTAATAGCTAGGATGAGGCGCGGACTAGGTCGCTCTCCTTAAGACGATTTGCGCCCCTTCGGATAATTACCGGTGCAACAAGGTTTCGACGTGTCGTCTCTAGGATACAACAGCCCAGCCTATAACTGTAGCTTCATTCGCATTTTCTGCACTTTCGAATGAAGCAGAAGCTTCACTCAACACCTTTCTTTGCCCAAATTACTTTTCAAAATAAACGAAACTCAAGTGTATATATATAGTGGCAATGAAACACCTCCTTTCAATACATCACATAAGATGATAAGCTAGTCATCAAGATAATACCGCTATAAATAGGTGTTGTTCGTAACCCATGAAAGAAAAAGGCAGGGTTCTTGAACAATGTGGTGACACAAACTTGTATGGTAAAAGTTTAATTGTCACACACACAAAAACCATCCACTATACATGTATATATAGTAGCTTTAAAAATGTAACTCATGACCATCAAGTTTTCATTAAAATGTAGGTTACAAAAAGTTATAAGAATTAATTTAAAGCCATTAAAATGTAATAAAAACATACTATTAAAAACATTATAATGAGGTGTTATGGCTTATCATAACATATTATAATTTTCGGCACTTAAACTAATATTTTTATTAAAATACTCAACCCTACCCACCTAAGTTACACATTTGGATATGTCACACTTCTCCAAATAAAGGAATCTTCAGCGCAACTGCAGTAAACCGGTGATTTTTAATCGTCCCCTCCTAATCTTGCGGTCTCAATCTTAATGTAATCTGCCACCCTTTACCTGCCACATGCACTGCTACCTTTGTCCCTCATGGGCTGGTCTCCAACGGTGATCTGACGCCAAATTAAGTCCGTTGATTATTTGTAGGCTAATTTGTTATCATCAGCAATCTCCCAGTCCTTGGGTGCTCACTCCATGCCAATTGATGATACCGGTTACAGGCCTAGAAATAGATTTGAATGACCAAGTTAACGTTCTAAGGACTACCAGCTTCAACCCTGTATTATAGCAGTGAATCGAGGATTATATAAAGTACTTGCACGATGCTAACAAAGCCGGCATTCACCTACAACTATCAGCTTGTACGACGTGAAGTACATTAGAATCTGCAGCCAACTAAACACCACTAGAAGATTTATGAAGCATGTTTCAACCTTATAACCATGATAAAAGGTTATATTAAGAATAATCGGCATATAAAGCAAGCTCGTATGGCTAAAGAAGGTCCGTACAGTCTCTCTTGTATAAAAGTATCGACTGTGTATATGTAGTTAACGCAAAATATGTCAATGTAGAGCATAAAGTCTCTCAAAGTCTTCAACATGTTGCACATCCCTTTTCAGTCAATGTTACGAGTATCTGGTTCATGCTTGGGAGGCCTTCCTCTCTTGCATAATTATTATTGGTTTTTGGACATGAACTAATAGGGACTTAAGACCTTCAAACAGCAAAATAAATACTTTAAGAAGGGGACATAGTGTTGGAACTATCTCAAACAGAAAAAGAAAAAAAAAATCTCAAACAACTTGAGTAACTTCATCAAAAGAATGAAATGTCAAAAAGTTGATAACAATCACTTTGTTGAGAGTTGATCTTGATTCAATGAATTGAGACACTAGATGTGGAAGAAGAGAAGATGAAAATTGAAAGATTAGGGAGTTGCTTCTAAGTTGTGAGTGATTAAATGAGAAGATCAAAAGTGAAAGGTTAAAAGAGTTATTTCTAGGTTATGGATGAGTCTTTAATGTTTTCTCTATACTTTTCTATGTAGCAGTGTAAATAGGTGCATCCCTAATCATTGTGTGATGAAACCAAGAAAGAGAGTGAGTTTTATGAATAGAAGTGTTGATTGCGTAAAAAAATAAAATTATAAGAGTGTACCTCTTCTCCACTTCCTCCTACTCTTCCGATCCATAATACTTTAAATATTTTCACTGTCTTTAATATTGTGCCCATCACGCAACAAAGTGGTACCAGAGCGGCGTTTCTAATGGCAGCAACAAGCAGAGCTTTTCCTTTTCCAAAGCTCATGAAAGACAACCATGAAAGGTAGAACATCCAAATGAAAACATTTCTTGATGGCCAAGACGTCTGAAATACAGTAGAAGACGAATATATGAAAGCGAAAAACTTGGCCGGTTCTAGCGAAGCCGTGGAAAGGCTGCCAAAGAAGCTCGAGTGAAAGATCAAGAGGCTCTTTCACTCATTCAACTTGGCATCAATGACAACGTCTTTGAGAAGATTGCGCATATCACCACCGCAAAGAAAGTATGAGATACGTTGCAGAGTGCTTTCAAGGGTATCGACAAGGTGAAAAAGGTGCGGCTCCAAAGCCTTCAAGGTAAATTTGAGTCTTTACAAATGAAAGACTCTGAGACCATTTTTTACTATATTTCAAGAGTTCTCTCGGTTATGAACCAACTTGAGAGGAATGGTGAAGAGATGGAAGATAGTCGAGTGGTTGAGAAGATCATTCGATCTCTTAATCCAAAATTCGAACCATGTCATTGTTGTTATCGAGGAGTCCAATGACATCAAGACAATGACTGTTGACGTGATATCTGGAAAATTGCAAGTCGATGAGGATAAGATCAAAATTAAAAGAGAAACAAAGAGCCTATTGAATAAGCTCTTCGAGCCAAGATGAATATTAACGAGACGAAAGATGATACCAACAAGAATCAAGGTGGTCGATGTAGAGGCTGTGGAGGAGGTCGCCCTCGAGATCGTGGCAGAGGCCGTGGTGGACAATATCAGAACAACAATAACAAATTAAGTTTAGAATTTTGTCCATCGAGTGAACGAGATCGAGGAAGATAAGACTATTACTAACGCAAGAAAGATGTTGAATGTTTCACATGTCATCGGTATGGGCACCACTCTTGGGACTGTCGAGACGAACCAAATGAAGAAAATGTGAAGTCTCACTATGTAGAAGAAAGTAAGGTGGGTGATGACACGGTTCTGTAGGCACATGATGGATCAAAAGAAGATAAGAAGAGTTCTTGGTCTCGATACCGGTGCCAGCAATCACATGTGTACTTGCACGATGCTAACAAACCCGACATTCATATACAACTACCAGCTTGTACGATGTGAACTATATTAGAAGTAGCCAACTAAACACCACAAGAAGATCTATGAAGCATAATTCAACCATATAACCATGGGAAAGATATATATATATATATATATATATATATATATATATATATATATATATATATATATATATTTTTTTTAGTTAAACCGGAGAATTGATATTATAATAATTCGGTTATAAGAGTAGCTACTTTATGAAGATAGCAGTTATAAGTCTGTTACAATCAGATCGAACAAAGTGAAAAGTTATAATAATAACAGCAGATAATCACAAAAGCCAAAGAACAAGATAGCTTCCGGTATGAGATTACTAGTGCTGCCCTTGAATCTGACATGGGAAAGGTTATACTAAGAAGCATATAAGGCAAGCTTGTATGGCTAAAGAAGGTTCGTACATTCTCAATTGTATGAAAGTAATGACTGTATATATGTAGCTAGCGCAAACTATGTCAATGTAGAGCATAAAGTCTCTCAAAGTCTTCAACACATCCTTCTTCAATCACTGTTATGAGTATCTAGTTCATGCATGGGAGGCCTTCCTCTCTTGCGTGGTTATTATTGGTATTTGGACATGAACTAGAAGGGTTTCAAGACCTTCAAACGGCAAAACAAATACTTAAGAAGGGGACACAGTGGTGTTGGAACTAACTCAAACAACCTGTTAGTAACTTCAGGAAAAAAATGAAATGGCAAAAAGTTGACATGTAAAATCAATTTCCAGCCTACCGGGTCTCTTTGATAATGTGGAATTATTCTTTCCGAATGGAGTACCATTCACAGTTCCATATATTCTGCTTGAACCACACAAAACTAAGTATTTTTTCAGCCAGATTGAGGCGCGGACTAAATCGTTTTCTTTAATACATTACCGCTGCAACAATCCTAGGCACGCCTCCTTTCAAGATACAACAATTCAGCTTTTCATAATTTCTGTAGTTTCTTTTAATTTGTTCAAATAGAGAAGCAAAGTTTCAGATACAACAATTGCATAGGAAGAGAATACAGAAAGCTACCATTATTTTAGAAAAACTTAATATCGTGAACACTCTAATCACATTCTATTTTAGTACCGCAGGTGTGCGAAAAAAAAGAACAGAAACGTGTATCAAAAGTTGCTAGCTGAACAAAACATTTCAAGTTCTAACATTGGTAGAAATATGCACAAGTCTTATGCACGTGGGGTAGAAATTGGAGGAGATTAGCTACCAATAACAGAAGCTCTTTTGTGGTCATAATAATATAAAACTGGAACTATAATGGCAAGTTAAGACTATATCATGGAATTTATCAAAAAAAAAAGACTATATCATGGTATAGTTAGGGCCAGGGAATTAAAATTAAGTATTAACCACGTCTTAATGCATTAGAAAAGGAATACACTTAATCCAAGCAATAGCCATGTAGATATGTGACGGTCCATCTGATGCAAATGGCCTAAAAAGGCCTTATGAAAAAATCATTTATGCCTGACTTTGACGAAAATATAATAATAACCTTTTCAACAAAATACAAATGGCAATACATACTATTCCCACCTACTTATATGCTTTTTCAATTTTTTGGCTAAACGATATACATTTCGTGGTTAGTGACACATGAGAGAGTAAAAATACTGTTTTTCATAAGATTTTAGAACTCTTTGAGAATGAGGGGCTTCAAAGTCAAAAAGCACCTCAAAATTCTTCAGTTACAAAATCTCTTCAAACTTCTTCATCACGTTCGTCACTTATCTTACATTGTTGGAACGATTATCGTTGTAATTATATATTTTCGACAGATTGATTGAAACAACCGTGACTATACTTATCAATCATCAATTTTTTTAACTGAACTTCCACCTTTACGAACGAAAGCGTACGCATGTCTTATATCTACTGTTGTGACATTAGGAGAGTGATTTGGTAAATGCCCATAATCACCGAGTATTCCAGACGCTAGCTAAATTTCAAAAAAAGAGAAAAAAAAAAGGTTATTTGTATTCCTCCTCGCAGCAATTGTGCTTCTCGAGACCTTGATGCACTGCGGTTGAACGACCCGAATAAAAAGAAGAGACAGAACACAGAAGCAATTGTGTCGGCCCAATTGGGCTGGTCCGAAACTAAAGTAGCTTTGAATTGGGCCGATCAATTCTCACTTTTTCATATCTATAGCCCTAGATAGAATTAGATGCTAAAGGCTTACCTTTCTTGCAATTCACTAATTCCAGGGAGACGTCCATGGCTGATGGCTCAGTGATCACAAAATAGTGCCCTAATTTTCCTATTTACTTCACGCAATTCAAATTACGGACAAACATATACGTGTTCGTGTTCTAGCTGTTGTGTAACACACAGCGTGTAGCTCAAAAAATGGGAGAAAACAAGCGGAAAAGAGGCCGGCAGCCTAAAACACCGGTGGCGGACACCATGGACTTGCAATACTCCAACCCTGGCCCCACCTCTGCGGCCGCAGATGACGTCGTTGCCCCTACCACCAACACCGCCGAAGCCGCCGAGCCTAACCGCCGGGGACGCGGCCGCCCCAGAAAATCCGCAAAGCATCCAGGAGGGGATTCCGACGCCGAGATATCCGCCGCGTCCCCCGAGCGGAGGGGAATCGGTCGGTTCCACGACCACAACGGCGGCGACGGCTGCGTCGTCGGGGCGGCGGAGGTGCCGCCGCCGCCGCCGCGGTGGGAGAGCGTGGCGAAGGTGATGCCGTCGATGGACGCGGTGGTGAAGGTCTTTTGTGTGCATACTGAGCCGAATTTCTCGCTGCCGTGGCAGAGGAAGAGGCAGTACAGCTCAAGCAGCAGCGGTTTCATTTTCGCGGGGAGGAGGGTCCTAACGAATGCGCACTCGGTGGAGCATCACACTCAGGTTAAGCTCAAGAAGCGCGGCTCAGATACCAAGTACTTGGCCACTGTGTTGGCAATTGGAAACGAATGCGATATTGGTAAGGGTTTGTAATCCCTAATTCATGTACTTTTGCTGAATTTCAACGTTATGAGTAGTCAATTCCCTCGTATCAACAAATGTATGTTGAACAAAGTGAAACCAAATTCAGCTCCCTTATTGTGAACAAGGTTTGTAGCACCATTATGATTTACACAATATGAATGAGAGTTATGGAAGTATGCGCAAATTTCCCTCCTGTTATGTGAGTTATACTCCGGAGCAACAAGCTCGGGTTTGGCAAGAATCTTATTTTTGGTAAATACATATTGGGAGGTAAATAGTTAGTGATAGGCAACTTTTTGACTTTGAAAATGGTTGGTGTCGAACAGTCTTTTGCTCGAAAGGAACGTGGGAATCAAAATTTTTGTACGAGTGACTAGACCTTTTAGGTGTGACAATTGGCACGACGAAAGAGTTTTCCTGGTGCCCAAATTGCCTTCTGTTATTAGTTGCTTATCCTCCTGCTTGTAGTGACTTCCATGTAAACCACATATTGTTATGTTTTATAGCGCTTTTAGCTCATGTATTTTTAAGTTGAGGCTGCTGCACTCTTGGTCTCTTTTCCAAAAGGGGAAGAAGGTTAGGCTTGTGGTATATTGCCTATTGCTTTTGTAGGCATCTGACGTGAGACAAGTGGAAGAGCTTTTAAGGGCATTGAGAGAATGAGTTTACAACTTTAGATAGACTGAGGCTTTATTCTTGGATAACTTTGGGCTGTTTTAATTTCATTTTTAGATTTTTGGAGGTATTGCTATTGAGTTCTGGTAGGTGAAGAATGTAAGAACGGAAGGCACGTGCACATATAACGATTAACACAGGAGTTCAAACATCTATTGTCATTGTGACATACGCGCCCGTGCCTACTTTGATATAATAATCGTATACTGTGTATCACTTTGTCCCACCCTAAGTTTCTTCTACTTATTTGATTAACGGAGGAGTTAAAACAATTTTTTTTTGTTATGACATATGCTCCCATGCATATGTTGGTAGAATAAACCTTTCATGAATTATGTTTCACTTCTAAAGGTTACAATGCCGTTCACAAGGAATCAAAATTCAGCTATCATTTGTGAAGATACTATGTCCATAGAATACTTGAGTAAAGATTGATGCACACGTAGTTGATGGGGAACAAGCATGCTAATGGGCCCTTGTTGATTAAGAAACCAAGAATTACCGCCTAATAAATGCAATGAGGCGAACTGTATGCACAGCTTCCGATTGAACTGTTGCTAATTAGAGGAAACAGAAGTCAACAAAGTACGCAAATTAATTTAAACTGGAAATCGACTCGTCACTTGTGCGAGAAAAGCAACAGTAAACTAATTGTTCAGTTATAGTGGTAGTGTAAAGTACATTGAAGTGTATCTACAGTGGGCAAGGGGCATTATGGCCTTACAGCTTGAGAGCAAAAGTAAGGGCGTATAGTCATTTTTGAAACTATGCTTTTGGGGATTCTGCTGCATGCTCTTAAAGCTTGATGCAAATATTGGCAAAAATGGAGTGCCTCATACATGTTTTTTCCGGTTTTACAGCCAATAAGTGACCGAATAGTTCTTTTCAGAGTCTCTCTGTTATATTGTATTCCCACACGAGTATGAACTACATGGTTAGGATGTCACATAACCAACGGGGCCAAATCTATTCTCCCAGGAAAAGGCTTAAAGTGGTTGCAGTATTTATTTCTATTACTTTATGGTTCTTTTACCGACTTTTTTATTTGAATTTGAAGTCGCTAAACACTAGATTCATGTTGTTTTATTCTTTGAGATATTTTTAATATTTTTATCCTCTAAAGTCTTTCCATTTATGAAGTATTTGCTTTGAGGCTCTTGTATCTTATATTTGTTTCTTATGTGGTATCGCAGCAATGTTGACAGTGAGTGACAATGAATTCTGGGAAGGAGTTTCACCTGTGGAATTTGGAGACTTGCCTGCATTGCAAGATGCAGTGACTGTTGTAGGCTATCCCATTGGAGGTGACACAATCTCAGTGACAAGTGGTGTAGTGTCACGCATGGAAATATTGTCATATGTTCATGGGTCAACTGAGCTTCTTGGACTGCAGGTTACATAATTGATATTGTCCTTCATGGTTGTCAAGTTGAATCTTGATTTGGTTCCCATTTTGCTGACCTTTATTGTTTATCTGATGTTTTACAGATAGATGCTGCTATAAATTCTGGAAATTCTGGCGGTCCTGCCTTCAACGATAAGGGCAAATGCGTAGGTATTGCTTTTCAATCCCTTAAACATGAGGACGCGGAGAATATTGGTTATGTCATACCAACGCCAGTCATTATGCATTTCATCCAAGACTATGAGAAGAATGGATCATATACCGGTACAATTTTGTTGTATTAAATCAAATTTTGTTTCAGGCTATAATCGTATTTTTTCAAGTTTGATTTACAGTTGTAAGGTGGACTTAATACCACATATCTTGGTTTTTTGTCGAGATGTTTGCAATTTTCCTTCTATTATGCAAATACTCATTTGGGGGCCTCCACAACATTTAGGATTCCCAATTCTTGGAATTGAGTGGCAAAAGATGGAAAATCCTGATCTGCGTGTATCAATGGGCATGGGACCACAACAGAAGGGTGTCCGTATTAAAAGAGTTGAGCCTACAGCTCCTGAATATAATGCTTTAAAGCCATCCGATATTATCCTTAGCTTTGACGGGGTTAAAATTGCTAATGATGGAACAGGTACCCTTGCTAGTTTTCCCAAATCATGTTCTTTGTCCTTTAATATTCCTTTTTTATGGTGTTATCTTAATCTGTGCTTGCAGCTTTATTAATACTTCGCAATACTAGTATACGAGCCTCTTTTTTTCTGATTATATTGGCACGTAGTCCTGATGTTCATTCTATTTCAGCTGTTTTTTATGACACACGATAAACAAGGAATATGTAATTTGGTTATCTTTTGGCCCTTCTGAAGAAAAATTAATAGGAAACCTGTTTTATTGACAATGGTCTTATAATGGCTTGAAATAGTGGTTGCAGAATGTGGTACTTGTGGTGGGGGTTAACCATCGTGCTTCTACTTTATTATTTTTCCTCAAATTCGATTTCTTATGGAAAATTCATCTTTGTCAATAGGCAAATTATAACAGTTTGAAATCTCAAAATATATGGTTTACTACATTGTCTGCCGTGAGGTTACGAATGACTACATAATATTTTGATGTTCATTCATCAGGAAAAATTGAAGATATTAAAAAACTCTGTAAGTCAGTAATTTCATTTGCAAAAGAATATCTGATGCTTGCTTTGTGTTGTAAATTACCATAGCAGGAGAACACTTCTCAAGTTACAGTGCAATGGCGATTTCTAAATGATACTCCAGTAAAATGGAAGGAGTATAAAATGGTAAAAGTACAATTGTTAGGGAGTCACAGCATCAAACAAAGTAGTTGCCTCATGTACTGTCAAGTCTGTTTGTTGTCGAATGGCAGTTTGTTTTGCTGCAAACTTGTACAAACTGAGCTGATTTGACAATTTAAAAGAAAATGTAGCTGCCCAATGTGCATTTTTTAACCTGCGATGACCAGTATTGCTAAAGCGTGGCATTTTGATTTTGAATAGGACTGAAGATCTTTGTTTGGACATCTAAGAGCATTTATGTCACATCACATTTTCAAGCTGTGGGTAGCGCGTGATGTTTGAAATACTTATTTTGGACGGATAAAGCTTTAAATATATGTAACCAATGGGCGAAATTCGAGACCTAGGGAGCTTGGGACGATAGTAATCTGAACTATTGAAGGTTATCCTCATCCATAATCGTTCTTGGGACTGATGTCTTTTATCAATTTACTAAATGGCATGTATGAAGTCCTGTAAAACCATGATTTTTACAGCTTTGCTTCTTTCCTACTTGCATAACAAGGACAAGTTATATTGCTGAATGAGGTTTACATTTATTTTCAATCATGCAATGTTTCATGCCCAGTTTTTGAGAAGGTAATTTAATGTGGCCTATCCAAAGAAAATAAAAGAGAAAATTGTTTTGGAGGGTGGGGTGGGGGGACGATCAAGCTTTAGAATGTACACTGTTGTTACAAATTTGGAGTTATATGGCATTCTCTCTCTTTGATTGTGCTTGTTTCCTCTATGAAAAATTTAAGAATTGATACTTTGCTAAAATTGATTTGCTATTTTTCTTTTTCGCACTACTTGTCAAAGGTTTTTGGTGCCCCAGATGTTCCCTAGTGAGGGAAGAAGGGGAAATAGGTGAGAGGAGAGGGTTTGACTTAGCGTAGAGTGGTAAAGTGGTCTTTTACTTTCTTTGTAGTCTACACTTCTTGCAAAGAACTCGATTGTTATATTATTGTTTTGTGATTCTTAGGGCAGTTAGCAATATAGGAGAACTTTAGCCACCTGGTATTCACTGGAACTTTATCATTTTTCTTAGTTGGGGGTGGGGTGGGGTGGGAGCAGGGTAGTCTAATTGTTCCTTTTATATGATAAGTCAAGTACAATGAGCTGGAACCACTTGTTTCTGGTACATCTCCACTATTGCAATGTGACATGCAATAGGATGGTAAACCTCTCAATTAAATCGTGGCAAACCCTGGTGCCTGTAAGGTGTAACTTTGTGTCTGCATTGTTCTTGATATTGTTTTCTAGCAGTTTCTGTTTCTTATGTGTTTCTGTTGATTAAACTTTTTCTCTAATTTCGTTGTTGTTCCTATTTGCAGTTCCGTTCAGGCATGGGGAACGCATAGGTTTCAGTTATCTTGTTTCTCAAAAATATACTGGGGATAATGCTTTAGTCAAAGTTCTGCGTGACTCAAAGATATTCGAGTTCAATATAAATCTTGCAACTCACAAACGCCTCATACCAGCACACATCAAGGGCAAACCTCCTCCTTATTACATTGTCGCTGGTTTTGTTTTTTCAGCTATATCTGTTCCTTATTTACGTTCGGAGGTGCGTAATTTAATTTGATCCGGGCTTTGATTTTTCTCTTTTCATATTGCGTTTGATTTTCTCTGTTTCCTTGTCTATATTGATTTGTCGCACGACTTGACAGAACTAGATATTGTTACCAACATGCATACAGTGTTTGACCGATCAACTGATACCTCTAGTGTAAGTGGAATCTACATCATAGGTTTGCCAATTATCTCCTGCTAATCACCGGTGAATGCACCACCGACCCTTGACTTGCCGTGAGTCTCCAATATCATCTTGCACAAAGGTTGGATTTGTGAAGACGAGGTTGGATTTTTTATAGACAATTGGTGTGATCTTTTACCTGTTATCATCACCACCAATCCGAATCGAACAACTTGTCTGGAAACTGTTGTTCTTAAGAGATCTATGCCGTGTTTAGTCACCATCTAATCATCTATTCTAAAAGCTTAAGCTGCAATACAATGGGCCCAACCATTGTATGTTTGACGAAATTAGGGTTTCTTTTTTACATAGTTTAAAGGGTTCCCTATATAGCATATTGGAATTGGATTTTGAAATATTAAGTAGTTGTTTAGAGACACAAGTGAAGAGTGACAAAATGAAGACCAAAAGTTACTTTCGAACATTTTTTGTCCAAGGCAAAAAAGGGAACGAGGCTCTTTCTATATATTGGGTTAAATAGTTGGAGATTGTCATGGCACTGACTTAATGTCCAGTTTCTGGAAGTCGAGATGTTGAAAGGAGGAGCCTGTGGGTTGAAGCTAACACAAGGAGGCTTGGGACGGGAACAAAGTTTTTAGGTCGTAGACAAAAGGCAATAGAGCTTTGGTATGTATGTGAATGAAGAAATCGGTTTAGAGGATGCCACTGTAATAGGCAATAGGCAGTAAAGCTACTACAATTACTTTGAGTTATTCATCTCAAATTATTTGTCTAGTTCAGAAATGTAAAGATTAACTTTCTTATTTATTCTTGTCTGCACTGTGGTTCAGTATGGAAAAGATTATGAATTTGATGCTCCAGTCAAGATATTGGACAAACATCTGCACGCGATGGCACAATCTGTTGACGAACAACTTGTGGTGGTTTCTCAAGTCAGTTTCCCTCTCTTCATAAATTCCTCCTATCTGTATCTGTCCTTGACATGCCTTAGAACCTCCTTCGTATAGTTTGTCCTATTTGATTATATCCCGTGCGCGGCCTCCTTCATTTAGCTTCTTTACTTCTGCAAGAAGTCTTGATGCTAAACTCCTTTCACAAATGTTTAGGTGCTTGTGGCCGACATCAATATTGGGTATGAAGACATAGTCAACACTCAGGTTAATGAACAAGCAATTGCACATGTTATATTGTAGTCTAGTAACTTTTGGGGCACTAGCCTTCACATGTTTTATTATTTCTTATTTCCATTTCGAATGTTTGTTGATGTAGGTTATTGCTTTCAACGGTAAGCCTGTCAAAAATTTGAAGAGCTTGGCTAGCATGGTGGAGGATTGTGATGATGAATTTTTGAAGTTTGATCTTGATTATGAACAGGTCCTCTCTCTCTCTAATTATATATTTATATCCCCCCACTCTCTCTCTCTCTCTCTCTCTCTATATATATATATATATATATCTGTGTCTGTGTCTGTAAGTAGCATACGCATATACATTCCTCTTTTTATCTCTCCCTCTCTGTGGGAATCTCAATTGGCATCTTCAGGCTTTGTGACGGCCGTATATGTACACAAACACACGCACAAGCACATACATATATGCCTCTCTCTGTTGGAACTTCAATGAACATCTTTGTGCTTTGTTTAGGTAGTCGTCTTACAAACAAAAAATGCAAAGGCAGCAACTTTGGATATTCTCACAACCCATTGCATACCTTCAGCCATGTCTGATGATCTGAAAGCATGAAAAAGCATACAGAATGGGAGAAGGCTGCCTTAAGGTTTTTCCCTTGTGAACATGTGAAGAATGTGCAGTTCCATTCTATAAGGCACAAATGAGGTTGGCTTGTTTTGCATTGCCATGAGTTGGTGATGGTGCTACACGTGTCAAAGGGTATGAACAGTTGGATGAATCTGACTAGGCATTTCAGATGACATTTTTGTGAAAGAATACTTTCTCTAAGTTATGGCTGAGTTTAGGAAAATAGTTAAAAGGCTTCGAGTGTTAGTGATCTCTTTTTGTAACAGTATGACTTCTACAAGTTTAAGCCTTTAAGGATATGCGGAAAAGATGGAAAACTTTACGGGTCAACACAGCTGGAAGACTCATTTCAATTTTCAATGCACGTTTGCACTATGAGTTTATATATATGAAGTGCAACCTGATATGTTTTTTTTTCTTCTATGCTACTATTGTTTTTTCTTGCTAGCAATAAGATTTGTGCCCCTGGTTGTCTGTTTGTTTTACTTTTAATTGTACAATTCCATTTCTTGAAAACATTTTTGTCATGTCTAGCATTGGAAGGCTTTGGTTATCTAATACTGCAATTGAGATGTTGAACAAGCTGAATGCAACGTACCAAGTTTCAGGCATTCGTTTTCTCAGGTTTCTCTTTGATTTATATTATTAATGTGGTTCGATGGTATGGGTTGGAACCTAGGACATTGGGTTGTCCCACCCCTCGGGTTGATAATGGGTTTGACTCATGGCTACCTTTTTTATTAACTTGTGTTTGTAACATGATCTTTACCCAAGTTGATAGCCTTCGAGTCTCCTTAAAGTCTATATTTTCTGCATTATCTCTGTGTTGACATCTGCTTCTATGGGTGGTTCTCTTTTACACCATTTTTTCAGTATCTATTACTCTGAGATAATGAACAACCCTGTTTGAACTTTTCTGATTGCAAGTATCAAGGATACATATAGCACATTTATCTGCTTTCCCTATCTTGATTTTTATAGCTTTGCAACAGAGGTGACTTCTGTGTTGAGGGCGATTCCAAGTTACTGATTCCATTGTCCTCGCCCATCTCTTCTTTTGCCTTTCCCCACATTACAGTGTAAAACCCAATAGATATAATTGTTGCACCAATGACACTGCAAAAAATGGGAGAGGGAAGCCAGTAAATCATAGTATCAAGTTCTAGTGCTGCTTTTTTATTTATTTAATTATTATTATTGTTATTTCAGTGTTTTTTGAGAGGAGGGATACGAGAGTATCGGAGCATAATACCTTCCAAGGTAGAGAGTATCACCAAGAAACACGAATCCCATGGCAACTGCTATGGCAATTGACAGTGGCTTAAACATTGCAACATAGACAGGCCCCTTCAAGCGCAGTGCCCATGCGTGGACAGCATTATTCATGGCTGACCCAAAGATCCCCTAAAAGAGTTTGAGACATCCTTGTTTAGACACTAATATCAAGAGAGAACCCCTCTAAACCAATTAGTGCATTGATGATAGTGGATTAGCTTACTTACTGAGCATAGAATAGAGACTAGCGCTATATCAGGTTTGATCTTCCATGCACTGGAGTTTGGTTCTGTAATCAAACCTACAATTGCAGCTAAAATGCTCACAGATAAGTTGTAGAAGAAGACCACTGTCAGTTCTGCTGGGTATTCCTTCATGATTTGTGCCTAAGAATCAAACATGTAGAATTTGCAATCTAGGCTCTTATATATATAAATATTTCAGAAAATAGAGTAAATTCTGATTTAGGTGTCTGGCAAGTTTTACCTGAACAATGTACCACATGGGAACTAATATGTATTCGGTTGTAAGGAAAAGGCCACCGATGACCCAGTTTGACGGTGCAGGCAAACGCAGCAGCTGAATAGGGGAAATGGAAGGGGATGGAGTCGGTACGATTCTTGGACCTTTGTAGAGAGTCACTATGAATGCCCCTGCTATCGACACAATGGTGCCCATGACTTTGGCTCGACTGCTTGAGCTTCTCGTAGCTACCTTTTCCATCCTATGGAAGTGTGTCCCCAATCATGTTAAGACTTAGAGAATGTCCAAAAGTTTTTGTAAACAATGATTGCATTTAGTCGGTTTATCAATCAATACGACGTGTTACATGGGACTTCATCGGTCCATGTGGATGGCTCAGTGAGTGGATTGGAGTATAAGCATGGTTTATGATATGTGGGTGATTCTATCCAACGAAACTAACGGTTCTTCTGGTTTTGGAGAACCAATGATCTGCATGAGCCTGCTGCAATGCCGTCTAATCCTGTGCAGATTGTCATGTCAAGAGCTAAATTCTCCCAACAGGAGTTGGTGAAAGGTGATAAGGGAAATCTTTTACTTGGGTAAAACCTGCATTAGGCTGGCTCAAGATGAACGTGGATGGAGCATTTAGAGGGGCTTCAAGTCAGGCTGGTTTGGGGAATCTTTTATTAGCTTCAAATGTTACTTCGAGCGTAGGTGCCTGTGTAGGCAACATAAAAAGGGCTGCAAGAAGAGTCCCGTGACGGCCGCGGGGGTGGGGGGGGGGGGGGGGTGGGAACACGCTCAAAGCCATTCACATGAAGACTTGTAGCAGATCCGAGGTCTCTTGAGGACGCGTGGACCGGAGAGGTGAACATGGTCCGGTTGGTTTGAACCGATTGACTTTAAGTATATTGGTTTGGAGAAAGAAAAGAAAACAAATCAGTGTTGAACGTGTTGGTTCTGGCTGTGTAGTTTTAATGGCTTGAAGGAATCGGTATGGACAATCTAACTAGTTTCTTGCTACAGTCACTTTTGAATTGTCTGAGCTCTTCAATGGACTATTAGGCGTTCCTTATTTAACGGCTGCTTACATTTTGAGGCCTATTTCCAGAATTTGAAACAAAAGTGAACGATTATTTAGATGACAACTACACATTTGGGTTGAGTTACACGTTAAATTGTTTTTAGATGGATACATATTAAGTTTGGCCTCTTAGGTTTCAATTGGTTCAAAACAAATCTGAACTGAACTGTCCAGATGAAAATTATATTACACTGATTGTATTGTTTTGGACGGTTTGTGAACGGTTGAATTGGACGACTCAATTTCACCCACGGATCTGTTTTAACGGTTGGATCGGATTTGCAAGTTTGGATGCTCATCCGGTGGAACTTTTCATTGAGACTTAGTTACTAGACCAGTGACCACTAAGGGTGGTTCATATTCATATGTTGATTTTTGCGTTCTTGATTGGGCTTTCATCCCCATGTAAGCCTACAAAGAAAGAAGGAATCAATTTGAACCAATTTTACGACATTTAGCAAAGATGGAATCATTTTTACTTAGTTGTGGGACTAAATCGAGGACAATGAGAAATTTGCAGTCAAGTCGAATCGGTTCCCCTTAAATTGACATTTATACACGGGAGAGAGAATAGGGTGGATTGATTCAGTTTTTGAAGTGAGAATATGAGTTCTTTAATTTATTTAGACCGATGTGCGAGCGGTTTGTTGACAATTAAGCAAATCATTGTTAGTATCGTTAAAATTACTACTCCGTATCTATTGAGGACGCGTGACGCTGTCTATTTTCATAAACAATACTTATGACTTTCTTACAAGAACAAAAGCTAAAGAAGACGAAGACAAGCACCTGAAAATGATGGCGAGTATGAAGGTAAAAGCTGGGACTAGGTTGCTGATGGCTGAAGCAAGTGTCGGAGAACTGTAATTGATGCCTGTGTATCCCATGATCTGAGATGTACACCTATTTCTCCAATAACCAACCAACCAACAACACATTATATCTCAATGTCAAAATTATACCCCGTCTCATGCTTCACTCTAGTTTCTACTTGTCATCAAAATTCTCGAGCAATTAAAGTACGACTAATACAGTACATATGATATACTGGGGCTGCATAGATATTGTCACCGTACCCGATTATCCCGAGGACTCCAATTTTGCTCATGATGGAGAAATTAAGTGGAGGTAGCACTCTAGACCTGCCAGTTTCAGTAAGAACAGATCAAGGTGATTTGACGACATAATCCCAGTGATTGCCAATTGTTAGAAAGTCGTGTAGATTGTGAGATTTCTTTCATGGCTTTAATTTGAAGAAGAACGCGCAAGTCATTTGCTTGCGTGCGTGCGTGCCTATCTCTGTGTGTGTGCGTGTGTGTGTGTTCATGAGGGAGAGACAGAAGAGAAGAGACCTGTGGGAGAAGAAGGGTGAAGGAAGGAGGAGGAGAGCAGCAACACCGTAAGCATAGACGACGAAGACGTGGTAGCTCATGCCTCTGAGGGTGGCTGCTTTGAACAGAGTGTTTAAGCCTACGTTTGTGCACTCCATGGTGACCATCACCATGAATGGCAGCGCATCCCTCTCGCAGTACCTTCTTCCCGTTGCCATCTCTCTCTCTCTCTCTCTCGCTCTCTTTCTCTCTCTCTCTCTCTCTCATACGCAGACACCTACAAAGTACAAATTGATACCAGGATTTCTTGAGTGGGTTTCCATGTCATTTTCTATACATCATATTGGGGTAGCTAATCATGATCAATTGGGGTATAGTAAGTAAAAACAAACAAAGACGACTCCACATTGTTGTAAAGGAATTCATAAAACAAAAATCAAAGATTGAGAAATGTTTCGAAGCCCATAACCAATAAAACAATGAAGACTATAATGGCGGGATTTGAAAAAAAAAAAAACTAGTACGAAGTAGGTTATTTCAATCAAGGATTTTTTTTTCAAATCCCTTTTACAATTTTGTAAATCTGTTTTAAAACATCCCAAAGAATGGATTCGATTCAAGGAATTGTTTTACCTTGACACGGTGAATTCGTCACTTAAAATATCTTTTTCAAACACCCTCTAACCGTATTTCTTTATATTCCATTGTTATTACTCTTGGGAATAGAGTTTAAGATTTGTGCAACTCTACCTTAAAATGTAATTTTAAGTAAGTACCGAAACAAATACCCCAACAAATCATGATTAGCTATTTCTTGACTTTTTCCTCAAGCCAATACCCAACAAATGATGAAGGAATCTTCCTCATACATCTCATATTATCATAATTAATGGTCGTTAAATATTTCTAGTGACTTTTATATAGTGATTCTAAAAAAATGTTGTTAAAAATTACCTCTGAAAGTGTTAAAAAAAAGTCACTAGAAACATTTAGTGACCGTTAATTATCACTACATACGAGATTACAAGAAAATTTTTACAACTTAAATAGCCGTTAAATTTTGTTCTATCTTATCAAAATCTGATCAAAATCATTTTCTCATGTCCTATCTTGTCAAATTTTGGTTATAATTATTTTGGGTCATGTCCTGCTCCATCCATGGAAGAAGCAATAATGCAAAGCTCATAAAGTGTGGTGGACATTTAGTCCAATCGGGCACGACTCATGCTCATGCATGGGATGGGGATGTGGGGCGAGACACCCAATAATTTGATGTGAAAATATCTGATACGGCCCACCATCAAGTATGGGGTCCAATTTGATTAAGGCTACGTGGTTCATGATTAGGCCTTCAATTTGTTCTCTTTTACGATAGATCTTTGATTAGGTCAGATTCACTATCATGGGGGCAAAGATGGTAAAATGCATTTTGTATTTCATGTACAATCCCTATAGAGATTTTATTCGAGACGAGCGAAATGGAAAAAATTTGGCTGCTACCTCAGTTAGAAGAATCTTCCTTCTACTTCCTATAGAGTGACAATCAATTGTCTGTAGATGTTTCTAATGACTTTTATTTAGTGACGTTAAAAAAATGTCGCTAAAAGTGTTAGAAGAAAAGTCATTAGAAACGTTTAGCAACTATTAAGTATCACTATACACGGGGTTGGAGGAATATTTCTACAACCCGGGTAGGCCAAAGTTTGTTCGAGTGAAATGGAAAAAATTTGGCTGCTATCCTTGTTGGAGGAATCTTCCTTCTACTCCGTATAATATTCCTAAAAAATATCATCTCTAAATGCTAAAAATTGCATCCAAACAGTTACATTATAATTTTAGAATTTCTCATGAAATTCAGTACAATTGATGGCTCCGCTTGTAATTCAATTTTATTTTCTTGAAAACATTCCCCATGTGTGGCTACATTTGTTTTGAATAAGACAAACACATTGATGAAAAATTGGATGAAAATGAAGTTTGTTGAGGTAAGAACGACACAAAGTGAAAGCATCTTAACTTATTAGTTTCGGGCGAACTAATAACACATAACAGACTTTAAAGTGTTTATTATCGCCCACAACCTATGGGCCTGGGTAGTAACGGACACGGGAATTGTCTCTTTTTGGGACAAAAGTATAGACATAAGAAAGACAATTTATACAATGTTAAACTTTTAGTCCTTTTCTAAACTACTTATTGTTTTTGTTCACTATTTGAGTTCTTTTGACATCTAAAATTTGATAATTTAAATTTTTGATTAGGTCGAATGAAAATGAAATACCAATTTATATTACTTAGCAAGTCAAGAATCACTTGGTTTTGTTGATTGGCCAAACCCATTTTTTGGTGAAGTGGTGGGGGCTTTCATATTAAACTTGACTTTTGTACATATTTTCCAAAATATATATATATAGATAGAAGTGGGCCGTGGGTTTATATTCAGGTTAGACGCTTAGAGAGGGGTGGGGCAAAAAGCCTTCGGTAAACTTAACTGGGCTTTGATCTATTAAGTGGACTATTGATTAATAAGCACATCACATTACTTGATAATACTGACAATCATGGTTTTTTTCACACAAGTCTAGTTTGACGTTATTAATCAATCT
This sequence comes from Escallonia rubra, assembly GCA_033065855.1. Taxonomy (NCBI): domain Eukaryota; kingdom Viridiplantae; phylum Streptophyta; class Magnoliopsida; order Escalloniales; family Escalloniaceae; genus Escallonia; species Escallonia rubra. The sequence continues at coordinate 385,774 of JAVXUO010000243.1, read as the reverse complement.
GGTTGATTAATAATACCATTAGTGTCTATGTGGGATCGACTTTTTTAGTTGTAGAAAGAGCTCGGACTTGAGCCTCAGTAAAACCGTGAAACATGAATAAGAAAGCTACTTTGTGGCTAGTGCTCATTGGCGGCACTTCTCACACTACTCTAACCACAAAATACTAGCTTTATTTTACAATAATAGCTACCAAAAGGACCCCTAAGTACCTCTACTGAGAACTTTTCATAGCTAAAAAGGGCTAGAGGAAGTTGCTCTAAACCTAATTCTATCTTGTTGTAGGCCTTTAATTAATGCTTGCACATTGCACCAAGACTTTAATGAGTTTAATCCATTGCCAACAAATGAAGGACATAACTGTAAGTGCTCTAGTTCCTTGAAGATTATGCCGTGAAAGTATAATGTGAAGATTGCAATGCAATATAACCTTAAAGTCTCAAATAGAGCATGGGAGGATCAATAATCACCGAAGTCCGGGATGTAATTTACACAACGAGAACCATGTTGAGTTTAGGTTACTGCTTGAATGAGAACCTCGTCAACTTCAATGTGTACGTATCACCAGATGCAATGTGACAGGGTTCCCAACTCTTGGCGATGTCACAGGGCTCCCAAGATCTCAGCAGTATGCAAAGATCTCCGATCATAGCCACCAACATAATTTGACTACTATCAATGTACGTTTTTACAAAAGAAGTTCAACCACGAGAAGTATAGAAGATGCTCTATCCACAAACATAGGCAGGTTCTTGATGTGCATTCTGCATTATACGTAGTGATGTTTAGTTTACTTTCTGATAGAGGTCGGAACATCTAAAAATGATTTTCCTAAGACACTATTACGAGTATCTGAACACTTTATTCCCTATTATAATCCAAGATTTTGGAATCCACGTCAATCTCAATGATGTTCCAGCCAAAATGGGCTTTCAGATATGCTAGAAAATGTGGAATGTCGTGCTCTCCATACTCCATAGATAGAGTTCCTTGGCAATTTTTAAAAAAAAACAGCTTCGGCTGCTTTTAACTTGGCCACGGACCCATATACACAAAAATCTAGCGGTGTTGTGGGTAGAGATAACATTTTGTTGAAGTAAAGCTGTCTATATGTAGAGATTAGGTTTACGTTCCTCTCAGCAACTAAAAAAGTTTAGATTATAGTAACTAGGATTTGTAAACTTAAAGGCACAAGCAGCCAATAATCGAAGAGTAGTTTCTTTATAGTCTCTGTCATCTTCTTTGTTGGAAATTTTCAAATCACCAACAACTGAATATAAAATAGATTGGAATAGCATTTGTAAATAAAAACAAAGACTTACAAAAATTTGCAGCATGAATTCATAATGAACCTGTCACTGCATCACCTATACATTATTGCAACAAAGGGTCACTTTCAGGGGACGGTGATTCAGAGCTATTAAGACCTTCTTCGTCCTCAACCAGGTCTTCTTTAGCCTTTCCCCATATGACAACGTAAAACCCGACTGATATTATTACAGCTCCAACGACGCTGCAAGTTGCGGATTCAAGATTAAGCAAAAGGAAGCATTTTGGTTTCATTTGAGGAGTAGCACTTATAAAGTGGGCAAGTTAAGGCAAGGCTCAACTAGAGCAAATTCTTATTGTAGTACATTGAGTTGATGAGTATTGGCCTGCTTAATGAAGGTAAAAGAAAATAAAGAACGGATGGAGTCTGTAAGCAAACCATACCTTCCAAGATAAAGAGAATCGCCAAGGAAAATGCCACTCATAATTGCTGCAATGGCAATCGACAAGGGGGTAAACAATGCTACGTAGACAGGCCCTTTCAAGCGCAGCGCCCATGTGAGAATAACTGTAGCAAAGGATGATCCATATAGCCCCTAAACAAACATATCTTCTTGCTATAAGGATTCACATTAATCAAATCACAATCCAAATTGTTCCGAAGTGGGAGTCCATATGGACACTTACGCCGTACAAAATAGCAACCAACATCATTTTTGAACTAATTTTCCACGCGCTCGAGTCTGATTCCAAGAAGTAAGATATGGGTGCTGCTATAATCGCCACACATAAGTTGTAGAGAGACACCACAATGAGCTCCGCGGGGTACTTCCTGACTGTTTCCGTCTGTGACATGCTAAATAGTCAATTTGATTTTTTGGGTTCATCTACTTTGATGATAATAGAACGAAGGTTCTTATACCTGAACAATATACCAAATGGAGAACAATATGTAATCAGCAGTCAGGAGGAGACCTCCGGCGATCCAATCTGATTCTGATGACTTTAGAGGTTGATACAATAGAACCGATAGGTTTGATGACGCCCTCACAAGTGTTGGACCCTTGTATATAACCACTACAAGTGCACCTAATATTGATAAAATGGTGCCAATAATCTTAGCCTGACTGCTTAAGCTCCTTATTTCAATTTTTTCCATCCTGTTGGAGAGAAAAAATGTAGTAGATGAAGCAAAATTAGAAGCCGAAGAGATCCCCACTTTTTCCCTTATTAAGCATCGTAAAACAAAAGATTAAGAAATAAAAAGAGAACAAAATAAATGTAATTTTATTTATTCATTCATCAACAGTAAGCCCTTTTGGTAATACAGTACAATTAACCTAGGTCAAGGCCCTTGAGTTTAAGGCTAATCTCTATTTGTTGGTTCACCGTATCTGCGTCACTAATAGGCTCAGAATTCAACTAGTTATCCTTGTGCTTGTTATCTCCATTGAAACTTTTGCCTAATAGAAAAGCTCGGTAGGGGTACCCTGCTAGGTACCTTTGGTGGCGACTCTAGCACTAAAATATATAATGCATCATAGCGACTCCTCAACCACTGAACTTTGGCTATCCCACTAGTTTATTTTGAGCAACTTTTAGTAATCAGTAACACTGCTTTCAGCAAAACACGGAGCATTATGTAGTGTAGTGCGCAATTAGTCGCTAAATATGGGTAGATTAAGATTATATGAAATTGGAGATATCAGCTTGCAGGTCTTTCCTTGACCGAAGTAGCATGCTTGGGATGGTGCGCCATCCCTCGTGGAATTTTGTTTATAAAAGTAACACGTGAATATTATGAGTTATAAGCAAGTATCTCTTATGAGGATGGGGTGGACGGACCCAATATGGTAGAGACCAAAGAAAACCCATACCCCCAATAGGTTGGACTTAATTGGATCCCCACGGGATGCGCCCAGCTGATGTCCCATTATCGAAAACATACAGAAAACATATTTTCTCTGGTTTGGATGAGACAAGGATTTACATGATTGAATGAACCGTAGAGAGAAACGAACTAGAAGTACAAGAACCTGCAGAAAATGGCAAGCACGAAGGTAAAAGCTGGTGCAAGGTTACTGATAGCCGAAGCAAGAGTTGGAGAGCTGTACTCAATACCCTTATACCCACATAACTGAGATGAAGCCCTGCCCAAAACAAGGTGGAAAAAGTTAGCATAAATTTCAACCAGTGGCCGATATTGTATTCAGTAATTTTGGGTATGAGTAAGTATAGTTGAACAAAACAAACGTTCAACATTCGGTTTATGTACCCAAGAAGGCCGAGGACGAAAAGTCTACCCAGCAATGGTACTTCCAATGGAGGAAGCTTTTTTCTGCCAAAGGGAAACAAGAAGAGAAAGAACTGGTGAGCAATTTAATGATAGAGAAGCATGAATCAGAAGGAGTGTAGAAGTAGCACCTCTCGAAGATGAAGGCAAAAGGGAGAAGAACAAGACCAGATAGAGCATAAGAGTAGACGATGAAGACTCGGTAGCTCATTCCTTTTAGAGTAGCTGCCTTGAATATTATGCTTAACGCTACCTGTGTGCATTGCAGAAATATCATGGCCGCAAATGGCAGCACTTCTTTGTAACAGTACCTCCCCTGCTTCGCCATCTCTCTCTCTCTCTCTCTCTCAGAGGCTATAATATATGTTGCTAATAATGTATTTGAACTCCAGGAGGGTGGTCTTGCTCTTGGTGGGTGTGCCTGCTTTCTGTTATGCTTTTCTAATTGGGTATAGGATTGGTACAAAGGCAGTATATCCACCTATTTTAACTGTATTTGGTCTCAGACAATCATTTCTGCATTTTGTGTTTTATTCTAAGCATAACAGAGTACCTGCAAAAAGGAAAAACTTAAGTTGTTATCCGGCATGAAGGAATTTTACTCCGACCTTTGATATAGAGATAACCAGTGATCGTTAAATATTTTTAGTGACTTTTATTCAGTGACGTTAAAAAAGTGTCGTTAATGTTTGTTGCTAAAAGTGTTAGCAGAAAAGTCACAAGAAACATTTAGCGACTATTAAATGTCATTATATAAGGGGTTGGAGGAAGATTCCTATAACTTTTCCTAAGCAGCCAAAATTCATTCATAATGAAATTTGATCTTTCGGTGACAAGTGAAGTGGAGAAACCGCCCTAATTTAGGGAGGTTAATAATGTGACTTATTTCTAATTTCTTGTGAGCTAATAGTGTCGCTCAAGTTTTCCAATAAGAAAAAAAGTGATATCACCGCCCAAAAACAATGAATTACTTTTACCTTGTAATTTCCAGGCATCGTTCATCCTTCAAAATTCTTTGCAACAAACAGAAGTCATGTTGTAACGTTTGTTACGTGACAATGCGAATTTACCAAAATGAAATAGAAAAAGACAAAGGGTAAGGAAAGACCTATCGAAATATTTCTAGCTTGAATCTAAGGCCAACTTGGCATTGTGTTTGAGTGCTTCCAAAGTATTACTGAAACACAAAAGCATTTATTTGACGTGTTTCGAGTTTCGACACAAACTCTTTTGCTTTTGAACATTCCTAGTAAGAGCGCGTTTGCATGAGGTAATTGAAGTGAGAATTTTACTTTTATAGAAGATTTGAAAATACACAACACCAAATTTTTTGTTTGGATCATGATGAGATGGATTCACCAAATTCTATGAGGGATTTGAAAAGGTAATTTGGATGCTAAAGTTCCCTGTAGAAATAACTAGTTCATACTAGTTATTTGACAAATTCTTTCCACAAATATAGGGAGAAGGCATCAAATTTTTTTTTTTGTCTCCATAATTTTAGCTACTTTCTTCCACTAAAAAAGGAAACTCTCTATCATTAGTTTGTATCCATACACCATCAAATTATCAGTGTTCAATTTTTCAGATGTAAATCCACATATAATATACTCGCTTCTACAAAATCGCCCAAATACTAAATTTACAAATCCATAAATTTGTAAATCGATGAATTTCAAATGAATGGATTTTAAAATGTAAGATAATTTGAAATTCTTCATCCAAACACAAATAATTTTCTGCTTTTAACCAACATCTTGGACAACATATATTTAGTCCAATATTCAGTTTGTGGGTCCGCTTATATGCTCGGGATAAATGATTTGGGATATATTAAACTAACTGATCCAGATCCCCTGCTGTAAGGGTGATGTCCCCATTGCTGAGAGAGAGAAAAAGGAGAGAGAGGGGGGATCCAAACCATGTTTACTCTCTCTCTTCCCTCTTTCTCTCTCCTCCCTCTCTCTCTCTCAGCAATATGGACAGCACCCTGTTATAACCCATGGTTACAGCAGGAGATCCAAATCCTAAACTAACTGATTTATTTTAATGAAGCTGAATCCTCATTTGTATTTTGCTGTATACGCTTTTCAGCAAGAAGAAAGAAGAGTTCAAATCAAGCAACTCCTTTATGGTATCAACTCAGTTAAACTTTAGTATTTAAAAATGATATAATCTAAGTTCAAATTAAATATGGCTGGAATTATCCGAAAAGGCTTGAATGAAGCCCGAAGCCCAAAATGAGATGTTAGTCGGGATGAGTTGATTTCACAGCATTTAGAAGCCCCAAGCTAAAATATGGTCGAGCCACTTTTGCTATTTATTTATTTATTTTAGGGACAGTTATTGCGCTTATTTATTTGCCACAGTAGCAATGAAATAAATGAATGTTGATTGGCTACAAAAACGACTATTATTTCCATTATCTCTTAACAAAGATTGTACGTACAACTCTTGAAGTTAAAATGTAACTAGTACGTTGAATATTAGACTTTTCTTTTTCTTTTTTCTTTTTATGGTTAACAATTTCATTTTAATTGGTTATGGCCGGCATTAGTCCTACAATTTGGCTTGAGTTTTTACAGGTTTAACAAGCCCAACCTAAGAAAATATGAGCTATTATCCAATCCAACCCAATTAATTACAAAATGGGTTAAGATGAGTTCAACTCATATTATAATGGATTATCTTCAAATTACAACCATCTGTCGTTGCACCACCGTTGCCGCCATAGATTATGGTTGTCGACGACCATTACTGTTAGCTATGAAGTTGTAAAGTTTCATTTCTTGTAGGTCCTTTCATCATAGTAGGCTAATTTGGTAGCTTCAACGTGAATGAGTAAAATCACCCTTTGCACTTCATTATAATGCGCAAGTCATTTCATCGTACAAATCAAAACTTCTGATAAATTGAAATTAATGCAGGAAATATTTTCTAGAAAATAATTTCCGTGAAACAAACAAGGTCTAAGAGAGTAACAGATTTTGTATGTACGGTTTTCAATTACAATCTAGTTGATGAAGTGAGTGTTCCAAAAAGCAAATTGGAATCGAAAGCAGTGGAGATGGAACTGGGAATTGAAGCAGTGGAGATATGAATGTCCATTGTACCAATTTGTTTTCTGAATTTTGTTGTAGGGTAGTAAATAGGGTTGTAACAGACTTTTTCATTTTGAATCTTATGAGTATTTTTACTCATAAATTTATTTATGTAGAACTCACAAATCTTTTATTAAATGTTCTAACATTGCCAATGTCACTTGAAGTTGGTTGGAACTTAGGGAGGGCACAAGGTTGGTTGGACCATTAGGGATGGCATATGTTAAGGTGACCCAAAGTCGATCGCTTAAGGTGTTTACAAGAATGTTACTAACTTTTAATGCGATAAGTTATGTAGGATCGTTAACTATACTTTAGAGGTGTTGTAACAGTTATAGTGACGCTTTTCTATCATTAAAAGTGCTATGTTACCACTATTAAAGGATTTTAGTCACAATTTTTTTTTTATACTAAACGCATTCAGAGAATATTTTTCTGCTACAACATCTCGGTAATACACCAGAGATCCCGATTCACGACGAAAGATGTTCTTGCAGGTGCCTTATTTTCCATGACTAATCATTGTGGGGTTTGTTTTTTTCTTGGAGACTAATGGGATAATAAAAAAACAGCGTCCACGTCTAAATCAAAAGGCTTAGGACTTTTGTTTGGGCCAATAATTAATTAAGGGAGAAGCATCCAAATAGGATAATTTTGTTTTCTTTGCAAGTATCATTTTTCAATGCAAAATTATAGAATTTTGAGTCTACTAAATGTGTTAGCGCGGTACACGCGGTACCAAATTATGGAGTTGCTACCAATATTTTACTTGTGTCAACATGCAAATATAATTTGATAAAAAATAGGACCTCAGTTGGGATTTTTGTTTGAGCATAGATACAGTTGAGGTGTTCCTTTGAGAGTTGTTTTTATCATTATCATCATGATCTAGTTAATTTTGTGAAAATATTTGATTCAAAAATTGTCAATGAAAAGGGAGGATCATAAAAATAATATATTGAAGGATAGTTATTATTTCTTTGATGTGAAATTCATATCTGAACATGTCCCCTTACGAGACTTCTTTTGAGGGTTTGAAACATGTGGATGAATTGAAATAGGTAGTGGCGGATTTAATTTCTGAATTGTCTGCTGAGCTTAGATGAACCCATTGTGAGACGATGCTAAGGTATCACTTACTCTAAAAATTTAAGCTTTTAAAAGTAAGAGTTTAATAATATTATCATGCTTAACGGTTTCACTCACGTCCCAAGTGGAAGCCCCCAATTGCATATGAAGGATAAATTAACATGAAACAAATAAATCAAGTACACCACCACCAAAGCGCACAAACAAATATACATAGTGCAGTTAGACCAAATGTTGGAAAAAATCGAACTCAAGACTTTGCTCATCGAGAGCTCTTACACCAGGTCAAATCGTCATACTGAAAAATCAATTAGCGACGAAGAAAGAACAAGATTTACATATTGACCTGTTAGTTATTATTTTTTCGATGTAAAATTTTATCCTAACAACATTAAAAGATTTCGATTTCATTGCTAATGCACTCGTTGACGAGTCGAACGAGTGAACTGCAAAAGATAAAAATGGAAGTTGAGAAAATTATTGGTCTATGATCACTTTGAAGAACGATAGGGATGAATTTGTGTGAATTCATGCCTTGATAGACCTTGAACTAAAATCATACAGTATAAAACTAAAACCCAAATTGGTTAAGGCAACCCCCTCCATCCATTTAACCTTTTTTACTAGTCCCGTCTAACCGTTGCCTCACGCCATATTTATTGCAAAAGTGAAGTTAACTACCTCTTAGTTCTATTCTCTTACCCTCACTAATTATTCGGTTGCGGATATATCGATTTCTCTTCAAAGCGCCAATAAATTTGAGCTTAAACTAAAAATACTTTGAGCATCAAGTTTTGAGCGACAATAGATTCGTCATGATTGAAGGTGTGCTCGTGCTTGATTCCTGCTTTTTGTTGAAAAGTTAGTGACTTGTAATGGCTCCAAATGGAGCTACATTTTGTGTGTACTGATAGCAGCCTTCCTCTTCTAATGCGAACAGCTTTCCAATAAACAGAATAACAGGGGACTAAAATTGGACAACTTCAAGTATCTGCTCTTCTCAGTCAACATTCTTTGCTTGTATATAGCTAGAAGAAGAGCCGCCTGGAGGTGCTTGTTGTAGCCCTCTTCACCTTCATATTATTGCAACAGTGGGTCAGTTTCTGGTGGCGATTCCACGCTACTTGCTTCGATGTCCTCAGCGATATCTTCTTTCACTTTTCCCCACATGACAACGTAAAAGCCAACAGATATTACTATTGCTCCGATTATACTGCATGTAAATAAACGAGAAAAAAAAGTCTATGGATCAAGTAAAAGCAAGTGAATTTTGCAAGACCTCAGCGTTTAAAATTGATGATGACAGTGACTCAAGAGATTTGCGATGCGTATTTGCTTTATTCCAGGGCTTAACGTTGTTTTTACATGCGATTTTATGTCCTAAGAAATATAGCAAATAGAAAGAAGGGGGATCGGGGACGAGGGTCGTACCTTCCAAGATAAAGAGAATCACCAAGAAATATGACACCCATGATAGCTGCTATGGCAATCGACAATGGCGTGAACAATGCTACATAGACAGGACCCTTCAAGCGAAGTCCCCACGTCAGAATTGCAGTTGCGAAGGATGATCCATATAGTCCCTAAATATATAGAGATTCTTCAGATTAAGGCATTGCTAGTGATATTACGCTCTCGAGGGAAAATCTAGGCACACTCGCTACACCAGCTAGCGTATACTCATAGTCTGTACAAATTTAATGTTTAGAATCGTTCATTCTCAAAATGGTACTCCAATAAGATCTTACCGAGTATAGTATGGCAAACAACATCATCTTTGAACTGAATTGCCATGCGCTCAAGTCTGGCTCCAATAGTAGAGATGCTGGTGCAGCTAAAACGGCCACACAAAGGTTGAAGAGGGAAACCACAAGCAGCTCTGCTGGATACTTTGTGACTGTTTGGGCCTGCAAGTTTCAGTATAGCCGGGTTCACTGTTATTCAGAAACTACCATATATTGTCATAAAACATTAGAACATGTTTTGGCTGAAAATTTACAGTACCTGGAGAATATACCACGCGGAGAGGAGAAGATAGTCAACTATGAGGAGAAGACCCCCGATGACCCAATTTGATTCTGATGACTTGAGAGTTTGATCAAATAAAATGGACGCTTGTGATGAAGTCTTCAGGATTATGGGACCCTTGTATAAAACCACTATAGTTGCACCGGATATCGACACGATTGTGCCAATGATTTTAGCCTGACTGCTGAAAATTCTTAATTCAAGCTTTTCCATCCTAGTTCAATGTTCAAATGCAAATATTAAAAAAAAAAAAAAAAAAAAGCTAGAGGAACAATTACATATACTGGACATTACCAAAATTTAAGAAAATGTTGATTTATGTCAAATAGCAAAAAATAATCAGTTAAAATCATTACCAACTGAATGACTTAAGTATTATCTCTTTTGCCACAAAACTGTAGAAAATTATATGATGATCCATAAGTTACCAAAATCACTATACATTTGCAATTTGTGGGGTTTATTTGTGAACTCAGATCATCAAACAGCTAACTGAATCGAAAGGAAACAAACGTTGCATAGAATTAGCAGAACCTGAAAAGAATTGCAAGAGCAAAGGTGAAAGCTGGTGTGAGGTTGCTGATGGCAGAAGCCAGAGTCGGAGAGCTGTACTCTATGCCCTTGTATCCACACATCATAGCTGAAAATCTACAACCAAACCAACAAAACAAGAACAACTGAGATAGTTTACCCAGTATGGTGTTGGTCTGTACGTCTTGTCTTGTTAATGGCACTCCCATTAAAGAAGGTAGTGGTACTTGTGTCAATAGGCGAGAAAAAAGCGAAATTGAAATCTTTAGTACCCAAGAAGCCCAAGGAGACCAATTCTACCCAGGAAAGCTACGTTGAAAGGAGGAAGATGTTTTCTGCAAACAACAGTCAAACATGCACATCAAATGATAGTTTTGATGATGAACTTGGAAGGAATTCCCAAAGGCTCCAATTGATGAAGAAGAATTCACAGACCTCTCAAAGATGAAGGCGAAAGGGAGGAGAACAAGGGTTGAAATGGCATAAGAGTAGACCATGAAGATGCAGTAGCTCATTCCCTGTGTTGTGGCTGCTTTGAACACTGTGCTTTGGCCTACCTGGGTGCATTGCAGAAATATCATGGCTCCAAATGGCAGCACTTCCCTGTAACAGTACCTTCCCTGCTTCGCCATCTCTCCAAACCTTGGTTGGGGATTCCTCAATATTCTCGAACATCAACTGCTTTGGCTTAATGTTGTACTTTGGTGTTCAGCTGGTTCTTTTAATGGGCAAAAGACAACACAATTGACAATACCCATACTGAGACGAGAATTTATTTTTTTCTAAAAAAACAACTATCAAGTACAAAAAAATAATAGATAGCTAGATGCCACTTCCTTATTAATTTTGAGCTGGGTATCAAATTCAACAAATTAAATACTAGTCATTTTACCAGGCCACCATTGGCCGATTATGAAACCATATCAGACTGCAGTAGCAATTTTGGATGTTCGACTCTGATACGCTGCAGTACCGCAGGGGTACCTAAAGCATACTTTTTGTCGCTAAAAATTTAATTCTGGGTAGAAATATGAAACGTGAGCCTCCTTAATGGCAATAAACAAACTTTAGGGACAAGGAATAGAACTGCCTCGCCGTATCAATACGTCTATACTGCTGCTGTACATGTTAAGAGAGCTCTTCATCGCCACGCGGATCATGCATACAGCAATTATTTTTAAGATAATGCCAGTGTGAGAGATAATGCCAAGACCTACTGCAGTCTGCATAGTTGATATATAAATACCAACGCTAGGTGTTGTATTCTCCATTGGTTTGACACCTACTACTAATAAATGAATATATTTCCCAAGCATGTATGTATTCTGTCCTTCAGTAATAGTCCTCTTTAAAAAGGCTACTTGTTTAATTATTCAGAGCGAGACATGCCTTTCAAACAAGTGGTTTAATTCAGTTTCCTTCATATTCAACTTTGACAGGCATTTTGCAGGTGATGTGATTACGTTGTATCACGAAGGATTATTCAGGTGAAAAACCTTTTTGTTGAAGGGAAAAAGAAAACTTATACGAAAGAAAAACAAATTAAGCAGTAAAAAAGTTGTCAATCAAATCATATGAATGATTTATCAAAAGATAGAACGAGGGGGGAGTAAGAAAGAGAGTAAATGAAATGCAAAGAAAGCAAAAATAGACTGGGACGCAATTTCTACTCCCTGATATGTTTTACCACTCTTTCGCTGTCATTGAAACTTTGACAATTCTCAACAAAATGCATTTTAACGACAAAAGGTAGTAAAAAGTAGATAAGGGAATGAAAATAACGTTTTCCCTTAAACATATAATTATAGTGAGTACAGCGAAAAGAGGAAGTGATTTGGAAAGAAAATATTTGACTGCTATCCTCGTTGTATGAATCTTCCTCCTTCCCTCCATATAGCGATATCTAATGATCGCTAAATGTTTCTACTTTCTAGTGCCTTTTGTTTATTGACGCTAAAAAAATTGCTGCTAAGAATTATCGCTGAAAATATTAGCAGTAAAGTCATTAAAAAAAATTTAGCTACTATTAATCGTCACTATATACGGGGTTGGAAGAAAATTCCTACAATTCGGGTAGCAACCAAAATCTGTTCACGAGTGGAAATACCTGAAATAAAAATAAAGTTGTCACTACATATATTGATTACATAAATATCTAATTAAGAGAAGTATTACCCTTTTTCTCCCCCGAAAACTAGGAATAAAACTTGAGCTACACTTTTGGCTTGTGCTTCGAATGCATCTTTAGCAACGTCTAAAATCCCTATTAATTAACTAGTACGGAGTATAATTTTTAAGACATGAAAAATATGAACTTAAGAGTTCAAATGACAAAAGGTGGACTCCAAAAACAAAGGGCCCGCCACATCATCATCCGTTAGCAACTTTGTCCGTGTAAGGCCCAAAGTTGAGCAAGTTAAAGGCCCGACTCAGAAAGCGTTATTCGTAGCCCAGCCTACTAATCCTAAGAGTTGAATGTTGGGTCATCGGATCATGTGACCCAAAGGTTTTCTATTGCCCACACAATGTTGGACCCAGGGCCACTATTACCCCAACCCATCAAAACCCTATTTTAAATTGACCAAATTTAACCTAACCCAACTCAATCCAACCTAACCCGACACGACACGACACCACCATACGATTGCTTTCAATTTGGGGCGTTGAAGTTTTGAGCCATGGGGCCATGCCATATATAATTGTTGGTACATCAATTCATCTCTAGTATTTGAAGTGTGTGCAACCGCTTTATGTGGGTGGCTCAGGCTTCATAGCATTAGAAATTTAGAACTAGAGACTAGAGACTCCATATTTTGGTGATAATAATTTGGTGAACCATTTAGAAAAACTGAAGGGTCCTTGTTTTGCTAGGTGCCTACAGTCTACTAGCAGTCATGTCTGTTGTCGCTAGAGCTACTCATTTTCTTGTCGGACGATAAGGAAGCGTAGTCACCGACCCTACATTCTTGAATTATTACTCAATGTTCGGTTGATTGTTTGATTTTTTCAAGTAAAGGGTGTTGTTGTTTACTTATACTTATCTACACGGGCAAAACTATCCACAAGGATGCACATGATTATGTTAAATTTTTATAGAATGTGATTCGAATTGGACGTTGAACTAGCACGGAAGTACCTTATCAAATGCATATATATTTTATGAATACCTAATGCAGAGTAAAACCAATGAAGTGAGAAGAGGCTCCGAGAATCTAACATGTGTTTAATTTAAAATTTTGGAGATCACCCATTCCAGTTTTTTTTCCTAGCACATAATTTTTGTCATTAAATATCCAATGATAAAGTATCACTAAAAGATTTTTAGCGATAAAAAAGTGAAGTGCATGTATTATTTTCTTGAATTATGACCCGAAATTTGGTTGGTTGTTTGATTTTCTCGAGTAGCGGGAGTTATAGTTCGCTTGTGCTTATCTACACGGGCGAAACTATCCACAAGGATGCAAATGATTAAGTTAAATTTTTGTAGAATATGATTATAATTGGACATTGAGCTAGCACGAATGTACTTTATCAAATTGCGTTTCTTATGAATACCTAATGGAGAGTGGTGAGGAGAGGGTCCGAAAATCTGAATATGTGTTTAATTTTGAAAATTGAAATCTGCATTCCAGTTTTTATTCCTAGCACATTATTGTTATCACCATAGGTCCAACGGTAAAGTATCACCAAAATATCTTTAGCGAGAAAACTAAAGATTAAGTGGTAAAAAGTAGTGTGCGTGTATCATTTACCTCAATTTTTTAGGAATATGCTATCTTACACAGTTTTAGCCTAATTCCACATATATCTTGACATCCAAAGAAATTTTATTGTGAATTTAGCCTCTTATTGATTTTTCCTAGCACAATGTATTGGATTTACAACAATAGTGTTGTATCAAAATGATTGGATGGTGTTTCTCCATCTGGCCAATGCTCTATAAAGAGTAAAAAAAATAAAAAAAAGTTAAGTTTGGCTTCATTAGATTTGCGGGTTCATTCCTCCGTTGTTGTAGGGGCAAAGCGCACCATTTATTTTTTTATATGTATGAATTGTAATGGCAAATTGTACTGTAGTAATTGAAATAGAATGATCTGAATCAATCTAAACTCTTATGATCTTTTTAGCTTAAAACAAATTAATTAGAAATCGCTAAATTGTAGTATTAGTCAAGACTACACCAGGTTGCTACAAAACTATAATGGTCTTTCTTCATTTATTAGCAAATTAATCCTACTGTGCTTTAAAGAAAGCATCTTACGGATACCAAAGGGCAAAGACCTCTATAGATCACTGGGTGGGGAGATGACGCTGCTGAACTGATGTACTTAACTAAAATTAAATCTGGGGGCTATCATCAGTTGTGGAGCTAGAAAATTCGAATGAAGTGGGCACCTAATGTACCGGAAAAAAACTTATAAGCTTAAATGCCGTTATAACGTACAAAGCACAACAATCACGTAAACTGGATGAGCATATGTCGAATTGGCATCATCTACTAATTTGTTGGTAATTATTTCACACGCTCGCTCCTAGCCGGACTATATCAATTCTTTTGTCAACAAATACTTCATCAAAAAACAAATAACACTAAATAGTCCGAGCCTCGTGTCCCACCTTTTGTCAATCAAATGGAGTGCAGGAATACACCAGCATGACAAAATTAAATAGGCTGTACACTAGAGATAGATAGAGAAAAGTCCATCACATTAGGCTGTTATTAGTTTTACTGGTTATAGATAGTAAGAATAAAATGTAATATGTTTGCAAAGAGAAACAAGGCAACGACAAGGGATATAGAACTATTGAACATGACCAAATATATACACATGTTTGCTAGACAAATAATAATGAAATGGTAGTAAAATGGCTTCCAAGGAAGGAACAAAGCAAATGGTAGTAATATAACAAAAGTATACCTTCCATTATGTCAAAGTAAGTTTAAGCCTGATATACTCACTTCATTTTCCCGTTCTAAAACCCCAAGATATGAATATACTTGAAATATT
The DNA here is from genome assembly GCA_033065855.1 of Escallonia rubra. Taxonomy (NCBI): domain Eukaryota; kingdom Viridiplantae; phylum Streptophyta; class Magnoliopsida; order Escalloniales; family Escalloniaceae; genus Escallonia; species Escallonia rubra. The sequence continues at coordinate 370,457 of JAVXUO010000243.1, read as the reverse complement.
TCAGTATCAAAATTGCAACCACAAAATCAACGTCCTTTGTCTCAAATGTGATGTAATAAAGCACAACAGAAAACTACACTTACTACTGAGAAGTTCCACTATTTAAGAAAAACGATCTATCGTTGCTTTGGCCTTTGGGTGTTGAGAAATTAGGGTTAAATGCTTGATGTTAGATTAAAAAATGTCACAAATCAATCTAAATTCGACAAGATGAGTACAGAACAACCATTGGTTTGTGGGAAGTCTACCGTGAAAACTATCATTGGCCGCCGGAGGAAGGAAAGGGGAATCCAGGTGAGGTGTGCGGTGTAATTGTAGCCGTAGTTTGATCATGTTATGTGTGCGAAATGTTGACTTTGTTTGTTTGGACTTTTGTTTTATTTTGTTTATTTGTGTAAGTACATTTAAAATGATCAAAGAGACATTTCTTTAAAATGTCCCTTTATTTATTAGGTACTTTAACATGTAAAATGTCATATATTATTTATCACGTATTTTTCAATATTTAAATGGGCACTTTTGCCACTATGAGCTAAAAATGTCATATAAAAAGAAAAAAAAGGTGCAGCAGGAGATGCGCACCGGCCCACCTGTGCAACCCCCTGACTCCGCCTCTCACTATTATGGATTCATGCATTTCTATTGTGCACGTGTTCATCGTTTGTTGAATTGGCGGAACCTTTCAGTAGAGGGACCTGCTCTGTCGCCACCGGCGGTTCCATGCCGAAATCTTCAAGTTCTTCCACAATGTCTTCTTGGGTTTTCGCCCACATTACCGCGTAGAACCCAAATGTTATTATTATGGCCCCAACGACACTGCAATTTGGACAAACTCATAATTCAATAAGAAGAAGAAAGATAGAATGAGATCCACAAGTATAAGAGTAATGGCGAAATAGTTCAAACATAAAAAAAGATCTCATTAGTGGCACTTTTAGCTGCACTTTCGGCCTCAAAGTATCTTATTTGCATTGATTTGCTTTCAGAAATGTCACTATAGTGGTATAGTGACTAAAAATAACTAATGAGGAAAGGGAAGGGCTAAGCGAAAAATCTTTCTAAAATTTGTGTGAAAGTATTGCCTATGTACATGTCATTAGCGAGAAATATATACGAAGGGCTGCCGTATATTTATTTAGGAAAGAAATGTATTAAAGTAAGAATTTGGTGTTTCAGGTGGTTGATTGGATTTATTCAAAGTTCTAATGATTGACGAGAAGTAGCTGAAACAATACCTTCCAAGATAGAGAGTTTCACCAAGGAATATGACACTCATGATGGCTGCAATTGCAATTGATAATGGCTTAAACATGGCTACATAGACGGGTCCCTTCACGTGCAACCCCCACGTATGAACTGTGATGCCAAACGATGATCCTACTATTCCCTTAACATAGAGAAGCACAACGACTGCTTAGCAAAAAGACTAGGGCTCCTTTGTTTCAAAGAAAAGATTACCCGGAGTTGTCTTATATTCTCTCATGTTTGGTGGTATGTTTGGGAAAACAATTGACAACATGGAAATATTTTGCCAATTACCAACCAAACTTTGAAAAAAGGCAATTCAATGGAGATCTTTTCTTGAATCCAACTGAACTGAAATGTTTGTCTGAGAACCAGCTATGAGTTTTCAAAGGTGATGGTCTTACGGAGTAAAGAATGGCTGCCAAACCTATATCAGCTTTTATTTTCCAGGCATCCAAGTTCGGCTGCAGAAAGAAGCACACCGGCGTAGAGACGATCGTCAGGCTCAGGCTGTAGAAAAAGACCACCATGATCTCTGCTGGGTAGAGCCTCACAAATTGTGCCTGTAGGATGCTGCAAAATTCAGGTCTTGCTACTTTGTATGCACCTAAAGATTCTTATTATTAGTTTGTATTCAAATAGTATGTTTCAAAAAGTTCATCTTTGGTCGAAAAATTTGTAGATTTAAGTTTCAAATCTTTATCTATCCAGAATCAATAAACACCATGTTCATGAGTGATATTTTTTCGCCCTGACCAGGCCAAGAAAGCCGGGCTCAATGTTGATTATTTCAAAAGTTCCGCCCTTATACCTGCAAAATGTACCAAATGGAGACGAGAACATAATCAGCAGCAAGGAGAGCACCACCAAGAGCCCAATCTGCTTGTGTTGAACTTTCAAGGGCATTAGTTGTAATGGACGGGGATACAGTCCTTATAACTGCTGGCCCCTTGTAGAGAACCACGACGAATGCACCTGCTATCGATACCAGGGTTCCAATAATTTTTGCTTGACTGCTTAACCTTTTTAAGTCTAGCGTCTCCATCCTGGTTGAAGAAATAAGACACACAGGTTACAACTTCATTCAATCATCCAGAATTAAGTGGTGGGCTTTAAGTAGATATCCGGTATACCTCGTCGAATCCCCTTTTCAGCTAAAGAAAAAAAAAAAAACAGGTTACAACTTCATTCAATCATCCAAAATTAAGCGGTGGGCTTGAAGTAGTAGATATCTCGTATCCGGTATACCTCTTCGAATCCCCTTTTCAGCGACAAAAAAAAAATTTGTCACAAAAGCTCAATTATAGCACTTCTCGACGATAAAGTGTTGCCACTACAAAATTGTTGCCACTAATTTTATAGTTGCCTCTGATTAGGGGTGAGCAGTGAACCGATGAAACCGATCCGAACCGTTCAAACCGATGGAACCGAACCGATCGAATCCGGACCGTTGATGAGATTGAACGGTTTGGATTGAGATTTTCCGAACCGAGGTCGGTTCGGTTCGGTTCACGGTTCAAGATTTCCAAACCGTTACTGAACTGAACCGAACCGAGGGTATATAGGAATTAAAAAAAAATATATATATATATATATACCCTAAAATTCTTACTCTAAAATTCTATTTTCATTCTAAACTTCAGCCGCAATTCCTTCATTTCCAAAAGTTCCAAATCCTTGCTACTCTTCCACTCTTCGACAACGCACCCTCAGACTGTAGTGTATCCGATCAGAGACACTACTGCTGCAGCTGCCATTGTTGATGAGACAGAGAATAAGAGTCTGATTAAAGAGGGGAAGAAGATATCAGTGGCCGCAGCAGTCGGTGCTCTGTTGTGGGGGCCTTCTCATTCGAGCTCATCCTGCGTCGCAACTGGGTTCATGACACAGACATCGTAGATTGGTAGCCCACGAATGAAGATCACTGCCCAGTGCCCACGGGTTTCTTCTTAGATCGCGATCGCGATCGTGATCTCTATATCTATCTATTGCATCAGCCTTGGCCAATATTTGGGAAGATCAAGCCTTAAAGTCGCTGCCCAAATTCCAATTTCATTCCCAAAATTCCAGATCAAGGTCACTGTCCAGATTAAGTTTCCTGCCCAGATCGCGTTTCTTCAATTTCTTGGATCCAATTGCACTCTCTTCGGCTTCTGAAATTTGAGCAGGTGAGTTCTAATTTTCATTCTAGTTTTTTAGGTTTTCGGTGTATCAAATAAATTACTTTCTTTAGGTAAACAGTAATTTATTAACGTTGTCAATTGCAATCACGAGCAAAGGCTTCACCAATTTACATCAATGTCTATAGCTATAGCTGTTACATACTTACATCAATGTCTTCTAATTTTCATTCTAGTTTTTTAGGTTAATGGTTCACCTTGTAAAACAATGTAATTCATTTCACTTTTGCTTTGCTGACTCTTTCAATTTATCTTGTAATGCAACAATGATGTCACTTTTTATTATTACACTATTATTTTCTTTGAACGCTACATAATATTTAAACTACCTCAAACCGATCCGAACCGTTTAATTTAAACCGATTGAACCGTTCAAACCGAACCGTTCAAACCGAGGTGTCTTGGTTCGGTTTGGTTTGAGAATTTGTGAACCGAGGTCCATTGGTTCGGTTTACGGTTTGACCCCTAAACCGAACCAAACCGAACCGTGCTCACCCCTACCTCTGATGCGTTATGGACTTATGGCGTATGACACAAATTTGTGACAAACTGTTCAGCAGTAAAACGAGGTCAGAAAGTTGCTCGTAAGATACATGTTAGTACTTGACACGCGATATATACTTGGTGCTCGACACACCCTTATGCCATAAACTCACCCCCAAACTTATGACATATGATACATGTTAATGCTTGACACATTATGTATACACTTAATGCTCGACACGACTTATGCCATAAACTCACCCCACCCCCTCTCCCCTGTCCAAATAAAAAGTAAAATTATTTTATCCCAAGATGGAAGGAGTTTACCAATAGAAAACCATCACAATAAGTGAAAAGTCCTACACAAAAAGTTAGGTTGTGACTTGTGAGGCGACAACCCTATTGCCGTTCTAGTTTCAACTACCATTAATATTGGACAACTCTTCGTTTCATTATAAGTTTAGCCTTGACAACGAAATTGTACCAAATGATTTTGTTTACTCAAATATGGTAGGAAGCCAAGCAAAGAAGATACAAGCTAGGGCTATGTTCTTCTTAGTCGGGAATCACACACTTTTTAGTGATACTTGGCTCCACACAGGATAATAATAAATCATGAATGGGCAAAATTTGATTGCAACCCGTATATATCTGACTATGACTCTCCATATAACGACATCTAACTGTTGTCATTATTTTTAAAAACCTTAGAAATAATTTTTAACATTATTTTTCTTTAGCTCCACTAATTAGATGCCACATGACATATTTGAGTAGTTTTTAATATGCGGGAAAGTTGTACAGCCATACCGTTAAGATCAAATTTCAAATGTTTTTGTTTTTTCTTGGGTGTCACGAGTGAGATTGCAAGTGGGGCCTCAAATACGGTAGCGTGCAAGTTAAGAAAAAAGATTCAGTATTAGTTTCGACACGTACTATTAAGGTGAAAGATTGATCAGAATATATTATTCAGCTAATCTGAATCTTTTCTATTCTCATGGCAGATCATATAAGCTGCTTACAAATCTAATTATATATATATATGAAAGCCGAAGCTGAAAAAATGTTGTCACGTCACCGCCTACGTGGATATTCTCTCCTTTCGCCACGTGGATTTAATTTATTATTATATAAATTAACTTTAATTACTTACCATTATCACTTTCTATTTTTGAATTCAGTTATCTCTCCAATCAGTTAAAAATTTTCTTATCAGTTTAAGTTTAAATTTCAAAAGTAGTTTGTAATTATTACACCTTAATCAAGTTTCTAGAATTATTATTATCTCATTAATCTAATTAATATCTTATTCCACAATTATTTCCAAAATATTTGCCCAAAAGCAAGTTCTCTCTGCTTGACACGTGGCATATAAGAAATGCTAATTATTTGACACGATATTCTCTTTCCTTTTCAATATACGATACATCGTGTACGGTTAGAACTTCCAACCTAGGCCGTTTTGTTTACTCTATTTTTAAAATTGATTACTATATTATCTTAATTATTATCTCCTTAACCAGGATAATTTCATATCCTAACTGAAAATCAAAATTCGAATCTCGAATAATCTCTCTCATCTTTTCTCCTAGAGTAGTTCTTTTGCATACGATTTTTAATATTAATTTTTTGTGGCACTTCTTAAAATTCATTTCCGTATGCAACGCACGGGTTAACAAACTAGTTACTATTAGAGTGTGATATCTTACTATAGAATATTAGGTTCTAGAAAACGGAGTAACAGGAAAAAGGGATCCATAACAAGATCGTCATATGCGACCTGAGAAAAAGAACAAGGTCAATATAGGCAATCAAGAATAAGAACCTGAAAACGATGGCAAGTATGAAGGTACAGGCTGGTGTGAGGTTGCTCATGGCGGATCCCATAGTTGGAGAAGAGAGTTCGATACCTCTATAACCAAGCAGTTGAGAAACAAGTCTGGCAATACCCCACAAACACAGCAAAAATATCAAAATCGGGCACAGTAAGACTCACTTCGTGAAGTACTAAGTCACTTTCTTTTCTTTATTGCTGGGATACAAAATCTATATATGAAACCGATGTTCTTCACAAGTTTTGTCATGTGAGTACCCAATAATCGCAAGGATGAACATTCTGACAACAAGAGAGAAGTTGAGCGGAGGAAGCTGTGTTTTCCTGCAATATTTTGGACCAGATACAATGTTAAGAGAATCTCGACAAGGATTTTTCGAGTTCAACACGGAAAGGGAATGAGTAGAAAGATGGACCTGTGGAAGATGAAGGCCATGGGTATGAGAACAAGAGTGAATATAGCATTAGAATAGACCATAAAAACATGATAGTCAAGTCCCTCATCAGTGGCCGCCTTGAAAATGATGCTTGACCCCGTGTTGGTGCACTCCACCAAGAACATGACCATGAATGGCAGCACTTCCCTGTAACAGTACCTTCCCCTCGTCATCTCTCTTCTCCCTCCTTCTCTTCCTCTCCTGGATTTATATATCTATATATAAAGCTGAGTTTCTGGGTTGGTGGGCCATGAAATTTCCTGTGCTACAGATAATAGTTGCGTACTCTGCCTACTTATGCTATCAAGGAAATTGACCAGAGAAACTGTATGGCCGAGTCTGATAAAACGCAGGGAAATTGTGGGAAAGAAAGTTTAATCCCAGAGATAGGTTTACAGGGAGGTCGGAGAGATGTTTCCCATTGGTTTACATAAGGTCACAAGCCCCCATTGGCTTTGTGTTAATACTGCTTGAATTTTTATCCAGTTCCTGCTCTCTTTCTTTGACATTTTATTCCAAGAGGAGGAGTGCAGACATTGTTTGCACCAATAAATATTTTTTTACCAATGATTTGTTATTGATTAAAATGCTACTCCGTATTAAATAGTCAGAGTATTAATTTTTTATTATTTTTTGTGAAAAGGAAATGATAATAAATTCAAATCTAAAAGCTATTTTGTCATAGAAATTAAAGAAATAACTTAAATTAAACATTTTCCTGTTCTCTAGAGGGTAGTAGGTAGTTTATCTTTTACTACGTGCATGGTAGTTATTTACTACATCTTGTAATATAAATGTTGGACGTAAGACTCAAAGAAGGATACAACATTCAACCCCGACCCTCGGCAAATCATGACTTGATTTCAAGATTTTTCTTTCTTTTCTTTTCATTACTTTAGATGTTTTGTTGTTCATCGATAGCGGTTCTCATATCCGTTTCACTGTGTAAACAATTGCCATTTTTGCAAAGTCTTTCTTTGTCTTATCTCGACGTGCGGTCTTTTACTTTACTTTGGGTTTCCATTTTTGTCAAAATCTTAGTTCTTAGAGAAGTTCTAGGCACAAAAGACCTCACATTACATTGGAAATTTCTCCCCTAGCTTATACAGACATACATAAGGTTGTTAGAATACGCCAAGACATACATAAGGTTGTTAGAGTACGCCAGTTGCTTTCACTAGGGTCATCAGTCATCAGCAAGACATTTTTTGTTCCTTCTTTTTCACTATGATGAAAGCGTATCTAAGGTGGTGCAAGCCAATTCATGTGGTCAAGTCTCTTTGGAGTCTCTCTATGCTGTTTAAATAACTACAACTTTAACTACTTATAAAGCCTATGGTTCTAACGTATCAGTAAACTCGTTCATGCTAACAGTACAGTAATATTGTACAACTTAGGAGAATTACCGAAAAGCATTGACCTTACTTCTTTATCCTCACGGTCAGGGGCGAATCTACCTAGCTTTCGCTTAGCGTGGTCAAGTGATCATTTTGATGTTTGGGGTATTATATTTCTCGTGAGTATGAATATTTTAAAATAGCATGTGAAGGTCCGCTTTCGAGTCGGGACCGTGGATACATTCAGTCGTTGGAACTGCCAACTTTCAACTGGAGTTTCACGTGTTAGACATACCCCACTGCATTCAACGTTTTGTTGGGACCGTGAATACATTCAGTCGGAGCAATCCTTCTACACTACACCAAAAGTCAAGTTTTTTTCTAAATAAAGTCGTTTTCACTATTATGAAAGACTCACGGTTACCCAAGATTGGACAGGCGGAGAATGACAATGACAACCCCAAAACATTGTACAAAAGTATAACCTCAAAGGAGGTGATCAGAGCCTTAATATATAGTACAAGTCAAGCACTAGCTCACGTTAACCATCAATGTCTTGTAACTAAAGCGAAAATATGATAACCAACTATTGCTTCCTAACAAAGTACTTTATTCTCAAGTTACTAAGAAGATTCTTAATTGAAAGTACAACTCGAAGCTCGTTTCCTTATTTCTTTTTTGGTACAACAGAAATAAGAACAAAATCTACAAATTAGTCCTTAATATGGGTAATACTTGCTACATCAACAGCTAACAAAGGAATAACCACCTCTCATGGTTGCATAAGGTACACAAAAGAATCCCCTTGTTGCACTCCAATCTTGCCTAATCAATCTGCACACTGGTTGCCCTCCATACACAAATGTGTTATTGTCGACTTAGCTCCGATGAGGAATCTACCATCTTTGATAAGATTACTTAGGGGTGCAAGCCATTGTCATTCTTGGTGATAAAGTCTTTAGCAGCTTGTAAATCAGTTTTGAGTGTGACATTACGTCCATTGTCCTTGACAATCCTCATTCCTTGAATAATGCCGTGAAGTTCAGCTTCTAGGGCATTGCGCGCTGGAATTTTTCTAAAAAATCTTCCCAGCCATTCACCATTCTATTCTGCAGTCTCCCACCAAATTCACCATGCATATTGGCCTTTTGCTTCACTTTTCGTGTTCATTTTGAGAGTACCTGTAACAGAAAACACCACGAAATTACATGAGATGTATAATGACATCCTTGCCTTTCTTTTGAAAGGCATTCTCAACCTCTTTGGCAAAGATAAGGCAATTTTTCCAGGAAGCTTAAACTTGACTGGAAACACAATTTATACTTTCCCTACTCCTGGCTTTCCCAATTTGCCATAAGATAGCGGTGAATATATATGGTTAAATACACTTTAATATCTCAAAAGTACACGAAAATTTTACTTGAGTGTCCAAATGTTCGATTTTTACATTTAAGGGTCACTAGTTTTAATTACGCAACGAGTAAATACTTCCGTCCAAAATCCCTAACTTTTGGCACCTCCTCATAGCACATAACTAGTCAAGCAAGCCTTAAGTCCTTTTGCAGGTTGTATCCTTTTTTGGATGAAGAATCTGATTCTTCGTCTTCTGCTAGGCGGAACAAATTTGTCAAGGGCAAAGTCGTCTGCACACGTTCGGTTTTTCTCTTCTCTTTTTTTATTTTTCACTTCTTCTTCTTCTTTAGAAGACAAACTCACATGTCTCATCACCCCCTCACCCCTCCGCACCCAGCCAGCCATTTGCCCTAACCCCACCCACATCGAAATACAGACACAGACTCTCTCGCTCTCTCTCTCTCTCACACACACGCACACGCGCGCACACACAGATCGGGTCTGAGCGAAACGACATTTGCAAAAACAGATCGGGGCTGGACCAGAAATCTACTTACTGGCGATCATCTCGAAAAGTAGGCTAGATCTGGTCTTATCCAGTGGAGGTGGTGACATCGGGTTTAACATGTCGGCCAGCAGGGCCGAATTGACAGAGAAATGATTCCGGTGGTCGTGGTAAGGGTGGAAGAGATCGAGGAGGGGTTTGAAGGCGGCAGGGCAGTACCAGGAGTGGTGGTCGGGGAGACGACAGTGGGGGGAGCTTGCAGTATGCGACAGAAGAGAAGGAGTTAGACGGCGAGTTCGCGGAGGTGGAGATGGTGGTTTCGTGGTAACGGCGGCGTTTGGGTTTGTTGGTGGTCTGTGCGGTAGAGTAGAAGGAGTCGAACGGGTTTGTGTGTGTGTGAGAGAGAGAGAGAGAGAGTATGTGTGTGTATTTTGGCTCTGGGTGGGGCTTGGGCAAGAGGCTGGGTGGGGTGGGGTGGGGGGCGGGGGGCGGGGATGGGATGATGGGTAAGGGGCGAGGTTTGGTCTATCTTCTAATTAATGAAGAAGAAAAAGAAGTGAAAAAAAAAAAACAGAGTATAAACCAAATATGTACAGACAATTATTTCCCTTACGGATTTGTTCTAAAGTTAAGAATTTGAGCGGAAATACTTATTAATGACCTCTGGACTTTTAATCTCTGAGTCCAGGGGCGGAACTACGCTTGTACGGGGTGCTATAGCCCTCCCTTAGATTTTGAAAAAAAAAAATTAAATATATATAGTGTATTTTTTTCATTTGCAACTTTTCCTCTCTCTCTCTCTCTCTCCTCCTCCTCTCTCGGTCGGCTCACAGTCTCACAGTCACCGGGCAATCGGACACCGGTCACCGGCTCACCGAACTGCACGTACGCCGGTCGGCGGTCGCCGTGGCGTCAGTGAAGCTCTCACGCCGTGACGCCGGCATCTCTCCTCCGGTCCTTCTCTCTCAGCCACCGCGGCTCGCGGCACCGCCCGCACGCCGGCACCACCCACTGACCCACGGCCACCGGTCGTCGGCTCAGCTGGGCTCATCAGTTGGTCGGTGAAGCCCTCCTCAGTCCGGCGGTCCCCACCCCAACTTCGGCCAGTCCCCACCCAACTCCGGCGACTCCGGCCAGAACAGATCTGGGCGGCAGTGGGCGGCAGATCTAGCTTAGATCTACCGTTTACGAGCCGGCGCACGAACCGAGGAAGTTCCGCCACTGCCGTTCGGCGGTCACGGCGCTTGAAATAGTGAAATTGCAGATCTGACTTTGAGTTTCAGTCACCGACAACATTGCGACAACGACGCCGTTCTGATTTCTGAGGACCGAGGTCAGTGTGCATTTGAACAATTTCTTTTGCTATTGAGAATTGATTATTTGATTAATAATTTTAGGTTGTTAGTTGTGTATTTGATAATTTAGATTACTAATTGATGCTTTATGGATGTTAATCGTGCATTGAGCACTTAGATTTGAGATTGTTGATGGATGATGGGACCCAATTGGATTTTTATCCCATTTGAGCATTGATTATTTGATTGATAATTTTAGGTTGTGTTAATTGTGCATTTAAAAATTGAGATTATTTTCATGCTGATTATATGTTGTTAATTGTGCACTGAGCATTTGAGAATTGAGATGGTTGATGGAGGATGGGACCCAATTGGATTGAGATGTCGGATATGTGATTTAGTTGAATGGTGGGGTGAAATTAAGTTAATTAGGTTAACGCGATAATAAAACATGACTGGAATGTGTATTTTGTATTCTCTTCTTTTGTGTTGTAAAGAGTCCTTAGTGGCTCTCATGAAACTTAATAAGACATTTTAGATGTTTTGTGTATTATCGAAAAGTGCACTTTATTTTTGTGTGCTATTTTACTTATAAAAATATTTATCTCCTTCGATATATTTTTAGCCCCCTAGAATGAAATCCTGATTCCGCCACTTTATGTGTCATTGAACAAGACATTCCCTTTTTCCTTTGAGGTTCTTAGACAGCCAGTCCTCCACAAAAACCTTATCTTCCTCCTCAAGTTGCAGTCTTGAGAAGGCTTTTCGCCACATGGCATGAGCCTTGGAGCATTGCTATGCATAGTAGTTTCATTTGCTTGTTCACACCTCTACTGGAGCGAAGGCTATTAGAAACCAGCCTATCATGCAGAGAGATATTGCAGGCACTAGATATGGAGAACTTTCCATTGGGGTGAGCGGCCCAGCATGGGGAGTTTTCCTTCAACTCTTCATGAGAAAGGTAGATTGTAATAATGATTTGTTTGAGCTTTTCAGCATTAGCCAGATTAACCATTTTGTGGTAAGAACCCCAATTGGCCGTACTGATGACATTTTTCAGCTTTATTTTATGATCTTCAATTTCCTCTTCCTTGACCATCGTCTCCACACCCCAATCATACCAAAAATCATTTTTATTTGCATAATTTAACACATTTAATTCTTTTTTTGAAGAATGTGTTTACTTTTTGGAATACTCTTCCAAGGATGGGAACTTTTACAGCTCATGGACCACTCTCTAGGGTTCTCACTCTTGATATTTCATGTCTTGTCATTTTGACCCGAAGTAGATCTTCATTATTCACAATTTTATTGTTCTTACTATCCAAGCGGTGACCATTAGTGACCATAACGGAATTATTATCGCGGCAAGCACTCAAGCAGCCCCACCTATGACTACTGAAATGGCTAAAGCTATGGCAGCTCTCCTAGTTGTAAAATTGGCAATTCAAATGAAATGTTCTCATGTAATATTTGAAGGAGATACTGTAGTGATTATTGATTGGATGCAGAATATGAATTTTAACCCAAGTTGGACTAGTTTTGCTGTTGTTGAAGAAACAAAGGAGAAGCTGAAATCTCTTGAGTGTTGTTCATTTGCTAAAGCTTCTAGAATTGAAAATCACTGGGCACACAATTTGGCTAGATAGGCTGATGTAAATAATTTTTTTGGCCTAGTTCCTCCTTCCCCTTTTTGTCTGTGGAAGAAGGAAGGAACTAGTTCTCTGTAATTCTCTCTTTGTATATATTACGAGTTGCTTAGAAAAAAAAAATTATTGTTCTTGGCCTTTCTATTAAACCTAAAACTCCCTGTTTCTCGTGAGAGCATACAGTATCCCAATTGACAAGGTGAATCTTTTTCCTTTCCTTGGAGTCACCTCGTAAGAAGGATATGTTTAACTTATCTACCCTTTAACAGGTAAGGCTTGGATTTGAATGATGTGAGTGGGAATGGCAGAGGAAACAAACTGGACAAGGGTACATCTACCAGCTAGCTAGAGATAGACTAACCAATCTTATATTGACTTTTTGAATTATGTTATCACAAATGTTTTGAGAAAGTCTTTAATGGACAAGAAGAATGCCAAGGTTATCAGTTAACAGAATGCCACACAGATGGGTGAGTCTGTGGGCTATCAGAGTGGGAACATTTGGAAACAAGGAGCTTTTAAGGGGCTGTAGGCTTACGAGATTTTTTTCTGTATTTTGTATTCTGTTTTTGTTTTCTAGAATTTAGTATTCAGTTCGAAAATCGTATCGTGTACTTTTATTTTTTTCTGTATTTATTTTTTCAATTTTTTCTGTACGTTTACTGTTTTTATTTTCGTTTTTACCAACTTATTTTCGCTAAGGGGCGACGCAGCAGCTCGACATCGGAACTTTCTTTGTCCTCCACAGCGGAACAAGCTGATCAGGTCCATCAGCGCCGCCGGAAGACTTGCTTGTTTTCCTCTTCTGGGTCCTGGTCCTCTTCTTCTTCTTCTTCTTCACCGTTGCAGGTCAACGTTCGCAACAAGGTTGCTGCCGCCACAACACTCCATAGTTGCCGACAACAGAATCGGTCAATCCCATCACTGCTGAAATTGCAACACCATTGTGAGGGGCCAGCCACCACGAGGGACACCGCGAGCAGCACCTCTATTCACCACGGCCATCGTAGAGTCGTCGTCACCGAAAGATGCCCTAACAGCGCTGCCGCCCAAAGGTTGAAGCCTTAACGGCTGGTCGTCCACTGCCGGCAAGAGGCCGGTGCACCGGAAACCAACGGGCTGCCACCCATCCAGAGATCTATGCCGGTGACGCTGTCAGTAGAGGCTGATTTACAAGGGGCGGATCTTGAAGGACGGCCAAACCCATCTATCATCAGAGAGAGAGAGAGAGAGCTAGCCGGCAGAGAAAGGAGACAGCTCTGACAAGAGAATACAAATTGTGGAAAAAGTTTCCCTTTTTTCTCTATTTTTTGGATAATTGGATCCAAAACGAATACCGAAAATGATAAAAGTACGCGAAAAAGAGCATCTTTTTATCATCATTACAAAAAACGGAAACAGAATTTTGTAAGCGTACGGGCCCTAAGGTTTCTGGAGATTAATTTTCTAGCCAGAGATAAAACAAAAGTTGATTAAAACATCCACGATTTTGCCACTCCTTTTCACCCTCTTTTCCGAATATTATGAGATCATCGGCATAGAATAAGTGACAGATACAAGGCCTCCCCTCTAGAAGCTCTTAGACTACTGTGGCCACCCCGTGCTACATCAAGGCGTGTATAGAAAGTTCTGCAATTAATTAGCTTGCCTAAAATTTCCTTCGAGACTGTAATTTCACTAGCAATGCGATAATTTGAAGTATCTCTATTTATTTAGGGATTATATGAAAGGGAAAAGAGGTGGCATGATTTTTAAAGTTGATCTTGAAAAGGCCTATTACATACTTAATTGGGACTTCATAAAAAAACTCTAATGGATTTCAATTTCCCCCCTTCCTGGATAAGCATCATAATGATCTTATTCCTGGTTGTTCCCTATCCATTCTCTGGAATGGATCTCCCTTAGTCCCATTGTTCCTGAAAGAAGAATTAGAGAGGAAGATGCTCTATCTTCCTATAACTTTGTTCTATGTACCCGAAAGACTTTCTCACATGATTGATGCCTGAATTTCCATGCACTTATAAGTCTGGCTCCGAGAATAGAGATGCTGGTGCAGCTAAAACGCCCACGCAAAGGTTGAAGAGAGACACCACGAGGAGCTCTGCTGGATACTTTGTGACTATTTGGGCCTGCAAGTTTCAGTACGGCCAGGTCAACTCTTATTCTGAAACTACCATTGTCACAAAATATTAGAACATGTTTAGTATCATTAAAGACCACGGCAAATGATAGTCGACCTCCACCGGTCATTTCTGTATTATACATCTCTCCCTCTGGGCTCATAACTCATTGGGTTACATCATTTTGGTGCGCTCATCACTAGTCATACATTTCTCCGATTGTTTTGGAATTTTGTATAAGGGAAGGTAAAGGTGGTTAGCGGAGGGATGGTGATGGTGCCGTCAAACGCTGATCTAATCCTTACATGGTCATCTCATCTCTCTCTCTCTCTCTTTTCATTTCAGATTTGCACCAGCTCTGCATTTTTGTTCACTTTGCTATGATCTATAGCTTTGCATGAAATCTTGATTTGGGTTTGATTCAATTGTTGATTTTTTTAGTTCTTTCAATATTTTTGTACGTAACAATCTCCAAAAAATATCAACCTTTTTGTTGGTTCTTGAAGTTAAATTCATTTCTTTTGTAACACGAGGTTTTGTAAATTCTTGTGAGTCTATGCAGTTAAGATATTTCGGGGTTCTTCTTGTTGCTAGTTCAATGTCTGAAAGCCATATGAAAAATGAGAGAAAATTAGAAAGTAAATTGATGTCAAATACTTTGGTTCAACCGCGAATTTTTCTGGACTAGACTGGCTTACACTTGCTCACTTGCCGGGTCTAAATAGCGGTTAGAATTTGACGATAGTAAAATTTTAATAAATTTGTCTATAGAGTGCCCATCTTTAACAAAATTCTGCCTCCGCTGCTAATCCATAAGTTACCAAAATCGATTTACATTCGCAATTTGTAAGGTTTACTTCAAAACATTAAACAACCAATTAAATCGAAAGGAAAAAAACGTTGCATAGAATTAGCAGACACTTGAAAAGAATTGCAAGAGCAAAGGTAAGAGCTGGTATGTTGCTGACGCCAGCATCCAAATTCGGAGAACTGTACTCGATGCCCTTGTATCCACACATCATAGTTACCCAGTATGCTAGTCTTTTCTATTCAATGGCACTTAAATGGTAGTAGCAGTAGTATTTGTGTCAATTGGGGGTTGGGGGTGGGGGGAGGTGCGCTACTGGACTAATTGAGCCACAAGAAAAGCAAAATTTAATTCTTTAGTACCCAAGAAGTCCAAGGCTACGAATTTTACCAAGGAAAGCTACACGGAAAAGATTGAAAACTAAAGCCATCTGATTTGATTTGTTCTCAATAGTCATGAGATGATCATCTTAAGGTGATCTTTTTATTAATAGATGCTCCTATTACACTCGTAATCACCGAAGGATGAGCATATTCTCATCTATATCGAGAAAGATAGAAGTGACTCCGATGTGAGAAATAATGCAAAAACCTACTGCAGATATATTATATTATTATTATAAAAAATAACAACGGTAGGTGTTGCTTTGAGGCCTACTAATAAACAGATCTCCCATGCAAGTCTCTATTTTGTCATTCAGTTATAGTCCACTTTAAAAACCTTACTTGCTTAATTATTCAAAGCGAGGCATATCTTTCAAACAAGTGGTTAAATTCATTTCCTTCATATATTCAACTTTGATAGGCGTTTTGTAAGTCGTGTGTTTACTTTGTATCACTATCAAAAAGGATTAGTCAGGTGAAAAACCACCCTTCTTTTGTCACTAGCAAAAGAAGTTGGGGTGCAATTTCCGTCACTTGATATGTTTTACCACCCTTTTTTTGTCACAAGAAGGTTGACAATTCTCAGCGAAATGCATTTTTTAAAGACAAAGAGCAGTGAAAAAACAAATAAGGGAATGAAAATACCTTTTTTCTCGCACAAATATAATTCTAGCGAGTGCAGCGAAGAAAGAACAAGTGCTTCACAAATTACGAGTGAAAATATCTAAAATATTGACTTTCTTTTTTTTATTTGTTGCGAAGATATTGATTTCCTAGTATCTAAGGGAAGATACCCTTTTTTTTCTTTGCTGGAAACTAGAAAAAGTAATATTTGAACTACGCTTTCGTTTGAGCTTCGATGCAACTTTAAGAACATCCAAAATCCCTATTAACTACAAGTTTTATGACTTTAAACATAAAATCAGAGTTCAAATAACAAAAGATGGACTCAAAAAAACAAATAGCCCTTCACATCGTCATTCGTCGGCAACTTTGTCCGGCCCGCTAAGGCCCAAAGTTGAGCAAATGGCCCGACCCGAAAGCCTTATTCAAAACCCCGACCTCCTAATCATAAGAGTTGAATGTTGGGTCAGCCGGCAAAACTTTGGACCAAGGGCCACGATTATCCCAACCCAACCCAACTCAATTGTAAACCGATCAAAACCAATCCAATTCAATCCGACGCGACACGACACGACACGACACCACCACCATACGATTGTTTTCAATTTCGTTTGAGCCATGGGGCCATGGCATATATTACTGTGAGTACATGTCTTCCCTAGGTAAGACATCAATTCATATTTAGTATTTGTACTGTGTGCCAACCGCTTTATATGGGATTACGGGTGGCTCAGGCTCATAGCACAACAATTATAGAGTCCATATTTAGGTGATACATGTGGTGGACCTTTAGATACATTGAAGGGTCATCTTAGTGCCATGGGCCTACAGTCCACAAGCAGTCATGTCGTTGCTAGAGCTACTCATATTCTTGTTGGACTTTTTTGCAGCAAAAAAAAATTTCTTGTTGGACAACTTTAATTTTAGATTGGTTCGGTTAGTTGTCGGCGACAACTAACCGAACCAATCTAAAATTTGATTTATGACCCAAAATTTGATTGGTAGTTTGATTTTTTCGACAACTTGTCGCGATAAGGAAACGTAGTTACCGAACCTGCATTCTTGAATTATGACCCAAAATTTGATTGGTAGTTTGATTTTTTCGAGCAGTGGTTGTTGAAGTTTACTTCCGCTTATCTATACTAGCAAAACTAAAAACTACCCACAAGGTTGTAAATGATTGTGTAAAATATTCGTCGAGTATGATTCCAATTGGACATTGAACTAACCCGTAAAGTACGTTGTCAAATGCATTTCTTATGAACACCTAATGCAGAGTAAAAACCAATGAGGCGGGAAGAGGGTCTGAAAATCTGAGTGTTAAATTTTAAATTTTGAAATCACACATTGCAGTTTTCTTTTTCCCGAGCACATAATTTTTGTCACCAAAGAACCAATGATAAAGTATCACTAAAAGATTTTTTAGCGACAAAAATGTAACTCAAATGGTAATAAGTGAAGTGCAAATATCATTTACCTCAAATTTTCAAGAATATACTATCTTACGAGCTTTTAACCTTATTCCACGTATATCTTCACGTAAAGAGAAAATTCATCACTAATGTAGTCCCTTTATTCTTATTCTCTAGTTCAATGTATTGAGTTTACGACAAGAAAAAAATTTGGCTGTTATCCTAATTGAAGGAATTTTCCTCCTATTCCCCACATACCGATAATTAATGATCGTTAAATATTTAGTGACTTTTATTAATTAATGATACTAAAAAAGTACCGTTAAGAATTGTAACTGAACGTGTTAGAGGGAAAAGTTTCCGAGCAAGGTTGAGGAAGTTGATTTTTGCAGCAGCAACTATATATGAAATGTGGATGGAAATGAACACCATGATCTTTGATGATGGCTAGTCTTCTGGGCTGCTTGCAGATTATCTCACAATGGATCAAGTTTAGAGCAAGCAACTGGGACAAGTAGCTACTACTGCTGAGAATTGAGAGCTCTATGCAAAATGGAGGATCAGTGAACAACTTCGGGTGGTATAAGGCAAATTTAGCTTGATTGATTGCTTTTTGTTTTTCAAGTTTGAGTTTTGAGTTGTTTGAGTTTAGCTTTGAGAGTAATGTGTATATGGTCTTGATGGACACAATGTACATAATTATTTGGTAAGCAATACAATATTGGCTTGTTACCAACAAAAAAAAAAGTCACTAAAAAAATTTAGCGACTATTAATTGTCACTATATACAGAGTTGGAGGAAGATTTCTACCTGGATAAAAATTAAAATTTGTTCTTACAACAATAACATTGTAGCAAGGTGATTGGACGGTGTTACCCGATGCCTTCACAAAAAAACAATATGCATGTACAATGAACGACATGTTTGGCTCCATTAGATTTGCGGATTGCGCATACCTTTGTTGTTTCAGGGGCAAAACTTGAAAAGATGCTTAGTCCCGATATCACATTCAAATGTCATGGCAAATACAATTTTTCAATATGTCTGAATTGTAATGACAAATTGTATTTCAATAATTTGATTGGAATGATTTTAAGAGGCCGTTTGCGATTGATTCTTAAAAGTTTTGATTAAATCAAAATCAATTTTCAAAATCTGCTTTAATCCGTTTTAAGCGTGATAGATTAAAAGTTGTTGAAAATGTTTAGATAAAAAGGAATTAAAGTAGGTTTAGTGTGAAAAAATTACTATATAGTGTATTTAAATTGAAATGTAGCATTTAATGTCTGTTTATATATGTAAAGATATTTTGGGATTTTTCTTGGTCAAACTTGATTCTCTAAAACTAATTAAATCTCAATCAAAGAAAATGAGAACTATGAATTTAATTAATTTTGAACACATTAGAACAGATTTAATTTAAATTTAATCAAATTTGACCATTATAAAATCAATCACAAATACTCTCTACATCAATTTGAACTCTTATGCTCTCGCGGTTAAAACAAATTAATTAGAAAGCGTTAATCACGTTAACTCAGAAGGCACCAGGACCTGATAAAAAGTGACAGAAGAGGTGGTCCTGCTAGCAGAACCTTTTATTATACTTTAATAACATCTACTGTGCCTGTCCCAAGTCCCAACTAACCAGCTGAGGGTCTCAGGGGTCTCTCTGATTGGGGTTCCACGAATCTTGACTCCATCTCCAGTTTCTACCACGCTCCATTGTTGAGCCACTGCGACGGCACCTATCAAATATTTGTCAGCTTTCATCACGTGTTACCTTCATTGTAAAGGACAGTTTGTTCCTTCGTTTGCTGTCAATGTTTTTCACAAATGCCCACGAGGTACTCGTGGGTTCATAAAGTTTTCTAGTACCTAGGTCCATGTGGCACAGGGGCATCCAATGTAGTTTAATTTCTTGAAAAAAGAGATCAAAGACAATCATCCCACGTACAGTAGAGGAAGCTTTACGAGGATTTGAGGGTATTACAGAAAGTTTAAGAAAGAAGTACAATAGCTTCTTGTTTTTGAAATAATATCCAAGACACTGATGGTGTCTCGCGATGGTCAACGGTGATGTGGTAGATCAGCGTTTGCTGCGGCTTTCCCGCTGAGCAGTCGATAGTGGGGACGAGTGTTGTTGGCCGTCGACACTAAGGGCCTCGATGAACCGCACGTGCCTTTGGAGTTGTCAGATGACAACTTTTTGGGGTTGCCAGCTGGTGTTGTCGACTGCAATTTATTGTTGCTTACCTGTTTGTGATAGCAGGTGGTTTGTTTTATCAGTTGTTGTTCTTCTTGTTTTATCTGTTGTTGTGTTTTATATATTGTTAGTGTCTTTTTTTTTTCTTGTTTACTTTATAGAATTAGCGTCTTGGTGCTCACGGGACGAGGATATCATATGTCTATATGTGTGTGTATATTTCCTTACTCTTTATGGATGCTTTTATATTCTGCAAAAATGTTTAGTAAGCAAGGTTTTCACATGAAAAAAAAATCTTCTTATAGTGTTTTCTAAGATACACAATAGAAACACGGTAAGGCTAAACTAACATATATAGCTTTAGATTTCAAGATTATCTAAAAAATTTAATGATGAATAAGGGTGTGAGTGAAAAAGCGATATGAAAATGAGGGTGTAGATCCGCCGACCCCGAAGGATCAAGCTTGATTAGGTGATGCATCCTGCATTGGTACCCGTCTCTCCGGTTGCTCCATTCCTGTATCTACAAGTTTGTTTGCCCACATTCATTTCCGTCTCTTAAGATCTCGCTTTTCAAGGACATTGTAGAGGTTCCTAAGTCCAGAGAAAATTGAATAAGTAGCTACCCTCTTGGATGCTAAAAAAAACAGTAACAGTTGTAATGTGTCGTTTAGGTTCACACTTCCATTGGACTCATTAGTCTAGGATTTAAGTGTTTGTAACTGTAAGTGTTAATGTCTTCTCTATGTTTTGTCGGTTTTTTTCTTCTCTCTCTCTTTTTTTTTTAATCTTTTCTCGAGTAATCGCTCAAGTTTGTACTATGTTTAAATTTGGATTTTAGTAAAGAAGTTCTTAAAGTTTTTCGGCAATAATTCCCAACCGCAACACTTTGTTGCGGTTGGGTTTTTTCCTCTTTTCGCGGTTCGGTGGAGAAATAACAGTTAGTGTTTAGGCGCTCACTGTATAAAGATCTCATCTGTGTATATGTGTCTCTATTTCCTTCCCCTCTATGGGCTTGTTGTACCAAAGACCTTTTTAGAGCAGTGGGTGGGAAGATGACGCTGCTGAACTATCTCCTGCTGATGTATTTGACTAAAAGCAGAATAGAAACAACCGTGGCCAATATAGGTAGACGATGGCATCCAAAATGTCAGAAACTGCAATGACAGCATGCACATCACTTGAGGCCAATATGGGTTGCAACAAATTTTGATTTGTTTGCATAATCTTGTAGGAAAGTTTCACAAATGTGGCTCATATGAAAAATAAATGGATTTGTACAATACAGAGTAGTTGCTAAAAGTACATTCCCTTTACATTAAAAAATACATAAAGGCCATTACAAGTTGAGATACAGGTAAATCGGTTAAACACACACTAGAAATTGAAGTGTGCGTGAGTAGGACAGACCAGAAATAATGCCACCCAGTGTACAGTACAACTTCACTCCCATTCTTGTTCCAAGGAAACAAAAACTGTGAAAAATGGTGGCCAGCCAAGGTACCCGTTCGCCATAAATATTCAACGGTCGGCTCCAGAAAGCCGCCTAGATATTTGTATAATACACCCAATTGCAACACATGCAGACACCATCATCATCGTCCCCCACAAGGAAAGATACTTTTGGCTTTTGGATTTTACTCCTATATTGCAAGTAGACAGACACAGCACTTAAAAAAAAGACGTACTGTGGGGGCTATGGCTATCAATGACAATGGAGTTCATTCATGCACTTCCATTGTTCGCGAGTTCATCGTTTGATGGCTTGACGTAACCCTTCAGCAGAGGGACCTGTTCCGTCGCCTCCGGCTGTTCCGTGCCGGAATCTTCGGTTTCTTCCGACATGTCTTCTTGGGTTTTCGCCCACATTACCACGTAGAACCCAAAAGATATCAATATTGCCCCAAGGACACTGCAATTTGGACAAACTCAAAATTCAATAACTGACAACAAAATAAAGCACGAGATCCACAAAAATGAAATGACGAAATAGTTATAAATAAATAAATAAACCTCATTTGTGCCACTTTTGTTTCTCAGAAGTAAATTTTTATCAAGTCCGAATCAGTTTTCAAAATTAGCTTTAATTTATTTTAAACATAATAATATATTAAAAGTTATTGAAGGTGTTTCGGATAAAAATGAATAAAAGTAGATTTAGCATAATAAAACAACCATAAAATGTATTCAAATCTCGAAAGGGGGCATTTAATGTTTATTTATGGGTGAGGATATTTTGATAATTTTCTTGGTCAAACTCGATTCTTCAAAACTGACTAAATACAGAATTAAATAAAAAGAAGATTCTGAATTTAATCAGTTTTGAGCACATTAAAACCATTTTTTTACGAAACACTTCAAAACTGATTTAATTTAGATTTAATCAAATTTGACCGCTGTAGAATGCGCTATGATAAATCAAGGGAAGGGGTAAGCGAAAAATCTATGTATATGTCATTAGCGACAAAATATATACGAAGGCCTGCCACATGCGGAGTATTTAGTAAAGAGGTGTACTTGAGTAAGATTAGGTTTTGCAGGTGGTTGATTGGATTTATTCAAAGTTCTAATGATTGACGAGAAGTAGTTGAACCAATACCTTCCAAGATAGAGAGTATCGCCAAGGAATATGACACTCATGATGGCTGCAATCGCAATTGACAATGGCCTAAACAGGGCTACATAGACAGGACCCTTCACGTGCAGCCCCCACGTATGCACTGTGATGCCAAACGATGATCCTACTATTCCCTGAACAAGGAGAGAGGCACAATGACTGCTTAGCAATAGAACAGGGCTCCTTTGTTTCAAAGAAAAGATTACCCAAAGTTGTCTTATATTCTATCACGTTTGGTGGTATATTTGGAAGAACAGTTGACAACATGGAAATATTTTGCCAATTTACCAACCAAACTTTGAAAAAAGGCAATTCATTGGAGATTTTTTCCCCGGGAAAATATCATCCGGCCGCGGAGATCTTTTTTTGAATCCAACAGAACTGAAACGTTTGTCCGAGTATTAGCTATGATCGAGTTTTCAAAGGTGATGGGTCTTACCGAGTAAAGAATGGCTGCCAAACCTATATCAGCTTTTATTTTCCAGGCATCCAAGTTTGGCTGCAGAAAGAAGCACACCGGCGTAGAGACGATCGTCAGGCTCAGGCTGTAGAAAAAGACCACCATGATCTCTGCTGGGTAGAGCCTCACAAATTGTGCCTGTAGGATGCTGCAAAATTCAGGTCCTGCTACTTTGGATGCACCTAAAGATTCTTAATAATTGGTATCAAGTACGGAATAGTATGCTTGGAAAAGCTTGATTTTGATTCCAAAAGTTTTTAGAGGTAAGTTTCAAATCTTTTATCTATCCAGAATCAATAAACACCATGTTGTTCTTGAGTAATATTTTTTCGCTCTGACCAGGCCAAGAAAGGCGCGCTTAGTGTTGATTATTTCAAAAGTTACACCCTTATACCTGCAAAATGTACCAAACGGAGATGAGAATATAATCAGCAGCAAGGAGAGCACCACCAATCGCCCAATTTGATTGTGTTGAACTTTCAAGGGCATTAGTTGTAATGGACGGGGATGCAGATCTTATAACTGCTGGCCCCTCGTAGAGGATCACCACAAATGCACCTCCTATCGACACCAGGGTTCCAAAAATTTTTGCCTGACTGCTTAACCTTCTTAAGAATAGCTTCTCCATCCTGGTTGAAGAAAAAGGACACACAGGTTACAACTTAATTCAATCATCCAAACCAAATTAAATTCGTATCTCCTATCAGGTAAACCTCTTCCGATCCGCTTTTCAGCAATCAAAAAATCGTCAAGACAGCTCAATTACAGCACTTTTTGACGACAAAGTGTTGCCACTAATATTGTGACTGTTGCTGATGCCCTATGACATATGATAGTACATGTTAATTGCTTGACACATATTACATACACTTAATCCTCAACAAGCCTTATGCCATAAACTCATGAATAAACAGTAAAATTATTTTATCCCACTACCAAAACGAAAACGACCGGAATAAGTGAAGAGTCCTACCACAAAAAAGTTAGGTTGTGACTTGTGGGGCGAGGACCCTCTTCCCGTTCTAGTTTCAACTACCTTACATTGGACAACTCTTCGTTTCATTCTAATTTCAGACTTGAAAACGAAATTGTACCAAATGATTTTGTTGACTCACGGCCGAACAAAGAAGTTACAAGCTAGGGCTATATTCTTCTCAGTCAGGACCCATAATTTTTTTTTTAGTGACACTTGGCTCCACTCACTAATTTTACATGCATGCTTATCATTATAATTGACATATGGGCAGTTTTGACTGCAACCGTACCCCTCTGGTTACAACTCCTCATTTGACGACGACAGCTAACTGCGGTTGTTATTATTGTAAAGACTTTAGCGAGAATTTTCGACACTGCATCTTTTAGCTCCACTAATTAAATACCACGAAACTTACGAAGTAGTTTTTAATATACGGGTGAGTTGTATAGCCAAGAATTTTCCATAAATTACTATACCGTTAGATTAAACTTAAATTTACTTTTTGTTTTGGGTGTCAGGCGTGAGGTTGCTAGTGGGGCATCAAATACGGTGGCGTGCAAGAGAGAAGGTTGAATATAAGTTTTGACAATTCAAGGACACAAGATTGATCAGAATATATTCTTCAACCAATCTGAATCTACAACCATTCACATGGCAGATCATATTCGCAGCTTACAAACTGTTAGAGTGGTATCGAATATGTAACAAGAGAAAGAAAGTAACAAGAAAAGGGGATCCAGAACAAGATCATAAGCTATGACCAATGAAAAAGAACAAGATCAGAAAAGGGATCAAGAACAAGAACCTGAAAACGATGGCGAGTATGAAAGTACAAGCTGGTGTGAGGTTGCTCATGGCGGATCCCATAGTTGGAGAAGAGAGCTCGATACCTCTATAACCAAGCAGTTGAGCAGAAAATCTGGCAATACCCCACAAACACAGCAAAATATCAAATCGGGCACAATAAGACGCACTTCGTAAAGTACTAAGTCACTTTCTTTTCTTTATTGCTGGGATAAAATTCTACGAAACCGATGACAAGTTTTGTTATGTGGGTACCCCATAACCGCAAGGATGAACATTCTGAAAACAAGAGAGAAGCTGAGCGGAGGAAGCTCTGTTTTCCTGCAATATTTTTGACCAGATGCAATGTTAAGAGAATCTCGACAAGGATTTTTCAAATCCAACACGAAAGGGGAACGAGTAGAAAGACGGACCTGTGGAAGATGAAGGCCATGGGTATGAGAACAAGAGTTGAAATAGCATAAGAATAGACCATAAAAACATGATAGTCAAGTCCCTTATCAGTGGCTGCCTTGAAAATGGTGCTCAACCCCGTGTTGGTGCACTCCACCAAGAACATGGCCGTGAATGGCAGCACTTCCCTGTAACAGAACCTTCCCCTCGACATCTTTCTTCTCCTTCCTTTCTCCGCCTCTCCTGGACTTAAATACCTGAGTTTCTTGGTTGGTGGGCTATGAATTTTCCTGGACTACAGGTAATAAAATTGGGTACTCTGCCAACTTATTCTACCAAGAATAAAGAAACTGTATGGCCGAGTCTGATAAAACACAAGGAAATTGTGGAAAGAAAGTTTGATTGCAGAGAGGTTGGAGAGATGCTTCCCATTGGTTTACACAAGGTCAGAAGCCACCAATGGCTTGCATTTAATACTGCTTCAATTCTTATCCATTTCCTGTTTTTTTTCTTTGTTATTTTATTCCAAACAAAAGGAGGAGTGCGACATACATAAGGATGATGGCATATGGCCATATGCTAATGCCAGTTGCTTTTTTGACTAGGGGATATTGTTATTTGGAGTACTATAGAGCAACGATATATTTTGCTCCTCCTTTTTTCATTATGAAAACATATCTCATGCTCGAGGCCCTTAAAAAATATTATGTACTCCAACCAGGATTGAGGTAGAAAGCGTTACTCAACTAATTTCTACAATAATTTATTAAGATTGTATCAATTAATTCAAGCGGTCAAGTCTCTTTAGAATTTCCCTGCTCCTTTAACTTTTGATGAATTAATTACCTACTAAATAATTAGTATTAGCCTACACAATTGTTTTTATAAACTCCTCCACGCCAACAAAACATTAATATGGCTCATGAAAATGTCAAAAAGTATTGACCGTACTTTCTTATCCTAATGGTGAGAGGCGGATTTATCAATCTCTTTATGTGGTCAATTTTAATTTCTGAAATAAGAAACTATACAGAAATATAATATAAAATTTGACCACCTTGACCGTGAAATCCTCGACTCCACGGTTGCCAGTGGTGTCGAAACTCTGGAATCAAATTCTCATCTCCATTCTCCAACGACAGAGTTCTCCAGAGTTCTCCAAAGTTGCAAAGTTTCGGTAATCTTAGAAACTATTGGACTTGTTAGAGTGGTAACCAACCATTTTTGCATGATCGTGAAGATAAGTTAATTAAATAAATTTGGAGCCATTAAGGTGGAGAGTTATTTGTCACGTACCAGATATACAATTATGTGATCTAAAATTGACTGCAGAGCATGGCCACCACCTCGTTCAAATAGCAATATTTTTATCCCACTAGGAAGGAGTCTAGGAGCCTCTTTTGAAAAGTCGCTGATTCCTTGAATAGCCGACTGCGACGTTGAAAAGTAAAAAGTGAAACCCAAAGAGATAAACGTGCATAAATTGACCTTAGCCTGCCTAGCCTGGAGCAAACGAAGCAATGCATGCTCTGATATAGCTAGCTAGTCCAAGAAGATGGCTCAACAGTGCTTCCAACTGCGTACTGTGAGCATTTGTACCGTTCAATGAAAGCCATGGATGTGCGACTAACATTATATATTGATTTATATTTTGACATTTTGTAGTTATGGTCGGTCCATTCAGCCTGTGACCAATTGGTTCCTAGCACCACCATTGCAGGATAGTCACCCCTTCAATGATGAGGTTGAGTTTAAGCACGACACTGCAAGATAACAACTCTTTACATATTCATGAGGTTGAGAATGTCCAAAAACTAGATTGATTTTGTGCCGATCGAAACCAGAAACTAGTTGGACAAGCGGGGTTTTGGGACATCATAGATATAGGGGTATATATATAATTCATGCCTCGATTGATTTTATGCTGCTCGAAACCTGAAACTAGTTGGACGATGAGGTTTGCGGGACATCATATAAGCGAATATATAATGCGTGCCTCCTATTTAGTGCTCAATCAGATGTCATTTTAATAAGGGTTGCGCAATGGTGATTAGAGCGCCTTTTTGCTCTTAAAGCGTTGGAACGTCAATTTCCAGGTGTATGCGACAACGGAGAAAACGATCGAAACAACAATTTGACAAACCTATGATGGAAATTAATGGAGTGATCCGATGATCAACTGAAAAACAGGGCGTGGAGACAACATTTGTAGGTATTTCCAGAAACAGTCCTTTCATAACCGGAAGCACTTGGCAAGGTTTGTAGCATTATTGGGGCTTTTAATGTTTGTTCATAGAAAGGAAAGCAAGTTAAGAGGAATTACCGAGCACGCAACTGATTTTTCTTGACTTGCCTCCCTGATTGACAGGAACTCGGCCAACAGCAACTATCACTGTACATGTGCTTAATTGACAAGGGTCGGTCACAATGGTCCCCATTTCTTGGTTCTCGCATGACTTTTTTTTTGCTAAATTATACTCGTTTGGTCTCAAAAAATTGATATATTTTAAATTAAGATGCATATTAAGAATATAAGTCATTTTTCATTCTATTCCAAAAGGGAGAGGGGGGGGGAGGGAGAAAAAGAACTGGGTCAGGAGAAAAAAATGGGTTTGTGGAAGATTAAATGTAAAGAAACAAGTATAAAAAAAAAGTGTGAAAAAGATGAACGTGAAAAAGTACATTCAGAATTTTTCTTAATTTCGAAAGTGATTAATTTTATTGGAACATCTTAAAAAGGAAAGATGATCAAGTTTTTGGAATAGATGGAATAATTTCATTAACAACAACCAAAGCACAACAAAATAACACGATTTGCACCCAAAAAAAAAAAACAAAACAAAATAACACGATCAAACGATTGACTTTGGAAAAAATGATGGCCAACGTTGTCTTGGAGGAAAATAGAAAAGTATTAAAGTCAACTACATAAATTAGCAACATTTTTAATAAAGGTTGTCTTATCAATTTTGTATTTTATCGATCCTTAATTTACTCATTGTACTTATTGCTAATAATTTTGTATTTTGTTTACTCTACTTAGTTGACTCTAATAAAAAGAATCAGGACTAGTACCGTTTGAGAATAAACTAAATAACCAGGGAAAAGTGATGCAAAATTTATGAAAAGTTTGCATAAATTCCTAGGCCAGCACCTAATGCCACGGTAGCTATTGGAGCCAATGATCACACGTTAAGGAGACCTTCTAAGGCCAAATCTAATCTACTAGATCTAAAACTTGAAAGGAGTCGTCACAAAAAAAAATAAAAAATGCAAAACCATGAATTGCAAAACCATAAATTTCTTAACTAATAACCAAAGTATAAGACAAGATCGAGCTCAATCATGGGACTAACTGTGAAAATAACAATTGCCAACATTTCAAGTCATGTATATTGTTAACAATGTCACCTTTAAAATGGAATAGACAGTCAGATTACAACATCAGTTCTATAGGGTGATATTGACAATTGCGGGAAAAAGAAGAACTCTTAATTTGACCAATGGTAGGATGATAACTTTTTATTGGAAAATTTTCACTTGGTACCCAGTTTTAAGTTTATTACACTTGCTACCCTCGTATTTGAAAAATTATACTTAAGCCCCCAATCATTAGATTTTAGTGAATGATGTTAAATTTGTAATTTTCAACCTTCTCCATTTCATAAACCACAAAAACTCAAACCCCATTCATCCAAGAACCTCAAATCCACTTTTTCAACAAAAAACATCGACCGGCTAAATAAGAAGTGTAGCGAGCATATTAAACAAAAAATTCAGGGGTGTTGAGTGTGATTTCCCATTTTTATTTTATATGTATGTAAAGAAAAATCAAGTGTAAGTCTAGAAAGATAGAGTTTTGAACACTACTCCCAATACAATATCGACAATGAATTTGCCTTAAATGAATTATCCGTATGGTTGTACTAACGTTTCTTTCACTTCTTACGGTACTCAGGCACATTAAAGACATTTGAGGCTAAAAAGTGCATTGAGGATAAAGTAATTCTTACCTATAAATATGGTGTGGACAATCATTTAAAGGCATGAAATAAACAAGCATGTAAGGATCTAAGAAAGGACAGTGTTATAAAAAGCGCGCCTAGGCGCAAGGCGCGCCTAGGCGCGGCTAGGCTCGCACTTAGCGCCTCGCCTAGGCCTAGGCGCAGCGCGTTCAAGAAGGCGCGCGCCTAGTGGGCCTAGGCGCCTGGGCGCCAGGCGCGCAGTGGTGGTGGAGGCACAAATCCAGGCAGAACCCGTCACCGCCGGTCACTAGCCCGCCTCGATCCAAACCATTGTTGAGATACATGTCGGACAGATGAGGGAGTTAGGTAGTGGGGTTGATGTGTGAACTAAGAGAGACACAGGACCGCGTTGCGTCGGCGCAACGGAAACCCACATCGATTGATCCGAAATCTGATCCAAAGCAGGCATTCTGAATCATTGTCTACATTCAAACCAAGGAGGGGCTGCTGTGTGATTCTTATCAGATCTGATGCGTATATGTGTTGGTTAGAGATGCGTTCGTTTAGTGGAGAGAGATGGGTGAAGGAGAAAGGCACCGGCAAATTCATCTGATCTGTTTGTGGTGGTACAAGCGGCCTGCTGAAATTGCATCTGGGTTATGGAGAACGGAGATTCAACGGTGGCTAAGTTGATTTGTCTGTACTGTATGCCTCGGGAGGAATGAAAATAGAAAAGGGAAATAAAATACAAATAACTTACAAAGGCATTTAGGGTAGATCATAAGAAATTCTAAGCCAAATGCCGTAAAGCGAAACAAAATATTATACTACACATGAAGTGGAGCGTAATTTTTTCTACTTCATGTAATTTAGTATAATATCTTTTTCTAGTATTTGAAAGTTTGTTAATTGTCATGTTCTTTTTTTTTTTTTACATAATTTATTATTTTTGTGTATTATTATTTTTATTTTTTATTTATTTTAATATTGCGCCTCGCTTCGAAAAGGCGCGCGCCTGCGCCTTGCGCCTTGCGCCTAGGCTCCAGGGACCTTTTGCGCCTTAGGTGCGCCTGCGCCTTTAACAACACTGGGAAGGACGTTCACACTAATGCATTTTTTGCAAATGCTAGTCTATGAAGAACAAGGGTGTGATGATGTGTCCATTAGTCTAATTTTGGTCAATTGTTAGTATAATCATAATCATAGTACGTAAAAAAAAATGGAAGAATAACTGTGACGTAGCCTCCAAAATTGGTCTGTTCTAATTATTTGTGATAAAATGCACGAATAGTCAAAAACTACTCAACACATTTATGCTCAATTTCATTTTAGACGGGAAAAAAAAATATACCAGTAAAAAGATGAAATAGGGAATGGAAGTGTGATCGTTTGAAAATATTGTTCTAGCTTTGTGAGGAGTAGACTGCACTTTCTCGTGAACGCACTTTCACTATTAATGTAGTACATTCAACTTTGAAAATGTATGACAATGTTGTTGTTCTTTCTTCGAAGTGCCTTTAACGTGTACGTTGTTTCGATTAGAAGTCCACATCGAGGAACCTTCCAAAGGAAATGGAACCATCTGCATCCATCACTCAAGTTTTTCGTACACACGAAAGTAGACCAATGGGAACTGATAAATCATGGCTAGCTATATCGGCACTTTCAGAAAAGTTAATCGCTTGAACTGCTTTGCAGCACTGTAATTTGTAAAATCATGTGCCAAGTAGATTGACTGAATAGGTGATTAAAAAGTAATTATAGATGGTGGAAATTAGTAACATTTTTCATCCTAAAAAGTGGTATTAGCTCTAAGCCTCTGGCATCTCAACTACAAGCGATGCGTCAATGTCTGATGCGTGTACCTGTTCTCGAAGTGATTATCACTCCGATAGAACATTTGGAATCAACTTATAGCAACCTCCATCTCAACTATGTATGGTTAGTGGCAAGACATTAGTGCTGCTAGCACATGAATCTCGAGTTATAGTTGAATGGTTAGTGGCAAGACATTAGTGCTGCTAGCACATGAATCTCCAAGTAGTCAATTATGTTCTATTAAGATTTGTTGCTTAATGTCACTTACCATAGTTAGCAAGACTTATAATTCCTCTCTAAATGAAGAGTTGGAGGGTGTTTAGAGATGATTCTATAATGGCCAAACTTGATTCAATTCAGATTAGATCAAGTTTGAAGTGTTTAACAAAAAAGAGTAAACTGATTAAATATGTTCCGATGTGCTCAAATCTTATGAAATTCGAAATTCTCATATAATCAATTTTGGAGAATCAGGCCTTTACATATACTCATATAGTAAATGCTCCCTTTCAATTTGAATACATTATATCGCAATTTGCATTACTAAGCCTATTTTAATCTCTTTTTATCCAAACAAATTCAGCAACTTTTAATCTATTATGCTTAAAATGGATAAAAAACTGATTCAGATTTAATCAAAATCTACTTTTGAGAATCAGTTTCAAACGGCCTCTTATAAACCTATAGATGTATCTCTTTCCATATGAAAGTATCGATCCTTGTGAAGTTAGACCACTGCATTATATGTGGACAAGTTCAAGAAACACTTGAGCACATATTCATGGAGTGTCCTTTTGCCAATGAACTATGGAAGGAAGTCTTGCATAAGCTTAACATAGACTATAACCCAAGAACTTGGACTCAACTACTGCAATATGCCACAACCAAGTTTAGAGGGAAAAGTTTCAGAGCAAAGGTTAGCAAATTGGCATTAGCCACCACTGTGTATAGCTTATGGGAAGAAAGGAACCAGAGATTGTTTGCAGGAAAGAAGCAAGGAATGACTGAGGTATATGCCAAAGTGGAAGAATGGATGAAATACAGAATACTGAGTTTATAAACTCTCAAACCAACGAGCAATTGTGCCAGAATTGGAAGCTGCCTGCCACAGTTTTGGAATGTTGATGAATGTTGTTGTTATCTTTAAATTTGAAAAGACATGTGACATGTAACATGTAATAAGATTGTTTTGAGCTGAATGAGAATAAAGGACTTTTTTGATTCTGATAAATAAAGACAGTTGTATAACTTTTACTTAATTATATCCTGATAAATATACAGGCAGTTGATTCACTATGACAACTGGTTATTATCATAAGTTGCAAGCGCTGATCTAGCTAACTGGCCCATACACAATATATAGTACAATTGACTTAATAGAATTAAATGTACAAATAAAATCCCGCTTTATATACTATACAACAATTTCGTAAAGCAGCCTTTCTCTTGCCTACTTGTGCCTTCCTTTACGCCTATACCGAGCGGATCCAAGGTGTTCAGATCTTTTTTGGTCGGTGTGACTTTGTATCTTGATAATTTTAAAATCATATTCTTAGTCACTTAAACTTTACAAAAAAAAATAAAAAGAACAAAATTAACAGGAAAAAAAAAGATAAGAAGCACTTTTCTGTTTCAGATCTTTTTTTGGTCGGTGTGACTTTGTATCTTGATAATTTTAAAATTACATTCTTTGTGGCTTAAACTTTACAAAACAAAATAAACAGGATAGGGAGTACTTTTATTGGAGGAATCACAATTGCTCTAGGATAGGATATTTTTAGTGCGATGCGGGGAAAGGCCAAAAGATGGTTGGATGTGGTTAATGATTACAACATGCCAACAAGATATGGACCAACATTAAACTATTTTATCTACTATCATCATACTCATAGAGATGAATTACCAAAAGAGAAACAATTCAGTGGTGAAGGAATGGACAACTGTTAACGAAACAAGGCCCAGCTAGCTAGTGCAGGGGTATCAGCAAAATAAAATGAAAAAGGAGAAGTGGATGCCCCACAAAAACATAGGGCTACTTTCAATAATTTCATTGTCTTTTCATTTTTCTTCACGGTAAAAAGAAAATCAAATGATAAGGCTTGTGCGCCCCGCCTCGACATCCATCTATTGAAATTCTATCTTTCTTGATGGTACGTCACAGCTATATCGATCGCACAATATTTAGTGATGTTTAGTCATACATAAATACTTCGTACATCTATTAAATAGCTCGAAAATCGTTCGAAAATAACTTTTGGTGACATCTTGATTGCTCTTAATGACGATTTTGTGCAAAATATGCCGACTGTCATGACCGAATTCTTCCCTTCATGAAATCTTGATGCTCGAGTAACTTCATCAATATTATCTATACTCAACTGCATACACAGCCCTATATCCGTAGAATCTACTGATATAGAATTCAACGGATGGGATGCTGTTTCTCCGACCCTTCACGACTGTCCTGCATTTCAGAAAATTACCAGGACCTAACCTATCTGAATGCCAATTTGTTCTGTAACTCATTTTGCCAAGAGGGGGGTGTTTTCTGTTGATGATTCTAATCCACAGACGGTGTCCGCCTCCGTATTCTTCTCTTTGGCTTTGCCCCACATCACGGTATAAAATCCCAAAGCAATTATCACTGCTCCAATGACACTGCACAGACGGGAAACCAAATTATGATGATTTTGCGTCGTTGACATTTTATGAGTACAAAGAGCAACGCAATATAGCTTTGAAGTTTGGAGCTAATTCACTTATGTTCTTCCCCTCATCGAAATTAGCGACTGCGATAATTCAAGATGACTCAGTTGAGTAGTTCTCAGGTCGAGAATCCTAAAACAATATGCTACTCCTATTAAGTATGCTATATGGAATTAATGTGACAAATAGGAGATTGAGAAAAACTTTACTAGGACGATTTATACCTGCCTAGATGTAGCGTATCACCGAGGAAAATAGTCCCCGTGATCGCAGCAATGACCATCTGTATGGGCTTGAACATGGCTACATAGACAGGACCCTTCTTGCACAAGCACCAAGTTATAACCCTGATACGGAACACACTCGCAAATATCGCCTGCAATGAAGGTACGTTGGAAAATTACAAGAAGTTGCGATCAAATTAGCTACAAGTTCATATGTGCATTTTCCAAGTATCTCGGCATTTCAGAACTTGTCCAGTTACGATGCATGAGGCCCTTCCAAACTTTGCAAAGGAGCACTTGTACTCACTGCAAAAACAACAGCTATCGTCTCAATGCCAGGGTGCAGCACCCAAGCACCCGGATTCCTCTCAACAATGAGTGTGAGAATTGCACATTGAATTGTCCCAAAGCAGCAAAAGAAAAAGATCACGGTCATTTGGTCAGGGTACTCCTTGACTGTTGCTGTCTGAAGATCGAAAGTCAACGAGTTAGCAAACAATATGGAGTCAAAAGTTTGAAGGTTATCCAAAATGTAACATCAATTGCAAACTTTGCTACACAGGCCGAAATGAGAGAGCATAGTAATTTTAACCGGCCGGCAGATAACAACAGGCATGTCCGTGCGTGCGCATAGGCACGTTACAATGTGGCTTGGCGATGCTGTTGCTGTTGGAGTGGCTTTATGACATAAGGGGAGACCAGCTGATATGGTTCCTTTTTGAGATGAAATAAGCAGAGGGCACATAATGGTATCAGATAGAATGGGCTTAGGGGAAAGTATTCCCTGACATTTTAGTTTCTGTTTTAAATGCTAGATTGAATCACAAACGCAGCGCTAATTTCAGTAGCTAGGTCGCGTGTGCTCCCACATACACATACATGCTAAGAAGAACAGATCTAAGAGAATGAGTCAATTATTCATATCTGCTGAAAGGTTGACCTTAAGTCCCATGTCATATGCAGCGTTAAATACCAATAACCAGGTCATGTGCGCTCTGCCTAGCTAGTTGTACAAGACTCGCTTAGGTTCCAAAATGCAAGATAACTATGCATTATTCTAGAGTTTTCTTTTCTTTTCGGTGGATCGTTACCTGAAAGATACTCCATGCTGCAGAACAAACGCAAGTGATTGCAAGAAAAATGCCTCCAAGGGCCCAGTTCGACTGTTGTAACAGGACAAGCTGATTAGGGGAATTAAGATGCATAAATATCCGGACTGGTGGGCCTTTATAGAGTGTCATCACAAATGCTCCCAATATTGCTAAAATGGTGCCCATTGATTTTGCTTGACTGGGCGATCTTCTTAAGTTTAACTTTTCCATCCTAAGTATCAAACGTTTCATTCAAAATATGCAAGAGAAAGTAATCAAAGATACAGATAAGATCAGATCGAGGCAAGAGTATAGAGTAAAGACAATAAAAGTTTAAGGATGGCCAATGCAAAAGGCTCCACCATCGCGGAAGGTCAATACAAATAAATTAAACTAGCCAAAAAAATGTAACGCGGGAGAAAACGAAAGGCCCAATCCATTATCCATTAGCGTGTCGAGAGGCCAAATAGGAAAATACTAATGATAGCTAGATTAACATAATCTGTCACCGTCTCAATTAATTAATCAGGACTCAGGAGACAGCTTTTATTAGGTTTTCAGGCATACCTCAATGTTGGTCCTACCTGAAAATGATGGCAAGCAAGAATGTAAATGCTGGAATCAAGTTGCCCATGGCAGCTGCTAGAGTTGGAGAGCTGTAGTTGATACCTGCATATGAACATACCTGCACTATACATATCCTGCAAAAGATGGTTTTTTTTCTTAAAATATGTGAACATTTTTCTTCAACTTTTCACTGAAGTACAGTACCATGTACTTAATAAAATGGACTGCAAAGAGAAAGAACACTGGCATGATCACTTACCCGAGTAGGCCGAGGACGAAGAATCTACCAAGTAGAGAGAAAGTGAGAGGGGGCCGATTATTTCTGTTAACAGGAGAACCGTATGTTTATCGGGGATGCTAATTAAGTATTCAGAGAAACTACAGGAACATCAATTTAAAGTTCCAGGAAATGAAAGGCATGAAGATATAGATGAGGTACGTATTGACAGACCTGTGGGTGTGGATGACGAAAAAAGGCAGAAGCATGAGAGTGCCGAGGGTGTTATAGTATACAACGTAAACAAGGTTGCTCATCCCACTGTTCATGGCTGCTTTCCCTAGTGTTATCATAACAATCTCGCCACACTCCACAATCACCATTGCTGCAAAGGGTAATGAATCCTGTATACAGGACTGCATCCCCATCTCCATCCCCACAACCTGTCTCTCTCTCTCTCTCACTCTTCTCTTTCTTGAGAGTCACAACATAGGAGATGGGGAAGTTGAAGGTATATGATTATCTTCTTCACTTGATGATCGTAAAGATTGATATCTGATTTAATCAAGTGAAGCCTGCTATTGGACTGTATCACTGCATTAAAATGTGAAAGACTGTGTGGCTGCAAAGTCTCGACATATTCTGGTGTCCACATGGGCTTACACTTCATCAAGATACTATGTCTTCTTGTCCTTAGTATCGTACTAGGAGAGGCATCTTTGCAAACATAACTCACATGTGACAAATCATCCTTAGTCTACTTTACTAGAAAAGAGAACAAGACTCCTCTAGGGAATCTTAGTACGCTTAAAAAATGGAAGCTAACGCATTATTCTTGATATGTAAAAGTGAAGAAGATTTATTTGGAGGGCGCGCCCTTACATTGGTCTGGTGCATTCATAGCAGTATTTTTTTTTTCCGGAGTGCTTCCATCAAGATCTGAAACTAAAAAGTTGAGTAAGGGAGCAATTCACTTGCTTTACCATGTTAAATAGTGGCATGTAACTGAAATTTTGAGTCTATCCGTATCAAATTCTATTTCTTATTTGGAACTTCGTTGATTGTTACTTTATACCGTTTATTGCAAGATATTTTTTTTGGAAAGACGGTGCTTAGTTGAACTCGATGATCGTGCCAATACCGTCAACCTACTTTCTACCGGGTGGGTTAAATCACACATCTTCCTTTGTAAATGGTTCCACAAGATAGTAAATGGAATATGAGAGATAAATGCAACTCCAGTGACCTCTCAAGATAGTAGATGTAAGTTGGAATCGGTGCTTGCAATGACTTGCCCTTGTGTCGAAGATGTAATACTTTTACTAAAGTAATGTCAGTTTCTAAATGATTGTATAACATGTTTCAATCTCTTGTACATTGTTTAATATCTTGTCAAGAACCCATTGCATAGCACGCTTCAGTGTCTTGTACATAGCTTAATCTTGTCAAAAACCCATTGCAGATTTGTCAACAGGCCTAGCCTTTCCACTTCGAAAAATAGTGTAATATAAACCACTTACTTAGCATGATCTTGCCAACATCAACAGTGAAGGTGCAAGGGGGAGGGCACAAACACAAGTGGCTCACTTAGGAGCAAAAAAAGGGATCGTTCACTTCAAGTATGGATTCGGAGATTGAGAACTCATATGTGCACCATAATATGATGAGTGCAAGACTATCTCCTCACAATGCCCGTGGCAATCGAGGTCATTATATAAAACTCCACACAGGACCCAAATTAAGCATTATCCTAAGCTTGCGAGCGCCGCATTTTGTTAAATTATGGAAGTCACACTTGCGCGGATAAACTACAGCTAAGGCTTGCATTTCAAACACTACTGAGTTGCTTGAGAGCTCCCCCAGAGGATCTTCTTGAAGACCTAGACAAAGATGCATCGAGTGAAAAGCGGCCAAGCCGATGCCCTTCAAGCTTTCATGTATTCTCGTATATACAAGAAAAGAAGACAAAATTTATAAGTTTTTCCCCTAAATAACACACTTTTAATACTTAATTACTTCTTTACTCTATTTTAAAACTTATTTACCTATCTACCACACTTTTGGAAATCGTGGTTCCAAACAGAGATTTCAAGAAAGAAAACGTGGTTTCAAACCATGTTT
Organism: Escallonia rubra; assembly: GCA_033065855.1. NCBI lineage: Eukaryota > Viridiplantae > Streptophyta > Magnoliopsida > Escalloniales > Escalloniaceae > Escallonia > Escallonia rubra. The sequence continues at coordinate 332,626 of JAVXUO010000243.1, read as the reverse complement.
TCAATAATATATTTTAAACCTTATTTACCCATCATCACACTTTTGGAAATCGTAATCCAAACAGAGATTTCAAGGAAGAAAACATGTTTTTAATAACATATTGTTGAAAACGTGGTTTCAAATCACGTTTTCTTCCTTGAAATCTCTGTTTGGAACCACGATTTTCAAAAATGTGGTAGATAGGTAAATAAGTTTTAAAATAGAGCAAAAAAGTACTAATTAAGTATTAAAAGTGTGTTATTTAGGGGAAAAAAACTCCAAAATGTATTTGATGCCAAGAAAAATGGGTTCTTACTTACGTGGATGTGCCACAAAGGCTGCAGTCTGTGTCAGCTTCCAAGTACGCAAAGTGAGAGACAGCAAGGACGTAGTAAGGGCTGAGAGCAAGGCTTCCCAGACGGGCCGTGAGGAATGGCAGTGATGCGAAGGCAAAGCTAAGACAAACAGGGCCGGCAGTCGGTAGTCCAAGTCAGGGTCCGAGTCGAGGTCCAATGTTACGATCTTAAGTTATGTCCAATTTTATGTTTCTCTCTCTAGAATCCAAGAGCTCTCCAATTCTAGAGTGAGAAAGTGATTTTTGTGAGAATGAAGAAGAAGTCCCTTTTTGAGTTGTAAAGTTCACTATTTATAGAAAACAATGTGCTTATGTCATAAAGTGCCACATGTCGTCCCCTGGGAGTGACACGTCACCAGGGGGTCCCAAAATATCGGTTCTCCGTTGGACTGCCGGTTCCCAAATTCGCGTTGCCTGCCTCGCACAGCGTCGCTCTGCCTGTCTGAGAAGACTGACCATACCATGACGGCATGGTCAGAGTAAACCTGTTGCCCCAGCCACCAATCCAAGCCCTTACTGAATCCCATGAGGTGCGTCAAGAGACGCGCGGAGAACCTGACAGCGGTGAGGGTTACCCCTGTAGCCAACTGCCAGGCGGACTAGGCGCGATGCCCTCCGAGGACCTGCTCCCGTCCCGGAGTGACCCGGGGATCATTGTCCTGGTGGTGTCGACGATCGACAGTATCGTGAGTGGACACAGTCACAACTCAGTGCTCCGAGGGTGTCGCGAGGGGTCCTCGTGCCGGAGCCCCCTGTGACTGTGACGGCGATGGCTATGAGGTTGTGAGCCCATCCCGGTATGGGGGCCGAAACCCCCCTTGTGATTGAGACGGCGATGGCTATGAGGTTGTGAGCTCATCCCGGTACGAGGCTGAAGCCCCCCTTTCTTGTGATTGAGACGGCGATGGCTATAAGGTTGTGAGCCCATCCCGGTACGAGGGCCGAAGCCCCCCCTTTGATTGAGATGGCGATGGCTATAAGGTTGTGAGCCCATCCCGGTGGCATGCAACACGATTGTGGCGCATGGGCGAGGCGACGAACGTTGCGAAGCAATATTTGGTGCCAGGGCATCTATCATGAGAATGGTGCAAGGGCGCGGCAACGATCGTCGCGGAGCAATATTTGGTGCCGGGGCACCTGTCATGAGAATGGCGCAAAGGCGCGACGACGAACGTCGCGGAGCAATATTTGGTGCCGGGGCACCTGTCATGAGAATGGCGCAAGGGCGCGGCGACGAACGTCGCGGAGCAATATTTGGTGTCGGGCCACCTGTCATGAGAATGGCGCAAGGGTGCGGCGACGAACGTCGCGGAGCAATATTTGGTGTCGGGCCACCTGTCATGAGAATGGCGCAAGGGCGCGGGTCGTGTGTCCCGAAGACAGGATGTGAGCTAAGTGTACCTGTCATAACAAGATAATGAACGTAATATGTAGTAGTGACAAAGTTGGGGAATGATGGCATGCGGTTGCCAATGACGGGTTGTTCGTTGGTGGCGTGCGACTTTGGGTGACGGGCGTGGGTGACGGGCATCGCGGGAGCGGTGCGTGATCATGGACGTTGGACGAGAGACGTCATGGAGTTGATGTATGAACGTCCGTAAACATCGCGGAGGTGCAAAGACTCGAGAAAGTAAGTATGTGGGAAATGGGTGAACCACCGAGGGAAAGTGGCCTAGGCCAAGCCCCCCAGGAGGCCGAGGCCGACCCCTATGGCCTGAGGAAGGCCGAGGCCGACCCCCTGGGGTTGGCCAAGGCCAGATGGCCAACTCTCATGAAGGAGCCCAGGGCCACTCCCCCCTCTTGGTGAACTTCGGGCACGCCGACGGTAGGTGTTTTGATGGGCAAATACAAATCCGAAAGTTTCATCACGATGAGTGTGTTGACGCGAATCGTACCTACACGACGAACGAGATGTCAAAGTCACGCACAAAGCGTACGAAGTGAAAAAAGTGCAAAAAAGGGGTTGCGCGGAGGGGTGAACCACCGGGGGAAAGTGGCCAAGGCCAAGCCCCCCAGGAGGCCGAGGCCGACCCCTATGGCCTGGGGAAGGCCGAGGCCGACCCCCTGGGGTTGGCCAAGGCCATTTGCCCATCTTCCATTTTCGGAGCCCAAGGTCACTTCTCCTTTTGCGAACTTTGTGCGCGCCGTCGGTATGTGTTTTGACAAGTAATGACGAATCCGGAAGTTGCGTTATGACGAGCGCATTGCCAAGAATCGTACCCACATAGCGATTAAGGTGCCAAGGTTACGTACGGAGCATGCAAGGGGAAAGAAGTGCGAAAAAAGGGTATGCGGGAAAGGGGAGAACCACCGGGGGAAAGTGGCCAAGGCCAAGCCCCCCAGGAGGCTGAGGCCGACCCCTATGGCCGAGGCCGACCCCCTGGGGTTGGCCAAGGCCATTTGCCCCTTGACCCCGTTTCTCCAAATGTGCCGTCGGCCGATGTTTTTGATGAAAAGGTGTTCGGATGGTCTTGGCGTTACGAACGTGCTAGCGTTTTAGTGACGTTGACGCGAAAATGAGATGTCTAAGTCGAGCACGAAGTGCGCGGAACGAGAAAAATACGTGTCTCGGGCGCACGGGCGCTGACCGGTTTGATGCGTTGGAAAATTGACCGTTGACAATGTTGACGTGTTCGCGTGAAATGGGACCCCTATTGGGCCCTTGGGTACGAGTGTACGACCAGAATAGGTTGGGAACAGTATTCTTACAGCACAAATCTACATACCAAGTATGTCCCTTCGTTTATGAAGAATGATGCAACTCTCTCTTACTTTGGAGTGCTCCACCCCAAATTAGAATGCCTTTATGCAAAAGTTGATAAATGCTACAAGAATGTGAATACCGTAGCAAAATTTGTTTTAACGTAACAAGTTAAATACACAAGAGTAGGATCCAAAACAATTTGATCAAAGTCACAAGTTCAATTTGATCATCATGTTCGACCAAGTAAATTACCGAATCTTCCTAACAAAATAGCATTGCTGTAAATACTTGGAAGCAATTTTCGATCCGACTTAAAAGCTATCCAAAAGAAAGCGCAAAGCATAGCAGTTTGTTGTCAAAAAGATAATGTTGCAATTTCAGTATAATAATATCAGTATAAACCTTTTCCCTTTACAAGATAATGCAATTTTCTGACTTGTTCTTTCAAAAAAATAAGAAAAAAGATGGTGACTCGACACAGTAACTTTTGTCATATAAAGTTTCAGTGCTAAAAAACAACAACAAACAATTCAATTTAACTCTTGTTAAAAAAAATTCTACAGAAAGGTGCTTGGGACCAAAACTAAAAAAACCTCGGGGTGTTGGGTGCAAATTTACCTAAACCAAGCTTCTTATAGTTCTTCCCTGGCATTGTTATTTGTTGTGCAAAAGAGGCCTCTTCTCTGAGCATGATTCCAAGACATCAACTCCATTGTCTGGAATCAATTTCCCCACGTCACAGTATAAATTGCCAGGTTATTATAATTAATTGCTCCAATCACACTGCGTAAAATTCAATTTGGTAATCGATTAGTGACTTCATCATGACTTTGTCAGTTCGATGATTATTATGATCAGCTGACTTATTATTCAAAGGATGGGCTGATGTTTCTCCAACCCTTCACGACTGTCCTGAATTTCAGAAAATTACCAGGATTCAACCTATCTGAATGCCAACTTCTTCTGTAACTCATTTTGCCAAGAGGTGGGTGTTTTCTGTTGATGATTCTAATCCACAGACGATGTCCGCCACCATATGCGTCTCTTTGGCTTTCCCCCACATCACGGTATAAAATCCCAAAGCAATGATCAGTGCTCCAATGACACTGCACAGACGGGAAACCGAATTATGATGATTTTGCCGTCATTGACATTACGAGTACAAAGAGTGGCGGAATATAGCTCTGAAGAAGTTCTTTCCCTCGTCGAAATTAGCGACTGTGGAAAGTCAAGATGACTTAGTTGAGTAGTTCTCAAGTCGAGAATCCTAAAACACGCCTCTGTGGAATAATGTGATAATTCAGAGATTGAGAAAGACTTTACAAGGAAGATTCATACCTGCCTAGATGTAGAGTTTCACCGAGGAAAATAGTCCCCATGATCACAGCAATGACCATCTGCATGGGCTTGAACATGGCTACATAGACAGGACCCTTCTTGCACAAGCACCAAGTTAAAACCCTAAAACGGAACACACTCCCAAAAATCGCCTGCAATGAAGTTAAGTTGGAAAATACAAGAAGTTGCGATCGAATCAGTTAAAAGGTCATATGTGCATTTTCAAGTATTTCGGCACTTCAGAACTTGTCATAAATTTTTGGATGCATGAGACCCTCCAAAACTTGTCAAAGGTGAACTTGTACTCACCGCAAAAACAATAGCTATCGTCTCAATGCCAGGGCGCAGCACCCAAGCACCTGGATTTCTTTCAACAATGAGAGTGAGAATTGCGCATTGAATTGTCCCAAAGCAGCAAAAGAAAAAGATTACCGTCATTTGGTCTGGGTACTCCTTAACTATTGCTGTCTGAAGATAGAAGTCAACCAGTTACCAGACAGTATGGAGTCCAAAGTTCGAACATTTATCAAAATGTAACAACATTTGAAAATTTGGCTTTACAGGGCCAAATGAGAGAGCATATATAGTAATTTTAAGAGGCCACCAGGTAACAACAGGCATGTCCGTGCACGCACATTGGCATGTTCAGGTGTCGCTTGGTGCTGCTGTTGCTGTTGGAGTGGCTATATTAATGGGAGACTACTTTAGATAGTTCCTTTTTGAAATGAAATAAGCGGAGGGCACAGAAGGGTGTCATATAGAATGGGCTTAGGGAAAGGTATTCTCTAACAATTTAGTTTCTGTTTTAAATGCCAGAGTGAGTCTCATATGCAGCGCTAAATTCAGTAACCAAGTCGAGTGCGCTCACACAGACATACACGCTAAGGGGGTAACCAAAAGAACAGATCTAAGAGAATGACTTAATTTTTCGCATCTGCCTAAAGGTTGAACTGAAGTCTCATGTCATATGCAGTGTTCTGCCAAGAGTAGTATAAGATTCGCTTAGGTTCCAAAATGTTTTCGGTGGATCATATATACCTGAAAGATACTCCATGCAGAAGAACAAATGCAGCTGATTGCAAGGAAAATGCCTCCAAGTACCCAGTTTGACTGTTGTAACAGGACAAGCTGATTAGGGGAACTAAGATAAATAAATATCCGGATTGGTGGGCCTTTATAGACAGTCATCACAAATGCTCCCAATATTGCTAAAATGGTGCCCATTGATTTTGCTTGACTGGGCGATCTTCTCAAGTTTAACCTTTCCATCCTAAATATCAAACAGTTCATCCAAAAAATTTAAGAAAGAGATAAAAAGTTACGGATGGCACGTGCATAAGATCCCACCATTGCGGGAGGGTGAATACCACAGAAAATGTAACGCAGGAGAAAGAGAAACACAATTCATTCTATTAGCATATTGAGAGGTAAAATAGGAAAACACTAATGACAGCTACATTAAAAAAATATGTCATCATCTCAATTAATTAATCAGGACTCAGGCGACAGCTTGTATTGGGTTTTCTGGCATCCTTCAGTGTTGGTCCTACCTGAAAATGATGGCAAGCAAGAATGTAAAAGCTGGTATCAAGTTGCCCATGGCAGCTGCTAGAGCTGGAGAGCTGTAGTCGATACCTGCATATCCACATAACTGCAGTAGACATATCCTGCAAAAAAGGAATTTTTCTTGAATTTTGAGAACATTGTTCTTCAATTTTTCACTGAAGCACAGTATTGTATATACCTAATCTAGTGGACTGCAAAGAGAAAGAACGCTGGCATGATCACTTACCCGAGTAGGCCGAGGACGAAGAATCTACTAAGTAGAGAGAAAGTGAGAGGAGGCCGATTAACTCTGTAAACAGGAGAACAGTATGTTTATTAATGGGGACGCTAAGTATTCAGAGAACTACAGGAATTTTGAAAGGCATGCAGATATATATAGATGAGGTACACATGACAGACCTGTTGGTGTGGATGATGAAAAAAGGCAGAAGGATGAGCGTGCCGAGGGTATTGTAGTATACAACATAAACATGGTTGCTCATCCCACTGTTCATGGCTGCTTTCGCTAGTGTTACCATACAAACCTCGCCAAACTCGACAATCACCATTGCTGTAAAGGGTAATGAATCCTTTATACGGGACTGCATCCCCATCTCCATCTCCATCCCCACCCACCTGTTTCTCTCTCTCAACTTGTCACAACATAGGAGATGGGGAAGTTGAAGGTATATGATTATCCTCTTCCCTTGATTATCGTAAAGATTGATCTGATTCAGTGAAGTGAAGTTTGCTATTTGACTGTATTCACTGCATTATAAAGTGAAAGACTCTAGCTGCAGAGAGTCTTAACATATTCTGGTGTCCACATGGGCTTGCACTTAATTTATCAAGATACCATGTCTAATTGTCCTTAATATCGTACTAAGAGGCATCTTTGCAAACTTAACTGACATGACAAATCAATCCTGGTCTACTTTAGTAGATAATAGAAAATGGAACGAGACTCTCTCTAGGGAATCTTATTACGCTTAAAAAATGGAAGCTAATGCATTGGTCTTGATAAGTAAAAGTGAAGAAGATTTATGTGAAGTGGGTTGTACTTTTTTCAACAAAAAAAAAAAAAAATTTATACAGTAAGGGTTCGTTTGACAAAAAAAAATTTTGGTTTTCAGTTTTTAAAGAGCAGTTTTTTAAAAAACAGCTTAATTTTTTTTTTTTATATAAAAATAAGTGGGTGTTTGATAACCCCTTTTTTTTTAGTTTTTTTTTTTTTGGTTTTTGGTAAACCTTTTTATTTTGACTTCTTTTTTATGGTGGTTTGCGGTGGCGGTGGTGGGGTGGTGGCGGTGGTGGTGGTGGTGGTGGCCGGCGGCCGGAGCGACGGTGGTCACCGGCGGCCGGAGGTGGCTGCCGGTGGTCGCCGGCGGCCGGAGGTGGCAGCTGGCGGCCGGAGGTGGCTGCCGGCAGTCTCCGGCGGTGGTCGCCTGAGTTGGCGGACGGCGGTGGTCCCCTGACGTGGCTGCCGGCGGTGGGAGGGTGGTGGTGGTGGTGGTCTAAGAAAAAAAAACCAGATTCTGGAGTTTTTTTTTTACTCTTCAGTTTAAAAACTGGTTTTTAAAATTGAAAAAAAAATGGTTACCAAACACTCCCTTTTTTTTTCAGTTTTTAAAAACTGAAAAAAAAAAAGAGGAAATTTTTTTTGTCAAACCTAGCCTAAGTAAGGGTTATCCTCAGATCAATTTCAGCATCAATAGAGATTAAATCCCTTTCCAGATGATCTTAATAGCGCACCTTCACATCCGATCTTGAGGACGCACCTCCACATTGGTCTGGTGCATTCGGAGGAGTATTTTTCTTCCGAGTACTGCCCTCAAGGTTTGAACCCAGGAAGTCGAGGAAGAATTTTTGTTTCTTACTTAGAACTTCGTTGCTTGTTATACTAATTAGTAGACTTGGATGATAATTGATATGATTAAAAATTGATTAAATCAAAACAAATTTAAAACTATGGACAACTCGTGAACAGCTCGTATCTAATCCGTGCCACCAAAATATTCATAGACTTAGCGTTGACAAATATTATTCGCCCGTAAATAAGCTTAGCTAGGTATGAGCACGAGTTTATGAACTTGGGCTGCCGTTCAGCCGCCCAAGTTTCAGTTGATGGGTAATTGTAAAGCCCGTATCATCTCCTTACGTAAAGTATCACTAGCAATTCATCCGTTAAGCAGGCTTTAGCAGATGGTGTGATTAGACTCTAACCATGATTTATCGTGATGTCGATCTGGATATTAGACTCTAACCATGATTTATCATGATGATTAAGAAAAACGGTAAAAAGGGAAGGGGGAAATGAGTACCACGCATCTCTCTTCTCATTGTGTCTCTCAACCTTCTACCCAAAAGACCTATTCAAATTCACTTGAAACCGCCAGATCGCCGGCATTGGATCCAACTCCATCACCGAGGACCCAGGTAGACCTCTCTTCTTCTTTTCGCGCCGCATCTCTACTCGGCGCCTCACCACCTGGGCTCCATCATCGACCGCCCACGAGTTGGGTGGCGCGTACGTGCCGCCTTCAAGATCTGTCGCCAACAAAACCATATCAGCTAATGGTCGCGGCGGCTGTTGTCTGCGACGACACCATGGCTAAATCCAGGCCATTTCTCATCTTGGCGGAGTTTGCTAAAATAAATGCGATTGATTTCATGTTCTTGACATGATCTGTTGGCTTCTGAAGAATCAAGGGTATTGAAATGAACGATTGTGGCGGTTGAAAATAGTCAGTGATCACGGTATTACAAGTTTGATCAGATTAGACCTTCAAAACTCTCCTTCTTTGCCTAGCTACAGTCCTGGTCCTGTCTAAATTTCATGACTTAATGGTGGTGGACTATGCCTAGAGGAATTAGGAAGAAGCGGAACAGCAAAGATATTGACGACAAAGTGGCGGCCATTACTACAGAGATAGTTTCCCGCCTATGATGCAGCTTTGCAGATGATGTGAGATGCGCGTTTATAGCTTGTTTGCATTTTTATTTTTTTTTTCAGGAAAGAAAGGAGAGGACGTGAAGGGAAAGTGACTCTTTTCTTAACGAGAGAAGATTGAGGAAAGTTTGGTCATGTTTTGTCTCTCAAAATTGAGAAGAGACGGAGAGAAAGAAACTCTTGTAAGTAACATTTCAATAATGCCTATTACCTCGACTAAAATTTTAATGACTTCTAGGTTCTAGGTTTTTTTTACAGGAATTTACCATTTTATTTATAAATAAAATATTATTTTAGATGTTAGAGATGACTGATTATTTTACTTTTGACATGACATTAATTAGATTTAAATGTTAGGATGTGTGTAGTCAACTTATTGTTGTTTCCTTTTGATGCCAAGGAAAGCAGATTTGCAGTTGATGTGGAGGTGCCACAAGGAATGCAGTCTAAGTCAGATGTCAAATGTGCTGATGTAAGACATAGCAAGGGTGGAGCAAGGGTAGAGGCCAAGGGCTTTCCAGACAGAGCCTGAGGGTGGCAGTGCTACAAGGGCGATGGCACATGATGAATACACGACGATAATCACAGTCCGATGCTTAGGTCCAGAGTCATGGTCCTGTATGTATATTTCTCTCTCTAGGATTCTAGAGTGAGAAAGTGAAAATGTGAGAGTTTCGTCCTCCAAATGAATTCTCAAGACCTCTATTTATAGAGGTTGAGATGATGATGTCATCAGCCGACACGTGACGCTCCCGGGGAGTGACACGTCACCGAGGGGTCCGCAGGTGTCGGTGCTCCACGGACTGTCGAATCGCATATTCAACCGGCATGCTCCTCACAGCGCCGCTCTGTCTGTCTGGAAAGACTGGCTCCCACAGTATTGGTGTGGCCAGAGAAACCCCCTTGATCTAACCTCCAATCCAAGCCCTTGCAGAGTACCACAGGCCTGGCAGCGGTGGGAAAGACTCGACGCCCACTGCCAGGCGAACTAGGCTCGATGCCCTCCGAAGACCTGCTCCCGTCTTGGAGTGACCCGGGGGTCATAGTCCCTAGGGGTGTCGACGTAAACCCCCAGTGCCGGAGCACGTAAGCCAATCACGTAGACACCCTGGCGGAGATAGTGTCCCAGAGGAGTCGCATATCCCGCAGGCCGAGGTAGCATCCCGGAGGAGCCGTCTATCTAGAGGAATGGGAGTCTTCGTGCCGGAGCATTTAGAACTCCTTGGCATAAATAGTGTCCCGGAGGAGTCGACTATCCCCGCGGGTGAGTCCTTGTGTCGGAGCACTCGGAGCACGTCAAGGTAGCATCCCGGAGGAGCCGTCTACCCGATTGGCCGAGGTAGCATCCCGAAGCCGTCTACCTGGCGAAAGGGGAGTTAAAAATCTCTCTGGTAGAGAGAGTGTCCCGGAGGAGTCGCATATCCCCCCGGATGAGTCCTTGTGCCAGAGCACTCGGAGCGCGTCAAGGTAGCATCCCGGAGGAGCCGTCTACCAAACAGGCCGATGTAGCATCCCAGAGGAGCCGTCTACCTGACGAAAGGAAGTTGAAAAGCTCACTGGCGGAGATGGTGTCCCGAAGGAGTCGCCTATGCCTGCAGGATGTTGCGCACTCCAGAGAGTGGGTCGAAGCATGTTCCACGACCAAGACAAGGTGCGCATGGTGTGGTGAATGAATGTGGTGCCCGGGGGGCATGTAACATGATTGTGGCGCATGGGTGCGATGAAGTGTGTATGGTGCGGTGCGCGGGCGTCGACGCCAGCGACGGGGGTCGCGAAGACAGTGCGTGGGCGACGGGAGTCGCGGAGCTGTCGTGCGGAAGCGGACGACTAAGGTTGCAGAGATGGCGCGCGGGCGCAGGCGATAGGAGTCGCGGATTTGTTGTGCGGACACGGGCAACGAAGGTCGCAGAGACGGCGCGCGGGCTGCAGGAGTCCCGGAGTTGACGTCCTGGTGACGGGGGTCGCGGAGATGATGTCCGGGCTAGGAGGGTCGCGGAGATGACGTACGGGCGACGGGGGTCGAGGACGATGCATGGTCCTTTGAAGAGTAGTGAAGGTGCTAAGGATGGAGGCCAAAGATCAACCCTTGGTGGAAGGCCAAGGCCAACCTTAAGGGGAGGCCGAGGCCGAGGCCGACCCTAAGGGGAAGGCCAAGGCCAACTTCCTTGGACAAGTGCCAAGGTGTGCCAACGGACGACGTGCAATGTGCGACGGTCGAAGCGTCATGAGGCGTAGCGCAAAGATAAGTTTCTTAGTAACGAAGTCACGTAACAAAAGTGAGAAATGCACGTGACTTAGGTGTGCACGCTTTGACCGGTTGGAAGCGTTGAAAATGACAGTTACTTGTGCGGATGTGTCATGCAAAATGGGACCCCAGTGGGCTTTTGGGTTTGATCAGAATAGGTTGGGAACACCTTTTTTCTATTGTAATATTAATCAGTGATGTAAGGCTCATTACATCACTCATGTATGTACTTTGCATGTTGTTATTGATGACTAATTTATTTTTCCATCACAATCATGTTCTTTTTTAAGATATACATTTATAGTCTTACTTAGAATTATCAGAATGCAGTACTCCTGTAAGGATACATAAGTAATCAGGTGTCTTTTCTTTTCTTTTCTGCTGAACTTACAAACAAGAGAAAAAAAATTGATACTTTTTATTGCCTTCTTTTCTTTTCTATTCCCTTCTCTTCCTTTCTTTTCTCTCATCTCAAAACAATTTAATTTTTTCTCTAAAAAGTAAAAACAGGACCAACGCAAAAAACTCTCCGACGTTGGGTGCAAATTTATCTAAACCAAGCTTCTTATACTTCTTCCCTGGCACTGTGATGCAAAAGAGGCCTCTTCTCTGAGCATGATTCCAAGACATCAACTCCATTGTCTGGAATCAAACTCTGTTCTTTTCCCTTTCCCCACATCACAGTATAGAATCCCAGAGCTATTATAATTGCTCCAATCACACTGCATAAAATTCAATTTGGTAATCCATTAGTAGCTTGATCATGACTTGGTCAGTTCGATATTTGTTATGATCAACTTTGCTAGCAAGGGCAGAACCAAAAAATTCTTCTCAGTGGGGTCTTTGCTCTTTATTGTGAAATACTGCCTCCATCCTATTCTACTACAAGAACATTTCTCATTGGGATAAACCAAAAACCTATTGGTGTATCTCAACAGTATTCTAGGCCAAGGTGGGATTAAGGAGATCAAGTATTTGATTACAAAGCATCTCTCATATCTTTAATCCCTTATTATTGCTAACTTCAGAGAGATTTTTCATTTTTCCTGAAGCGCCTGCAATTTGCACGGCTTTGAGTGATTAAATGTGTACAGACTTAGCCTCCAAATATAAGCGATGCCATATTGACCTTACTGTTGAGGAAATGCTTTCTGTCAGCTTTTGTTTTTAGTACAGATATTTTGTGCAAATGTTTGTGTGTGTGGGTGGGTGGGGGGTGTCACTCTGTGAAGTGAATTAATGTATGTATGTGTGTATATACAATCATATTAACTTAAGTATATGAGAAGTCAACTCCTGTTGAAGAAAAACTACCACTGTTAGTTGCTTCAAGTAAAAAGAGGGAATGAAAGTCAGAGGGAGTAGGACAGTGATGGGGAAAGGGGAGTGAACTATTGACTAAGAGGAGAGGTTGGAGGAGGAGTGTACAAACGGGAAGTGGGAGGGGATGGAGGTCACCTGGAAGGGCTAGTCAGACATTCAACAGTGGTACAACGTCAACATTTTCCCACCTGAAATTATGCACTAATGCAGAGATGAAAAGTCTTAGAAATGGAAGGAGAGAATCTGGAAGTGGTCTTATTTCTATAATCAGCTTAGAAGTGTATTGGGCCATCAAACAAGTACTTTGGTGAAAAAAGAAGGAACACTCACTACTGGATGTCTAAAGCTCTTAGAAAGTGAAACCATATGTGCCATTGACAATCAACTCCCACACACCAATAATATACTATGGTCACTTGACTGCACTCAACATCACGTATCTATGCCCATGTTTGCATGTTACAGTTTTCTCGATGGATAAGTTGAATATGAAAAAGGTACCTGCCAATATAGAGGGTTTCTCCAAGGAAGAGAACCCCCGTGACCACAGCAATGACAATTGCTAAAGGCTTGAACATGGCTACATAGACGGGCCCCTTATCCTGCAAGCACCATGTATAAACACCATTGCGGAATACAACTGCAAATATTGCCTGTAGATACAACAAAAAAAAAGTATATGTAAACAGTACATACATATACATACGTATATTTATAAATACTAGACTATATTTAATCGTCATTGAAGGAAATAACTAAAGGTGAAGTTCGTAGCTTCCTCACAGAGTACAAGATAGCAATCATCTCCATGTCAGCCCTCAATTTCCATGACTTCAAATTTCTTTCCACTATGAGAGAGTAAGTTCCACATAGGATGGTAGAAAAGAAGCACTGGAAAAAAATAATGGTGATTTTTTCTGGGAACACCTTGACAGTGGCTGCCTGGAGACACATAATCACAACGTTGTCATGTACTCGGAAAATTAGACTTCAAACTAAACTAGGCATAAAGAACCCGGGCATGAAGTTTGTCAATTGCTTCCAAGACTAAAATTAAGATCCAGGTTTGGAGCAATTTTTTTTGTTTTTCAGTCCCGTCAACAATGGGGAGAAGTCATTCCTAAGTACTTTCTGTGGTACTAATAATTACCCTTTTTAATGGCACACCTGATTACTTCCACACTTTTATGTCAGCTTTTCTCTTCTTTGAGTGAATTTTTATGTGGGACTATTAATCGACTAATCAGAATTGAGGCCTATATTGGAGCACAAACATGCATGTCAACGTGATTGAAGCCTCGTAAGAGAGTTGCTGCAGGTGGGTGGTTACCATAAAGACGTTCCAGATTGAAGTTAGAAAACAAGTGGTCGCGAGGAGAAGGCCCCCAACAATCCACTTTGAATCTTGCGAGTGAAGAAGGTTATGAGGGAAGTCAGGGGGGAACGAAGATGCCTTCAGGAACTGGGGACCCTTGTAGAGGGTAACTATAAATACTCCCGATACCGATACTACAGCACCCAAAGATACAGCTAAGCCAGTTGAGCTTCTTAAATCTAGCTTCTCCATCCTATATTGCAAAATAAAACATAAGCTTCATCAGGAGAGTTATGGGAAAAGAACGTGACGATATTGAACTCCACACCAACCCCCAATAGACATTTTTAAAAGTGGAGTATGGAAACCTTCCAGAGAAAGTGTGCATTTATAGCGCAAAATGGAAGAAATAGATTCATGTAGCTGACCCCAACTAATTTGGGACAAAGGCTTGGACGACGATGATGATGAAGTATATTCAAAGCTTTTAGCAATATAAACCTCATTAAACAAATAATAAGTCAATGAATAGTCTGTACTTCAAGCAAGCTATATAATACAACATTGACTCATGATCACATATTCAATATGCTCTTTTAGAGATGCCATTCAGAGAAAATGCCAACTGCTTAAAGGTGACTCTGTCAACAGCAAAGCAACTAGCTAAATATATGTCATGATCCAACGAGCAGCTGTAAGACTTAAACCATCATATATGCTAATCCTAGTCAAATAAACCACTAACACCTCTCTACCTGAATATGATTGCCAGCAGAAATGTAAATATTGGGTTTAGATTGCCTATAGCCGATGAAAGAGTTGGAGAACTATCCTTGAGACCCGCAAAGGCAAGTATCTGTGCCAAACTCCTGCAGCAAATAACTCTTATCGTGTGATATTCACTCAAATCCAAATGAATTTACATTAGGATAAATTATTTGGGTACAGATTAGCCTCCAGAGCCCAAGCTGTGCATTGTACCTAAGTTTTATCATAAGTAGTATGCCTACACCAGGAGAGAGATGTGCGTGCATGCATATGTTCGTAATTGTTTTTCTCTAAATTTTACCCAATTAGGCCCAGGAGGAAGAGTCTGCAGATGAGGGGGCAAGTCAAAGGAGCTCCTTTCTTTCTGCAAATAACAAAAGAAAAAAAGGAAAGACCGTGTTAGTACGATCAAATTCTCTCTCGGCCAAACAAAAAGTTGATCTCAAGTAATGGTAGAGGAGCATAATATATGTGAAGTAAACCTGCTAACAAGAAACGGGAAAAGGATGATGGTGCCAAGAGCATTATAGTAAACAACAAAAACTAGGTTGCTCATTCCTTTTGTCATGGCTGCTTTGCTTATTGTTGCCATACCCACATCTGTAAACTCTGTTGATACCATTGCCGCAAATGGAACCACACCCAGTAAACAAGACTGTAAACCCATGTCTGCCTCTTTCTCTTCACTTTAATGTCCTCTTCCTTTAATGGCAAATTAAGAGGGAGTAATCCACATTCTATAATCCCCAGAGAGAGAGAGAAGGGTAATAATATTGGTTTTTGTCCTTACAAGGAAAGCATCAATTAATATGTGATTCAGAATTTCGTATTAAAATACTGGGGTACTGCTCAACTATTTTATCATCGTTTAAGATGGCGTAGGAAGCAGTTCCTGTAGCGGACAATCTGATTCCAGATCTAAGAAAAGGCACTCCCCCCCACCCCTACCAGAAAAAGAAGTAAAAAAAGCACCCTTGTAGTCCATTTTAAGCCCTGATTCACAAATGCAGGGAGCTGATTTACCTACCCTGGTCATACTGTCACCGAGGTAACTTATGCGCTCGTTGGACGGCCATTGTAGTCTCTCAGGGACACAGGGTTCACTACTATCCAGGCTAGGAGAGTTTTGTGACTGCAGATTTCCAACGCAATGTAGGGCCAAGGCTTATTAGGTGTTAGTTTCTTCTTCTTTTTTGGCTTGGGCTGTGGACCTTTCTAGACAAGTTCCTGCAGTTGCTCATACACTTAATTAAGAAGATTTCTATGGTGTTTTCTATTCCTTTAATTCAATTAGCTGAGGATATTAACCGTAATCTATTTGTGATACCATGTAGCAAGGCACATCGAGCACAGTGTCACAACCTAATTGTAGATTATGACCCATGTAAACAAGGCATGCAGTTCATTGCATTACAATCCTCAGGAGTCCACAAACTGAACAAGGAGAACACATAAAGACAACTGGCACGAAACCAAGGGGGGAACTACATTGGGACTAGAGGGGGCTAGTGCACCCCCTGACTTTTGAAAAAAAATAATTTTGAGGGTGGTCATCATCTGCAAATTCTCAACCCGTCTAAGGCCTGACTTCAATTTTGCGTTGGACTACTACTTGGTCACGAACTTTATTGGCTTAAGGTGTAGCATTAGTTAAGGAAAAAGTGTTGGATATACATCCTTTTACAAATATTTTTAGAATAGAATCACAATTTCTTATACATAATAATTTATAGTATAAATTAATAATAACACCTTACAATATAAATAGAAACACTCTCACCAAGCTATAGAGTTAAGCCAAAAGTCAATTCGCACCTCCAGAATGAAATCAATGGCTCGACGCGATGGGTGTCACGGCACACAAATCACAGGATTAGTTTATAGCACTATTCCCATTTGCACGCAGTAGCAACGGAAATTCATGAACACCCTCTTGATTTTCTTCTTCCACAACTCACACAATAGCAAAATATGTGAACTAAAACATCACAGTGTATCAAAGGAATTTGATATAATACTAAAGAGAGAGAGAGTTTCGGATGTGAAGAACTGTGTTAGTGTGTGTTCTAGAGTGTCATCCGTGACTCACATAGTAGGGGTGAGCACGGTTCGGTTTTGAGGCTGAATACCAAACCGAACCGACCAACCTCGGTTTGGGGAAAAAAAAAACCGAACCGTAGTTGAACGGTTTGGTTTCAACGGTTCGGTTTCTGCGGGTTGAACGGATTGAACGGTTCGGTTTGGGCCAAACTCAATTTTTTGCAAGTTTAGGCCCAAAAATCAATAACTTATACATACTAATAAGCTCCACAAAACTGAATTTTTTTATCATAGACACTTACTTAGTGAGATGTAGACGGTAAGTGAAAAATGTTTGTTACGCTAAGCGATTTAGGATTTATTTCATTTTATATGAGTGGTTAGATTACGAAGATTGTAAAAAATAACTAGGATTATGTAAAAAGCTGGCTGTGTTATATTATATACGGTTGGTTCGATTTATGCGGTTTCAAAAAAATTCAGTAGTGGCACTACCGGCCAATCAACTACGACTGAACAGAACTAGTGGAGATCGTTTATTGGTCTTACGCGTACCTGAGGTAAAGCTGCAAGCAAAAAAGCTTGGAAGACTGTTGTAACCTTGCCTGAAACTCAAACTGGCCTAATAAGCTCCAAAAAACTGAATTTTTTTATCATAACACTTACTTAGTGAAATGTAGGCGGTAAGTGAAAAATGTGTGTTACGCTAAGCGATTTAGGATTTATCACATTTTATATGAGTAGTTAGATAAATAAGATTAATAAAAAATAACTATTATTATGTAAAAATATAGATATGTTATATTATATACGGTTGGTTCGGTTTATGCGGTTTTAAAAAAATTCAGTAGGGCACTACCGGCCAATCAACTACCACTGAACAGAACTAGTGGTGATCGTTTATTGGTCTTACGCGTACCTGAAGACAATTTGCAAGCAAAAAAGCTTGGAAAACTGTTGTAACCTTGCCTGAAACTGCTGCCCTGTCGATGATGTGTCCAAGTATTGCCGAGGGTTTTCTGCAACCCAATTACGAATCTTTTATGCCTGATGAAGATTACGATTTAAAAAGAGAGAATATGTTTTGGGAAACCTGGGATCAAATGCAAAAGTTTCCTTTTATAAGAAGTTATAGGTGCGGAGCCTACCTGAATTGGCCCAAAACGGTAAAAGAAGTTTGTTTTCTTCCTTGATTTCTTTGATCTAGGCCAACATTCTAGGTCAATATAGGATGTGTCCTTCAGATCGTTCGAGAGAAAATTTTGTCTCGATTGACATCAAAACTGGTCTAAGAATACTCTTTATCATGTAACCAAAAGAACTTATTTGTGCAGAAACTTACCCCAGGAAAAAAAAAACTAATTTTTAAGGTGAACGACATGTTTTCGGGCGTGTATGGACATGAGATGTCACTCCGGGTGAACTGTTAACGGTTACTTATGAGATGTAAGTGTGGTGTCGAAGGAGATTAGGTGGAATTTCGAACAACTCTGTTACTAAACTCAAAGTAAAATATTAGGCCAACGTGATTTTACAAATTTTACTCCTTAGCCATCAAAAACAAACTCTCTTTTCTTATCCCCCGTAATGGAACTTGTAGCTCCAAACTCTATTTTTGGTGCGACATAATTGTTAATCACCTTGTAGAAAGGATACATAATGGTCCAAGGAGAATAATGAGGTGAAGTAGACCTGCTAACAAGGAAAAGTAAAAGGACGATGTTGCCAAGAGCATTATAGCAAACAACAAAGACGAGTCTGCTCATTTCGGGTATATTGGCACTTACGGTTTTGGTTTTCAGTTTTCAAAAAAATAAAAATCAAACTAATTTAATTTTTATTTTTTACAAAAACAAATGAGTGTCTGATTACCCAGTTTTTACTTTGAATTTTTTTCTTTTGGATGTTTAATTACCCAGTTTTTATTTTGAATTTTTTCTTTGGTGGTGGTGGTAGTGGCGGCAGCGGTGGTGGTTTCAAAACAAAAAGCAAAGCCAACCCAAAATTCCAAAATAAGAGTTTTAAAAAATAGTCATGTTTTAAAAACTGGTTTTCAGAACTAGAAAAAAAAACATAAATTGTCTGTCAAAACGAGTTTTTTTTTTTCCCAGTTTATAAAACTGAAAAAGAAAAAAAAAACCGTTGTCAAATACTACCTTCATTTTTCATGACCGCTTTGCTTATTGTTGACGTATCCACATCTGTAAGCTCTATTGTCATCGTGACGCAAATGGAACTGCACCAAATAAATAAGATATCAAGCCCATGTCTCCTCCTATTTCTACCTCTTTTGCTTCGGCTTGGACCTTCTGTTCTTAAAGGCAAAGAGGGACTTCCCACAATTTACATTACTCGTACACACCCAGAGGGACAAGAGTAAGAGAGGGGAAAGCACCAAATAAACGTGCGATTCAAAACTCTTATCGGAAGAGGAAGATGCTCCTCAAATCATATCAGAAAGAATTGAGTTTGGCATTTTGTGATCACTGCATCAAACTTTAATGGGAAGTATTTACCTTGACCATCATCTCCAACATCAGTAGTCTTAAGGCCAAAGGACCCCTGTCCCCTTACCTTTTGATCATGGCGCCTAAACAAGATCGAACAAAAGATGCTGTTAAAGATGATAGGCTGATACATGGTTTAGAATTTTCCGGACAAGATCTGATTACGGTATGCCCTGCAGAGAGACTGCTTCTACCGCAAAATCGGTGTTCATTGCAACCGATATTAGGACAATTGTCGGTGCCGTGACCCAGTTCATTACAGATTTTGGCCCCAGTGGAAGGGTACTCTGATAAGTGTTGTTACTTAGAGGCAAGTTCCTTTTAAAGTGCTTCAACTCTCGTACATGGATGCTAAGGCTTTCATGCCGAACCACGTGAATTCTGTCCCCAAATAGGAGAATCGGGTACCAATTTTATTGTCCCGAAAGGCATCAAGTAGTCGCAGTCCGCAATTGACACCGCTATTTTTCTAGCCTAAAGTTAGAAGACGGCGTAACTTTAAATGGAAAGAACCCGAGGCTAATTTGCAACAAGAACGCGACGTGGTCGAGAAAGAGGAGGTGCTACCAGTTCCATACCATTCCCCAACAGTGTATAAATACATGCAAAGAAACAACGATGAGATAAATAACAGCACTAACTACAAACAACGTATAAAAAAGACTCAACTTCGTCAACTCTTCCTTCGCTTTCTTCTCAAGTAAGGCATGGCACTCAAAGATCTCACCGATTTAATCCCAGATTCATCATCCTCAATATTGTCCTGAGAAGTAAGTATCTCGTCATTGGTTGTTGAACATTGACCTCCACCTTGAAGTTCATTTAATGTTTTTGCTGGGCTAGAAGTCAATCGAGATGCACTAATATCACCTTCAGATTCTTTCACGGAACCTGAACAATGGGGAATTTCAGCACTATCGATGAAGATAGTTCTTGCTGGACTGGAAGCACATTGACCCGAGTCCTTATCTGCCCCATCCTCATCCAAGCAAAATCCACCCCCCATTTCGAGGTATTCATCAGAAAGTGGTTCACTATTTTGACCTGTACCTGCATGACCAGGTCTCATTTCAGGTTCAAGTTCAGCTTCACCCATGCAAAATCCACCTTCCATATCCAGGTGGTCCACAGACAAGCCTTCCTTGAGTGAATGATCTCCAACTTCGTGATTGTTCCATTTGCTGGGACCAGCAAGACCCACACTAATTATGCCCTCATCATTCCCAAAAGCCTCTTCTTCCCCTGCCTCTTCGTGGGCGGAATCTCCATTATCATGCTCCATTTCGTCCGATTCATCAGTTCCCAAGTCATTCATGACGTATTTCACCATCCTTCGAGGACGTGTTGACTGGAAGCAACATGAAAAAATAGTTAATAGATAAAAAGCAACATTGGAAGCTTAGAGGGAATTTTCTAAAGATAAACGGAAGTTACGCTGGTTTCAGATGCTTCTATAGGTAATTAGCTATTATAGCAGCAGACACCAAATAAAACCTAAGAAGACGACTTCAGTGGTATACTGCCCCACAGATCCCACTGTCCTTAAAAGTCCAACAAAAGAACGAGGTAATCTCGCACAAACAATTTTTTCCTTCTGTTAGCTAACGGCCATTAGGGGACAGCTTAAAATTATAAAAATATTCGGCTATCAACTAGGCTTACTTCTCGTATTTCTAGCATAAAACTTCTGAAGAACTGCCAAAATGAAGACAGCTTGACAAAAACTGTGGTCCTTGAATAAAATAATTGTCTTACTTCATCAGAATCAATGCCTCGCATCACGCACCTGGTCCAGATTCACACAAGAGCCAACCAGAACCAACAAAATTCTGTCTATTCAAACATCTATATGGAAAACTGGACAAAGGTAGTCTCAAAGTGCAACCGAAGGAAAACCAATCCCAAAGTAATCAGGCTAACTCAGATCAGCTTGCACTACCAATCTGAGTCACCAAGTCTTTCCATCCCTCCCTTATTTATAAATTTTATCTCAATAAACCGCCTTGACAGGTAAGGTAGAATGCAGTAACAGAGAACAGCAAATCTTACCCTTCGTACTTCAAACGACCCTTCTTTCTTCTGAACTAGCACTTCTGGTTCACTATCTCCATGGTTTTCATCGTCAGAGCTAGCTTCAGCATATCCAAGAGCAAAATTCTCGGTCCACCTACCTCTTCCTACAGCTCGGCCTCTGTCTCTACCTCTTCCTCTTTCTCTGCCTCTTCCTCTTCCTCCTACACTTAGTCCCTTGCTGATATTCCGCCTGCCTACACCCTGAATCAGTGGTTCTACATTTCCAGTTAGCTCTCCTTTGGTCTTCCGTTTTCTTAAATGCTTTGCGGCAAGTTTTTCTGCAGCATTAATCTCGTCTCCAGCATCGCCCACCTGCATTTTACTAAGCACTTCTTCTGATTTGTCCTTCTCAGCCTTATTGGGGTTTACTTTTCTTTTCTTTTTACTTTCAGAAACATCTTGCACACTGTCATCCATTAACTCTGATGACTTGTTCCCTGCAATTCCTTTAACAGCTTTCTTTATCCTCTTACTACGGATTTTGGCAAATCTCTCATTGAAAGTGTAGAATGCTTCCAAACGCAATTGAGTCTGCATCAGTTGAAACAACACAAGGTCATATCAGATTCAAGTACCACCTACCTCCTTTGCCAGCATTAGGAAAAAAAAAGTATGAAGCTAAAATTTAAACGTACATTGTCGCATGAAATGTTCATATAAGATGTACAATAAGTTCAATACTACAAGTTCTGGGGAAGCCATAATTAAACTAAATTCCAGAAACTACAAACAAAATTTGGCCTCTAACATTGATTTATTGCTATGATTTAATATTATTCTTCCCCTTCTAAGACATTTTTACCACTATGCAAAAACAGTTTTACACAAAATGAAACCAATGCAACCCGACAAGGTTGGAAACATCATCAACATAAAAAGAATTTGAGCATGAACGGAATGATGATGGTCAAAGTTGGTGACAATTGAGACGAGGTGGTTGGATGGTGTGCATAGGGTTGTATACGAACTGACTTCGAGCAGAACAGATGTATGTCCAAACTTGTTTGTTTAGTTTCAGGTCATGCTCGTGTTCATGTTCGTTTAATTTTCAAAATCTTGTTTGAACTCGTTCACCGGTTGGTTCACAAAACTCGTGTTCGGTTCGAGTTCGTTCCTTTATTTATACGAACCGAACTCAAACTTGAAAACTCTGTTCTCGTTCAAAACAATTTTTCCAAATCAGAACTAAACCTTACTTGATCCAATTGTCTAATTGATTTTAGGTTTCCAAGTTTAAACTAATTATAATTTACAATAAAGTTATATTGCTTTTGGGCTTTGAACATATTATAATTAAGTGGCCTAATCCCAAAACTGTACCCTCAAGTTTACCCCCAGTAGAGCTTTAGTACCCAAGTTTGCAGGTGTGTCAAAGAAGTACCCAAGTTTGCAGGTGTGCCAAAGAAGTACCCAAGTTTAAAAAAGCGAACAAAATCAGTACCTACGATGACGGAGGACGGATGCCGTTAGAAAGTCAGAGGGGTAGAACTGTCAATAATAGAAAAATATATCTTTAAAATACGTGACTATTTTAACCGTCCGATTTTTTCTCTTCTTTAATTTAATCATTAAAACTTTCTCTCTCTCTCTCTCTCTCCCTCCCTCCCCCGTCTATTTCCTCACTTGTTTAAGCAAAAGACAACACCACCAACGCCGCCGGCCGCCGTCACAAACCCGCTGCCGCCGACCACCGCCCAGTACCCCTAGTTTTTAACGACAACTACCATTACTAATCGGAGGGTAACCAATTAGAGGCTTAGCAGATCGGGTCTAAGAAGCAAATGGTGGGTAGCCGTCTATGTACTTTACAGGTGTGATTTGTCGGTGACCAATCGGCCGGCGTTTGTGGTGCGGGATGGGTGTGGTGGTCCAAAACGGCCACAGTGGGTGGCTGTCGGCGGCAGTATGGTGGCCCAATTTCAAGATCGGCCGCGGTGGTGGTGTGGGATTAGTTACCGCATATCATACGTTGCGGCGACAGCCACCAATCAGCCGGCATTGGTGGTGCAGGGCTGGTTACGGGTATGGTGGCGGCTGTTATCTGCGATTTTGTGTTCTTGACATGATCTGTTGGCTTTTGAAGAATCAGGGCATTGAAATGAACGATTGCGGCATATGGTGCGTTGCTTTGATGGGCTGTAGGTGGCTTTTGGCGGCGGTGTGGTGGCCGTTGGTTGTTCGGCCGGCTGTGGTGTTGACCAACCAACCAAATGATTGGTCGACGTTGGTGGTGGCCAGTTATGGTGGGTTGCGGCGACTGTGTGTGTAGTATGTGGGTTTTGTGTGTTTGAATTAAAGAAGAAGAAAAAAAAGAAGAGAGAGAGCAAGATTGTAAAAAGGAGCCACGTAATGACAGTCCTACCCCTTACTTTTTAACGACATCCGTAGTCCGTTAGCCGAGGTACTAATTTGGGTTAATTTTGTAAACTTGGGTACTAAAGTTGTATTGGAGGTAAACTTGAGAGTACAGTTTTGGGATAGGCCTAATTAAGGCCCTGTACGTTTACAAAATTTTGTATTCATTTTTGTAATGATGATGAAAAAGATGCCTTTTTTGTGTACTTTTATCTTTTTTTGTATTCTTTTTGAATACTTTTTCGAAACAGTACTGAAAAATGTAAAAACACCTGGAGGGTGTTTTCACCTTTTCTAGCTCTCTCTATTCTCTCTGTAAGAGAATACAAATCATGTCCCCCCAATTTTTGCCATGCCCCTGCCGATATCTGCATCTTCTCTTTCTCTCTCTCTCTTCCTATCCTTTTGTTCACCCCCCATCGTAATCACCATGAAAGAGAATAGATCTTCCTTTCTATACTCTTTCTTCACCCCATACATCTTCCTTTGTATCCATTGTTAGGAGACCCGGATCAAGAAACGCCTATTTCTTAACTGGGTTTTTCTTGCTTGTACTATCACCTATTTACCCTCCTATTCTCTGAAGAATCCCCACCAAATTTGCGAGAGTTCCAGTTCCAATTGCACCATTATGGACTGGGTCATTGCTAGAATCTTGAATCACGGTGGAAGAAGAGGAAATTCCAACTCGTAGTGAGGCAGTGCCAGAAACTGAACCAAAAGGACGGATGTGTGAGTGCATCTTGGTACCAATCTATTGGTTTAAAATGCTGGCAATGGAGATGCATTGGAGTTTTACCTTTGGGGTAGTGATGGTTTGTGGGGTAAGTCAGGGGCTTGGAGGAGCTCTTTCTAGAGTTGGCACGGAGTACTACATGAAGGATGTGCAGGAAACACAACCTTCTGAAGCACAAGCATAAGATCTTTGGGTTTTCTAAATGGATTAAGAACATGGCGGCACTTTTGGGCAAAGTCCTATTTCAATCCGCAACTTGATGAATTGGTGGAGAAGATGGTCGGGTGGAGAAGATGGCAGGTGTTGGAATGGTGGAGAAGATGGTCGGGTGGGCAGGATGTACATTTTGGAGTAAGGGTAAAAGCGGAAAAAAAAGGCCATAACAGTAGTGAAAACGGAAATAAAAATGTAAACATACGAAAACAACTTGAAAAAAGTAAGTACAAAAAAATTGTGAAAATAATAAAAGTACACAAGGATATTTTGTAATTAGATACAAAAATATTGAAAACGAAAACACAATACAAATACACAAAATGAAAACCGTAAACGTACGGCCCCTAAGTTATTATCTAGACGAGCAGTTCACGAACACATTCGTGAACATTTTGGAACGTTCATGATCGGCTCGTTTAATAAACGAGCTCTAAAATTTTGTTCATGTTCAGTTCGTATATTATACAAACGAACCTGAACGAGTTCTTTGGAGAACGAACCACGAGCAGTTCATGAACAGCTCGGTTCATTTATGCATACGCGTTCTTTCAGTGTGGCGCGGCAAATACTATTTCGGCAATAACAGAGCATAACGACGGCAAGTACAGAATCAAAAGAGAGACACTGGGATAAAACAGCCTTAGGGCTGGTCTTCTGGACGATAAAACCAGGAATAATTCTTAGAAAACAATATAATAAACCGAACAGAAGTTATAGATTATAGCCCTACCCATCATTTTAATAGATGCTCGCCCAAAAGTATTCTCAATATGAGCCACATTCAATAACTGAAAGAATAAACCAAAAAGATAATAAAACCTATAATTAAATGCGTAAAGTACCGCAACCTTTGCTACCAAAAGCGAGTTAAACCTTCTATTCTCAGTGACATTTGAGACCATAACCTATTTTCTGTTGCATTTTAAACCTTTTGTGTATCAAGTGGGGCAAGGGTTGGGGTACAATAGGCAACATATGTTAGATTCCACTTAAGCTGATAAAAAATAAATTACAGACCTTTCTATTTCTCCATCTTCATCAAAATTCTAACCACCACCCTCGGCCACCTGTAATTACCACCCAGCCACATGGCAACAACAAATTCTTCCATCTATCACCCTCCTCCTCTAGTACCAGATCACTGCACTGCAAACAAGCCCTAGATCCAAAATGAATACCCTATTTTCTCAGTTTATACCCACTCCACTCACACAAGAGAACTACAACAACAAGGTGCAAGAACCTATCCTTGAAACACCATCAACATATGATGTTTCGTTTCTATTGTTCTGGAAAGAATGGCGCTATTGTCACTGGTTTCCACTCTCTCTCTCATTGTGAATCAACTTGAGAGCCTGTTTATGGCAGGGTCTCAAATTGTGTATGGTGGTGTTTTGGGTGCTTGTGGTGGTTTTTGATTTGCAGGCAGGCACAATTAAAAAGTCTGGCTGTAGCCATGACAGATGATGATACAAGTTGGCAGTTACAATATTGGTTTGCAAAGTGAGATTGGTGGTGTATACCCAAACAGATATGGCAAAAAGCAAGAACAAATACTTCCGTGTTTAGCTGTCCCCCCACCCCCCGGCGGGCCGCATGAATATTAGTGTATTCTTTTCTGCCTATTTTATCCTGATCCTTTTGGACCAAAGGTGCAACACAGAAATAGGATGGTGTTCAGAATGCTATCAAAAATAATGTTGAGGTGTAACACAATTTTGACAGCAAAAAATGAGGTGTTTTACGCATTTGATCCTAAAACCCTTAAAACTTAAAAAAAATTGAGCGTGGACAGTAGATTCACTACAGTACTTTGCTCCTCTCTTGGTGGTTGATCCTGCATCAGTGTCAATGTGGGGAGGGAGGGAGGGGGGAGAGAGAGAGAGAGAGACCCTTGAAACTTAAAAAATTTGAGCGTGAACAGTAGATTCACTACAGTACTTTGCTCCTCTCTTGGTGGTTGATCCTGCATCAGTGTCAGTGTGGAGGGAGAGGGAGGGAGAGGGAGAGGGAGAGAGAGAGAGAGAGAGAGAGAGACCTCATGCTTATTGTATTCCTTCAGAACAGGCAGTAGCAACTCATCAGCCTTCTGGGTACCCCATCCAAACTTCTCCCAGCACAATCTGTCGTAAAAATTAAAAAACAGAACTTCAAAATCTATCATTTCAGATCTTTCTGTAAAGTACACAAGTAACAAAATTATCAGTGCTTGATCGAACTCAAATTGCAGAAAGCAGAAACAGTTAGTGGGCCAGTAAATGAGTGGTACAAAAAGCTTATAGACAGATCAAAGTGGTTGACCAATATTCATGGATCAGAACCACAAGAATTGGAACAAGAATTATGCAACCACGAAACATGAAAGCAAAGGCCGAAAATTTAGAACTATGCACTTAACAATTTAAGTCAAGAACTACAACCAATGCAGCAGGTTTGCAGCGGAGACTGCAATGTCTACCTAAACGCTAAGCAGTTAGCTGCTTACCTAGTATTATTACAAACTTACTGGCACAAGGCAAACTAAGACCTTGCTTGTTAGTACAAATTTTATGTTTTGCAACTTTTTGGCGACGTTAACTGCTTACTAGTGAGTTGCCACATGTTGAGCAAAGAATTAACTAACATAATATAGCGCAGCAGAGGACGATGAGTGCTATTTTCAAACGTATTTTTGAACCCAAAAAAGTCCAAGAAATATGCAACCAAAAAAAAATTCCGAGTTCTATAAGCCACAGGTAACAACTAAAAGCGAGAAAATCACATAAAACTCGCCTTCGAAGAACAAAGAGGTCCGGCTTTCCCCATGCGAAAGGCTCTGTGGACTTGTCCACTTGTGGAGAATCGTATGCCGAAATAACTGCTTCGCTTGGAAAAGAAGAAGGAATATGCCAGTTTTTGCTCACATTTCTCTATAAAAGGTAATCACCAAGAAGTAAATCGTTTGTGTTCAAGTAAATACTAAAAGATAAAAATTATGAGCTTTAAACATTTAATTACATGCTTATTCATAAAGATCTCCTTCATCTTTTGAATGCCATCGAGAGACTGTGAAACGTCTAGCTCAGATGCAGAAACACCTTCAAAATCGCTTTTTAAGCAATTCACATCGCTGTCACCAGCTTTTGAACCTTTCTTCCTCGAACTGCCTCCTCCTTGCCCATCAACTTTTCCAAAGATACTAGGATCTGGTGATTCAATCCACTCCCGAAATTTCTGCAGTCCATCTTCCTCAGGAAATGCATTTACGACTTCAATCGCATTAACAATGCCAATTCCACTACACCATGAAATAAAAGATGAAATAGGTCATAAATCTAATATTCAAACTCAGTATGTTGGACTATAATATTAGAAACAGATATAACTGCTGATGACTTAGTAAAACCTTCTAAAACTGTTAACAACAACAGACAGATGGCTCAACAAATTTTAAAGTAGCAGGCCAGGAGATGAGTTTGAATAAATGCCAGTAATGAATGTGACTGATAAACGCCAAAAAACATGGTAAAACACTAGGTGATAAAGTACGACTAGCATAACTCCTAATGCTTGGGATAAGAAAACATGAAGTTTGTAGCTTACCTTACACCTTCAGTATAGTCACTCCCAAGCAGTAGTGCCATACGAATTAATTTTTCTCGTGTTAAGCCAAGCTCATTTTCAATGTCCTAACAACTCAAATGGTCAGCCGCTTAATAAGGTTGAATGACATGGCAATATTACTTATGAGGCAAAGCTATGCAAGATACGCACCTTCATAAAGTACGTCTCAACATACTTGCGATCATCAAATATGTTTTTGTACACACTTCGTGCCCCAAACAAGAACACATCAGAGTCGTCAGTAACTACACCGTCAACAAGGTTTGCAAGTTCCATATATGCACATTGAGCTTCAGCTTCCATTGGTGCGATGATATAGGGTAAGCCAAACATTTGAAGCAGTTCCTACAATAAACTAACAAATATTTAGGTCAACCACATTCATATCTCTCTACTCAACATCAACCCCCCGTTCCCCACCACACACTACAAAAGAAGGAAAAAAACAGAAAAATATCTATGAGAAAAGAGAAACAAGCTTCCTGAGAGCCAAAATCTGTTATCACCACTTGAACAGTATTTTAACATATACACGCACCAATAATATGGTATTCCAAGTTTGACGCACGCCCACCAACAAAGAAAAGGTACATATCCCCTCCCCCCCCCCCCGCTCTTCCTCAAAAAAGAAAAACAAATAAACGAAAGATGCATGCCACCATCGAGACAACAAGAGTAACAAGCAAATGGATTTCCCCAATTAAGCAAAAGTGCAATAAAAAGTGAGCAGAGTGATAACTTTGTCTCCACAGGCCCACCACTTAGTTTGCATTCCCCCATTAGTTGTCATCATTATTAATGTTGTGAAGACTCCAACCTAAAATCCTCTCCAACCATTGAGCTGGAAATAAATAGCACTATCACATGCCACTAGAAGGAAGCTAAAACCGTGACTACTATGTCCTAAAAACGGTAACGTGATATAGTTTTTTACTATGTTACATGCACTCGGTATGAGTGTCCGGGTCGGATACGTGTCCAAGTGTCAGATTCGTCTAATTTTTAATTCGCAAGACATGGGGACATGGCAAATTATTCACATATATAATATATTAATACTTTTAGTTATTCCTAAGGTAAATGGTGTTTTTTGTGACGCGAATGGTTTTAACTGAGATCTTGTCTCATCTCAAACTGATAACAGATTATAAGAAACACTATAAGATAGTGTTCATAGTTGCATATCCTATGAGATCTGTCGGACACAAATCCCATACCCATGTCCAAGTGTCGAGTTTCCGACACGGGTATTTCAAGCATTCTGAAGAGTACATGTAACATAGGTTTTTGATAGAAATATGTGTAAAATAAAGTCAACTTATCACGCCATTTAACACGTTATGCTTTTAGATTTCAACACAAATTTTAGCAGAAAAGTAATGGTTGAGAAGTTATATATACAATATACCGACCGCAGTTAAGCAAATCAACATATATTCGGAACTTGAGTTCTAACCTGGCATTCTGCAAACATTTCACTGCTTACAGATTCCGCATTACGTTCAAGTTTTCTCTGTTCATCTCCTAGATCAGCACGTTCTTTATCTAAATCTAGCATTTCCTCCTCCAAACTAGCCTCAGTAATTTCAAACTGTTCCTTGCTACCGCACATGACAGCAGAGTTGTCAATCACATCATCTCTCCCATTGGGAAAGTCAGCATGATCTACTTTCTCAGCAAACTTCTGTGAATCATGGCATTCTAGAACAAGGGATTCTCTGGGAGTTGTTATCTCGTTTAATTTTTCAGTGGCTGCAAAATCAGACTCAATTTGTCGAGTGTCACCGGGAGGGGCATCCGGCATGTCAGCTAACACTGTCTCCGAATATTCCCAAGTACTACCAGAACATATATTTGTACTGCTGGGCACCAGACCACTGCTGGAAGCATCCATGCACTGCTCCTTACTCAAGTTATTTCCATTTCCTTCAGTAGGAGCAACTGATTCCATATGTCCAAATTCCTCATGGAGATAACTGCGACTTCCATCTTGCCTTAAACGTTCAGGGT
The DNA here is from genome assembly GCA_033065855.1 of Escallonia rubra. Classification (NCBI taxonomy): domain Eukaryota; kingdom Viridiplantae; phylum Streptophyta; class Magnoliopsida; order Escalloniales; family Escalloniaceae; genus Escallonia; species Escallonia rubra. The sequence goes on along the minus strand of JAVXUO010000243.1, from coordinate 302,564 downwards.
GACAACTCGGGTAGACTTGACAAGGTTTATCAACCAGCTGTTGTCTGTTATCAGGATTAATGGCCACTGATTGGGCCAACTGGGTCTCTGGAGAACTGCCTATTTTCAAGATATGCATTCCACCTGCACCGTCCTTCCTTTCCGCTCCAGCCATAATATCAGAAGATGTAGCACTTGATCGTAAATCTCCTAATAACGACTTTCGCTCGGCCCTTTCCTTCTCTTCAAGTGTTAAATCCTCGCGGACCACTTCTTCATCTTTTCGAGACTTCCCATCTTCAGATGATGAAACAGAATGGTTCTGACCCCTTACATCCTCAATACTCCTCCTTATAGCTTCCTGGAAATCACATTCTTCTTCTAGAGCACCTTTAGAGACGGCTTTCTGGTACTCAGGTGGACATCGGCCACCATGTTGAGGAACACCGGAAGATCCGTCCTCCCAGTCCACTTCACTTTCATCACTTACATCACAATTAGCACCAGATGGCTTGCTTCCAAGTTCGATGTCATGAGTTAGAGTTCTATCTTTTCCTTCTGCAACTAGAGCAATCTCTTTATCTTCCAAACCTTCCTCCCATTCACAATCTGAAGTAGAATCAACAGATTGTTTCCTTGAGGGAGTATTATCAGTTGAACAAACTTTGGCTGGACCTCCTGCCACTAAATCAGCAAATAGATCATCGTCACTCTCAACACACTTGTGCGCACCATCATATTCAAATGATACCTCTATGGCAGTTTTATTTGTAGAAGTAGACTCTTCATGTGTGTTGTTGAGGCAAACTGTTAAATTATTGTCCTCATGTGAAGTTTCCACATGCTGGATACTATTCAAATTTGCATTTTCATTTGTCTCTGTTTTATCCTGTTCAGCCTCTTTCATCAGATCCAGATTCCTTCGCAAGTCTCGAGTCAGACGAAATCCCATAGCTCTCACCCTACTAACTCGAACACGACCCCTTTCATCCAAGTATGTGTCGATGTCATCATCCAACACACTACTAGGTTCATCCACGACCAATTCCCTTGCAGCATTTGACTTCTTGTTTGATACAACACCATCCAAAGAATCTGAAGGACGTTCTGTTGGTATCTGGCGTTGCTCGTTGCTGTTTCTATCTAGTCCAGCAGATGTAAGAACTCTAAACAAAACAAGCATGTCATTCAGAAAATGTTCACTTGGGCAAGATAGAAAGAAGACCATAAAAGAGTTCCTTAAAAATCTGTCAGTTGTGCGGTCAGCATATGAGGTTAAGCAATGAACAGTCTCATGCTCAACCATAAATTTATAAGAAAGGACACAATATTTACTCACTGCTTATCCCCGGTAAAAGATGACGAGAAAATAAATTCCCTGTTGGCTTCAGATGCTATCCGTGAAGTCTGGACGCCACCTATTCCCCTCCCAGCAGCAGACTTCCGCACTTCATCTATTTCCCGGCGGAAAGCAACTGTTTTAAGATAAGCCTGGATTTGGAGTTCTGAGAATCTCGCAGGGGCCTGGGTACACAATAAGAAAGCATTAGTTATACTCTACCAAAAACTAAATTAGCATCGGTCTTTAAATCGTTTATGATTGGCACGCTAGAGCTTTCATTGCAATAATTGGACATAAACACCATCCAGCGATAAATAAAACGAAGGTATGGAATCAAGATTTATTGCTTGTAAAATGAACACCTAATGATTGTAATGGCATACATTTAATTACCTAACAAACCAAGTAGTGAAATTAATTGTGGACTGCAATTTTCTCCAAAGAATAGTGGTTGAGTGGGATGCACAAGGGGGCCGCTCAACATAGTAATCAATCAATGATCTTTTATATCAAGCATATTGTCAAACTTAGTACGACGAGTATGGGATAATTTGCCGAAGGATGGTTTATACTTCAGTGCAGATGTACCTAACTGAGATTAACGCATACCTTCTTGACCTTCTGATACTTTTGTCTGTTTTCGGCCATCAGTCTTTCTCTCATCTGCATGAGATCCATCCCACAAGAATAATTAAGTCTTGTTTCAAGGACTACAGACCATAATAATGAGACATGTACCAATATTAAGAGGACACAACTGAAAGTTCAATTTAAATCACCTGAACAAGAAGATCAAGTTGCATAGATGGAGGTAAAGCGGCTAAGACAGCAGGATCGACTTTTCCATGCATTGTTGGCTGCATTATTAACAAGAAACTTTAAATTGACAGAAACATAAAAGTCACAAAATCAACTCTAATGAAATCCATTATGCAGTTCTCCCAACATAAGATAATAGTGAAGGTCAAAAAGCTGCTGTAAACAAAATATTAAAACATTAACATCATTGGAGATAGATATCTTGATAAGAGAAGCGACCAAACTTCACCGTATTCGTAATGTCAAACAATACAAGAACTCCCTGAGGAGGGACACTACGTGTCTACGACACCTGAGAACAGCAAAGCAGCTAAGTGCTACTAAGCAGGCAAGTAAATTTACGCAATCCCAAAATAATCTCGACTCCTCTGCATATGACTCGGCCCTCCAAATTTAATTTTCATAATTATACGTGTTGCTCTCGTACAACTGTCTTAACATTTCATGTCTACAGTTCCCACTACAGAGTCAAACTGTCAAAAGAAAGGAATTGTTGTGCAAAGAAAAACTACAACCATATGTTTTACAAGACCTCATCAAGCATATATGTAGACGATGGAATTTTTGTCAGCATGGTAAATACTTACGAGTATCATTTCTTCATCTTCGTCACCATCCTCTTCTTCAGCAGGAATTCTAGCCCCAAATGCTGATGCACCGCCTGCAAAATTCTCATCTTCCTCTGCCGCAAGAGACGCTGCCAACCTTAATCGACTCATCACAAGAAACCTTAAATAATTTTGACCTACACTATCTCAAGAAATAAAACATGCAATCAAGTATATAACTAACATTTCGTCAAGTTCTTCTTGATTGTAACTTCCAAATACAGCTTTATTTCCTTCCATGGGGTTCCCAGCCATATCTGTTGTATCTGACATAACTCGTTTACCCTTAACATCATTTTTCAGTCTCTGGTCCTCAAGATCCTTGGCCAGTTCTTTTAACCTCAATTCCTTGAGCTATCAAAGTTAACCAGAAACAAACAAAAAAAAAATTCCTCAAAAGAACCATAGACAGCGCACAGATTTATTAAATTGCGAGATATTATTCAAAAGTAAATAAACTGCAGAATGATCGCATTCCAAACTTTTTACTGGAAACTCTTATAAAACAAACGTAAGAAATAGTTTAAACCTCGTTTTACGTCTTTCAAACCAATGGCTTTTGCCTAAGCAGCTTAGTAAAAAGGCCTACATTTCTCAACAAACGGAGCACAACCATAGAGGATTTAAAATCCCTCTATAGCCACATTGAAATCATACAGTAAACCACATAATCAATTGTCCAAACTTATATCCAGGCCCAAGCTAACCCGATTCATTTACAGCCGAAGAAATGAATTTACATCCTAACCAACTGAAAGCTAGTCCGCAACATAGTCTGCGACAAATTACATCTCCTTCTCATAATTTTTGTCACCTTGACATGTTGTCAATTATTACAAAGGACTTTGAACCTATAAACATTGACTTTGCTCATTGCTTTTGCCCTAGTTTGTCCTGATTTGATCTTTAATCACTACGCTTGGATGTTCGAACACAGGTGAAAGGTGAGAAAAGTTATGGACCAAAGATACTATTAAGTATTTCAAGAATGACATAAACAAGATTTAGGCGCGCTCACGTGATTGAGAAGCAATTTCTCGGCGGTCTTGCGGAGCTTGGCCTGCGCGTTCTCGCGCTGGCGGCGGCGCGCCACCACGGTTCGTCGCTTGAGAGCGGGGGTGCCACCGTCAAAGACGAACACAGGCTTTGTGCGGAGGAAGAGCAGCTTGCATATTCGGCGGAAGAAGCCTAACACGTGAGCATTCCTCACCATCTCTCCTTTCTCGTCCCGCATCGCCTTCAAGAACTGTATCATCCAAATGCTCGCATCTGCGCAAAAGAATTTTCGAACAAGTTATTCCACACAGATTACGAAAGGTGTGTGTAGAATGATCAATTGACAGTAGCATAAGGTTAGGGTTTGTGAAGAGGAGGACCAATTGCGAGTTTTTTTCCGGCTAGGGTTTCGACGGAGACGCGGCGGCCGACGGGGGCCAAAAGTTCCCATAGATTGTGAACGCCCATGCTGCTCCGGTTACCAACGATTCGTGTCCTCGGTTATCGTTGCCGCCAAAATAAACAAGCAGATCGTGTATGTATATCGAATCAATTACTCAGAGTTCGATCCGACGACGTATCGCGTACGTATCCATTTGTGTGACTTCCAATGAAATGAAAAGATGGAGATTAGGTTTATTTTTCTGAAAAAATATTGGACTTTTGTCTATGATGTATGAAAGTTTCTATAATTTGAATGAGAAATAAGTTTTAAAATTGAGAGAGAGAGAGTTTTGACATACTGTTAATTGGTCTATAAGTGGAACATGTTGAGGTGAAATAGAGAAAATGGTGAAATTCATCTGGTTGAATGTCAGATTGCAATATCATAGGCCAAATATGAAGTAAAAAAATTGCATTATCTCAGTTTCAGCTTTATTATATACTAGTTACCGTCGTGGTACACGTTATGCATGTACGAAAATAAAGTTAATAAAATAAATTTATTAATAATAATCAAGCATCACGTGTATGTATGTGTTTATTGTAACATTTAGCAAATTGAATTTTGCATTGTAAAAACCAAACATCTCTCTTTAGGTAGCTATTTACTATTTAAGTTTTTGTTTTGTGTCATTTTTCAATAATTTACGATTAACCCTACGGTTATTTAACTTAGGATTATATTTGATTTTGATGATAATTAACATTGATGATTATGCTGTCTAAACATGCACTGAGTTTATGAAGCAATAGGAACAATCGCATACTCATGCAAATGGATTATTAGACGAACAACATGGTCAAACACTCTCAACGGAACGCATCAAAGAGGAATTCGTCGATTGAAGTTTTCATGCTTTTATTTCCTTCTTTGTAAACTAGACATAGAGAGATGATTGTTACGATGACTGTATACCTAGAACTTGCCCATAGGTTTCCCTTGCATGCATAAAAGTTTTTCATGCTTTAAAAACAAGGAAACTGCATTTTCAGGAATGCAGTCGACTGCAAGTTGGGCAGTGAGGTATTACAGTCGGTCGACTGCAATACTTCCAGTAGCCTATTACAGTCGACTGCAATGGATTACAGTCGACTGCAAGTTGGAAATTTGAATTTCCAACGGCTACTTTTGGGTTACAGTCGACTGCAATGGTGCATTGCAGTCGACTGCATTTACCGTTTGGAGCATTTAATGCCCCATCTAACCCCAAACGGTCATATTTATTCCCACCTCTATAAATACTCATTTTGGGCATTGGTTTGATTCATCAATTGCATTCAAAGCTCTCTTATCTTTCATATTCTCAAATATCAAAGCAATTGTTCAAATCTCTCTTGTTTTCATTGATTTCTCATCCTTTTCAAGAGAGCATTTATTGTGAGCTTACATTAGAGAGAGATACACTTTCATAAGTCATCATATACTCATCTCTCTTGTTCTAGTACTTCAACTTGTACTCATCTACTTCTTGAGAGTGAAATCTTGTACACATTTCTTCATTGAAAGGTTCTTGTATCAAAGCTTGGGATTGTCAAACTTTGGAGCTTTGGGTTTGTCAAAGCTTGTTCTTAATGTGGGCATAGCATCAAGGGATTGTAAGAAGTTCAATCTTGACCCGTAAGGAAGATCATACTAGTGGATTCTAGGGCCTTTCAAGGGACTTCCTTGAAGGGGTGGACGTAGGCTTGTGGGTATATCAAGCCGAACCATTTAATTCTCCTTGTCAAGTATCTCTAAACTCTTCTCTCTTTACTTTATCGTTTTACATTTGTGTTGAGATTGGTTGTTTGTTTATTTGAGTTATTGAGATTGAGGTTTGTTGGTTGTTATTTTTAAAGTAGTCTTAAAACCCTATTCACCCCCCCCCCCCCTCCCCTCTAGGGTTATTTTATTGGTTTCATTTACCTTTATGCCAAGCTTGACCTCTTAAATTTATTTAGCTGTATCTTTTTTTATGAATGATGAATTGTAAAAAGCAAACATATCCTTATAGGTTGTTATTGTTGTTTAAATATTTTATTTCTTGCTATTTTTAAAAAAAAAATCTTAGAACGACACATGTCACCATTTTAGATAGGTTTTTGCGCAATACCAAAATAAGCATTCCTTTACATATAAACCAGTCACGGTGATACACGCGATGCGTGTGCAAAAATAAAGTTAATAATGTGAATATTTTTTCAAAATAATCAAACATATGTGGATTGTCACATTCGATAAAATGAATATAATTTTGGAAACTAAATATATCCTCATAGGTACTTATTTACAATTTAAGATTTTATTTTTTAAAAATTTCTTGGAATATCATTTACATACATTCTAGATAGGTAGTTATGTAACACCAAAAGAGATGTTACACCAAAACGTTCATTTTCTTTACATATGGTATAGATAACATATAGATGTAATAATATGATTATAAAATGTGTTTATTGCCATATTATGTCGTTCGATAATATATATATATATATATATATATATATATATATATATATATATGTATGTATATATATATAAGCCGATCCACACCCACCGGTGGAGAAATAACAATTTATCCACCATAAATCTAGCCGTCCACGTGTACTCATGAATGACTCAGATGTGTTTTTTTTTAAAAAAAAAAATTGGTAACTACCTGAAAGAGTGGCGGTTGCAAAATTTGATTAAAATGCCCCGAAAAACTGAAAAAACTCAAACCGCAAGAAAGAGTAGTGGTTGGGGGCCACGAATTTCCTCCCAACCGCTACAAGTGTAGCAATTGGGAGCACACCCAATTGCTACACTTTGTGGCTATTGGTAATCATTGCCAATTGCTACACTTGTGGCTATTAGTGATCAAGTGCTCCCTAACCGCCACTACGTGTGGTGGTTGGTATGATGGCCCCATTTTTTAATTTTTTTTTTTCAGCTTCGAAATTGGCCATTTTTTTTCCCAACTTATTTCCATTGTCCCTTGTCATGTCATTGTACTTGTGGCCCCACCATGCAACCGCTACACTTAGTAGCAGTTGGCACAATGCAAAAAAAAAAATCAGCTTCTTTCCATTGTCACTTGTCATGTCTTGTCATTGTACTTGTGGCCCCACCATGCAACCGCTACACTTAGTAACGGCTGGCACAATGCAAATTTTTTTTGTGTTCCAGCTCATAGCCTTGTTTCATGTTCCAGCTCATTTTTTCTAGCCTCATAAAAAGACAAGCACTTGTGTCATGTCTTGTCATTGTCATATTTATGGTGGCCCCACCCCAACCGCTACAATTAGTAGTGATTGGCATCCGCAAATTCCCATGAGCATAACAACAACTCTCGGCCAAAAGGACAGTGGCCTCTGCCAATTTTTTCTTTTACAGCCTTTGACTACACTGCTCACTCACGGGTCTTATTTTTCTCTCTCTCACAGGTCTTCTTTCTTTTCTCTCCCTCACTTTTCTCTCTTTATAATTCGTTCTCCCCAACTCTTTCTCGACAGAGCCCTTTCTTCCACTCTCCGTCATCTTTACCAACTTTTTCTTCCATCTTCTTCATATTCCAAATCTTACCTACATAATCTCCATAATAACACAAACAAATTTTTTTTACACTAGAAGATCGGTGGATAACCGTTAGAAGATTAGTGGATTTTTCTTTAAATATATCAAGTTAAAACAACTAAGTATTTTGAATTTTCTTATAATTCAATGTTAATTTCAAATTGTTCTCACCAGTGGATTGTTTAAATTGTGCTATACTTAAATTATTCTTACCACAGTCTCAAATTCGTGTTTTTTAGAGTTTGAAATTAGGGATTGAATTAGCGTTTAGGTTATAAAATTAGAGGTTTGCTTGATATTAGAAATTATAATTTTTTTATTTTTTCAAGATTGGGGTTTTTTATGGATTCAAAATTGGCGGTTTTTTAAGACGTCAAAATTAGGGTTTTTAGGGCTTCAAACTTGAGAGTTTTTTATGAATTTAAGATTGGCGATTTTTTAGAGCGTCAAAATTAGAGTTTTTTATGGTTATCGAAATTAAAGTTTATTAGCGAATATTCATTCGAAATCCAAAAATAGTCATTGTAGACTCAAATCGAAGAGAACGAAAATATAATTTGAACGAAACAAAAATCAGATCAATCGGAGATCGGATGAGTGAGATGTGAATTGACGAAAATTTTAGATAAAAATTTAATAGCACGAAGATCGATAAAACTTTTTAAAGAAATAGTCACCCGAAAGTGACACATGGCGTGTCATTTCTCTATAAATTCTTAAACCAATCCCTCAGGAAGGACAACTTATAAATTTAAGATAAAAAAGGACAAATGACAACTGTCCTTTTATTTAGAGAAAATACGGCCACTGTTCTTAAAAAAAAAAAAACGCGACAGCTCGATTAGACTGAACGTAAGGATTATATATATATTTTTTAAAAAGTCAAAGACCGATTGAAGAGAGACGTGGGACTAAAATTTTTGAAAGTAACTTTTTGACCCCAAACAAAGAACGCAAAGGCACAAAGTTATGGCGAACAACTTTTTACGATAAAACGAACACATAATTTTATAAAGGGGAAACTAGCTAATGACCCCTTCTACTATAGGCGGTGTGCGATTTCCCCCCCTCTACTCCAAACTTAAGTACCAAACCCCCCACACTTACAGAAATTGGGCACGTTAGACGGATCCGTTATGAATTGCATGAAATGACCAAAATGCCCTTACCATATTTTAGCTAGATGCCATTCTTTAAACTCATTTATCTCTCATTTCTCACTTCTTCCACCCATATCTCCCACCTTGCCTGCCAACCACCCACGACCACACACCCCCCCTGCATCACGCACAAGGGTTCCCCACCTCAACCCCCCCCATTGCACATACACACAAACATGCCCAACACACCCATACCCACAAACTCCCCAAAAAATCAACCACCATATCGCACAAACCCATCATAGCTCCCTTTCTGAAATCCACAAACCCATCGGCGATGAAGAATGGCCGTGACGGAGGCTGGCGATTGAGCTAGGTCTCCTCCGTATGGTGGCTGTTGTTTGTGTTGGTAAAGTGGTGGGTTGCCGGCGATGAAGTCCGGCAAGAGACGGAGGCCACAACAATGATGGAGGCCGGCCGGCGACAAAGGTCGTGGTGGTTCTCGGCTCTTGGCAGGGCCTTGGAAGGGTAGTCTTAGGGAGAAATCTTTGAGAAACGGATCAAACATTGGCTGGTTGTTAATGGTGCGGGCGCTGATGACAGAGAGCGTCGCCGACGATTGGGCGGCGACGGGTTGAAGGTCAAATTTATGGCGGTGAAAGGTCTCCCTCGATTAGGGATTCCACATGGCAGTGATGACGGAGGACGGGCGGTGACGAAGGCAGTAAATGCAAGTGGCCGGTGTAGAGGCTGGTTGGCAACAGTGGTGGCCGGCGATGGTCCGCTTCTTGGTCTATGCAGGTTTGACCAACGAGAGAGAGGAAGAAACGGCAAAATAGGGAGAGAATGTTTGATGGGGGAGTGCGTGCAGAGTTCGAATAAGGGGGAGAGGAAGGGCTGGGCTGAGAAGGGGAAGTGTGTGCGACGGATTTGGAAGGAAGGGGGTGGGCAGGGCGATGTTGAGGGTTTGATAAAGGGAGTGAAGAAGAAGGGCAAAAATGTCTTTTTTATTTTTTAAAGGTTAGTCAACGCGTTTGTTGACCACGCGGTGTTAAAACTGATGTTTTCTGTCTAACGTGCTCAATTTCCTTAAGTGTGGGGGGGGTTTAGTGCTTAAATTTGGAGTAGAGGGGGGGAAATCGCACATCGCTTATAGTAGAGGGGGTCATTAGCTAGTTTCCCCTTTTATAAATCACATTAGAACTGTCTTTAACGCAACTTACAAGACAGTAAAACAAGATCATTGATAACATTACAAAAAATGCGATAATCAACAATAGGCACATAAGCAAATTCAATTTTGAAATCAAACGAAAATGCAAAGATTCTCGTGTATGAAACGAAAAGACGGCGTAAAAACCCCTTATTTTGATAAAACGAATATCATGTCGTAAATCTCTTGTTTATCTTAGATCGTTACTTCAAAGTAACGAATATCATGTCAAAAATTTAAAAATATAATAATTTTTAATTGTTTTTTACACAAGTGCCCAAAAACTCAGGGTATTACATTTGTAGATTCCAAAATAGCGGTTTTTTAGGGCGTCAAAATTAATATTTTTTATGATTTTCAAAATTAGATTTTATTAGGGCTTTGAAATTTGCGGTTTATTCGAGCTTCAAAATTAGGATTTTAGGATTACGTGTTCTCATTTAGTTTTGGAATGTAAATATTATGGACGTTAAGTTGGTTTACGATTATATTTTGTTCTTAGAGATATGAATTTCAACCCCGGACCTCATGATCTATCAATCCTATACGATGACGATGACCACGTCGCGAGGCACGTATTTGACGATGTCGATAGGGGTGTTTTGGAAACAATTCAAAACACAAGTCACCTCGAAGAGTGGGTACTAAACGAGGAACAAATACAAATATTACACTGTAAAAAATTATCTATGTTCACCGATCTTCATCATTGCTCTTGACACGACGATTGCCTTATATCCGCTCTAGTTGAATGATGGAGGAGCCAGACGAACTCATTTCACTTCCGATTTGGTGAAATGACTATTACATTAGAGGACGTCGGATTTATACTTGGAATCTCATGTCATGGCAGACCCATTACTTTGGGTAGGACGTCAACAACGATAGCTCAGATGGTTAGGCAGTATTTTCCGGGAGTCCTGAAATAAGCTCTTACAACAAATGGCATCAAACTTAAATGGTTGAGAGAGCAGTACGGCGTGCTACCAGATTAATACACTCCTCACGATTTGGTGACGTATATGAAGGCATTCCTTATGTATATTATTGGAGCTATATTACTTCCGACGCGTTCGAAAAACACGGTGCATCTTAAGTATATGGTGTTCTTGGAGGATCTTAAGGAGGTATACTCGTATTCGTGGGGTTCAGCTGTCCTTGCGCACCTATATCGAGCACTGCACAGAGCTACGAGAAAGGGTGCCAAGTCCATTGCCGCCTGCCTCACTCTATTACAGGTTTGAGCATTTATTTTCTTGGTTGACGTGTCAATATATTCGTGATTAATTACTAATTCCATATAATGTTTGCATTCACAGGTTTGGTCTTACGAGAGGCTACCCACGGGTCGTCCACAGCCGCGGGATGATTCCAATGAGATGTGGCCTAGGGTGTGGGCCTGGGGACCTACGCCCAACCGGAGGAAACGGGTAGACCCTCACCACCATCTAAAGTTCTATCGGAGGGAACTAGAGATACCCACAGGTGACGTGTCAGCCATATTGCAAGGTGATGCATCAGTTGGATGAGTGATGTTGGCAACTTCCGGTGTCGTACGTGCTAGCAGGTTTGGTTCGGGTGCTGCTTATTCACTTTGAAGTATGTGAGTTTTAGATGCCCGATCGAGCTATGAGGCAAGCTGGCTGTCTACAAGAGATGCCAAAACCCGTTGTAGACATGTGTCCATATAGGAGTGGTCGAGGGCCGAACTCAGAGGTGCCTGATGCCTTGAATTTGTTGAGCGACGAGGTGCAATAATGGAATTCTTGGCAGGAAACATATGATAGCCTTGTATCGCTGAAGGACGACGACATCAGTATTGAGGAGTACCTACAATGGTTTCTCAAGGTGACGCGCACCAGGGTGAATCGCCCTTCCCAGGTGAGGAAGACATTGTATGCGCCACATGAGATCTATGACCAGTTCTGGGCATTGAACATTGTAAGTCGTGCTAGTGTTGTTTCAATTTTTATTTGCGCACCTTATCGACCATGCTTGAAATGATTAGCCATATTTTTTATGCATGTTTTTTAGGTTGACCAAGGCACTGAGGTGTTCAAGCAGCTGGAGGAGTTTGATTGGTTTGTCGCACAGGCTCCTGACAATCTCAAGAGGTCCATTAAGAGGTACAAGACTGAAGTTCATAACTTTAGTCTTGCGTACCGGGGTTACCAAGGGGAGTCGTCTAGTCGCTTGCCTCCTGACGCGTACGACTCTCAGCCCCAGAGTCAGGTGTGGGAGTCGTCTAGTCGCTTGCCTCCTGACGCGTACGACTCTCAGCCCCAGAGTCAAGTGATCCAAGTAAGAATCCAGGCGTCATGCCCAAGCATCCGGTCGGATAAAGGACAAACGACGAAGCCATTGAGGCCGAACAAGCAGGATTGGATTGACTGGTACTACTTCGGGCCTGAGCCCATCCATACAACGGACTTTCCTCTTTCGACATTCCTAGGTCTTTTTTGCTCATTGCCCCTTAGGCACGCTAATAGGCCATATATATGAATTTCGGCGAAAATCAAGACAAATTATTTTTTTGATTTTCCTATAATGTATTAATATTCGTGCACACTGTATCGCCTTATGAACTTTTGAGATTTTTGGGAAAAATCTCAAAAGTGATTTAAGATGCTATTTTAAGGTTGCTGAGTTCATCCTTGATCTAGAAAGCATTTTACGGATTTTTCGTCAAAAAATCCCGAACCGGTGTCCGGATCGAGCGCTTAAAAGCCCGTTCGGCAAAAAATTACTACCGGCTTCGGAATGGCCCGAATTCCTAGGGAATGGAACTTCCCATATTCGCTAGGGTTTGCTTACATTTACGGACTGAAAAGACGTTCGAAAAAGTTGACAGCGTAAAATTACCAAAATACCCCTCTCGGGCGGCGAATTACCAAAATGCCCCTGGCATCGGGAAAAATCTCAAAAGTGATTTAAGATGCTATTTTAAGGTTGCTGAGTTCATCCTTGATCTAGAAAGCATTTTACGGATTTTTCGTCAAAAAATCCCGAACCGGTGTCCGGATCGAGCGCTTAAAAGCCCGTTCGGCAAAAAATTGCTACCGGCTTCGGAATGGCCCGAATTCCTGGGGAATGGAACTTCCCAACATCCTAGGGTTCTCAAAAAAGTTTCGCGCGAAATCGCGCTAGCTTGATATTTAAAGTTACACTGCGAAGTTACAAGGTTGCGCGTATCAGTTAACCCCTTTCCAGTCTTTGGAAAAATCTAAACTTTTTACCTGATACAGATCTTTTAAAAATAACTAGGGTCTCTTTTTCTCACTTTGGCAAAATCTAGCTCTAGCTATTTTTTATAAATTCGTGAAAAATCATAATTTTGACGCCCTAAAAAATCGCTATTTTCGACATTACTACATAGGATAGCTCAAAACCTTGTAGTAAGGAAATTGCTGAACAAAATTTAACCAAAATTTTACAAAGCATATAATAAGCATGCTTACTATAATTCCTTTTTATGTACATTATTTATAACAACTTATGCAAAACAAGTTAAGATAATCTTTTTTTTTCTGTTTTTATATGTAACTTCACATGAGATGTAACATAAATTTGTGTCTCGTAGTTCATATTTGAGAACGTTATTTCCACCCCTTGATATATTTTTTACCCCTTCTTTATTGTTAAAAATACATACGAGTGACACCTATAAACTTTTTAACAACAAAGAGGATGTAAAGTAACAAATATAATAGGTAGAACTAACCTCCTTCATATTACTCTATATTGACAGTAAAAGAAAAATGAAAATACACACACACAGATGTTCAGGAAAAAAAAAGGCATTATCCAAATAATGGACTTTTTAAATTTTCAGAATTTTAAAATAAAGGAATTGTAAAATGAAGGGATTGCAAAATGAATTTTCTTAAAATCCACGCACAGAAAATGGCTATCAATGAAAGGGCTTTCGGGCAAGGGGTGGGGAAATGGGTGTCCATTGGATTTTCGGGCAAAGGGTGGGGATCCATTGGGGAAATGGGTGGGGTGGGGAAATGGGTGTCCATTGGATTTTCGGGCAAAGGGTGGGGATCCATTGGAATTTCTTGCGATTGGCTTTGGGCCAATCGCAAGAAAGTCATGCGATTGGCCCAAGCCAATCGCAAGAAAGTCATGCGATTGGCCCAATGTGGAATAGTGGACCCAGTTTGTGTGGAATAGTGGAGGAATAGTGGAATTGGGTGGGAAAAAAAATAAAATTTGCAATCGCTAGTATTAGTAGCGATTCGGTGGGAATTTTTTTTTCTCACCGGTCGATGGGGATCGATCCCCTATATATATATATATATATATATATATATATATATATATATATATATATATAAACATAATGAATTGTACCATACGCAATTACTATTGAATAATAATAACCAAGTCCACTATCGTCATAAACATAAATAATAGACAGTGCACTGAATTAGTCCGTATAATTTTTTTTAGATCAATCGCAAGAAATGATATTAGTAACATGAATCTCGCCAAGATTCTTTTTCATGAATACCAAAATACATAAAATCTAAATATTACGCCATATCAAAGATACAAGTTTTTGATTATACATATTAATTAAAAATCAAGCTCAAACAAGTTGTCCAAATTACACACATCTTCAACTATAGATGTTTGATGTCCAAGGCGATCTTCTCACTTCTCCACAGTCCACACTCAAATAAAGGGCGTGAGAGATAATCCAATTGGAACCAGTGCGGTGGCGCCGCGATTAACAGAGATGCTCGAGAAAGAAAATGTGATTACTAAGAACACAGACAACCTAAAGAGGCCGGCCAAAGGCTAAAGATCAACCACCGTAAACCAGCGGCTACAGGAGCAATAGGCGCGTGTCAACGATGCACGGGAGTATGCTGGAGTTGGGGAGAGGACAGAGTGGTGAGAAGGCTAAAAAAAAGTAGAAGGGAAAATGAGAGGAGGAAGGAGTCCTGGTGTCCCACCCTCCCCTGGCGGTGGCCGAGTAGTTTTGTTGTGGTTTTAGAGACTGGAGAGAATTAGAGAGAGGAGATAGAAGGGAGAGGTGAGGACACTCCTTAGAATTTAAAGAAATATTTTAGCTCGCGGGACAACAAACAAAAACATAATTAAAAACCAACGATATCTAGTTTGTTGTGTTTGAAATGGCTATCGTGTCTTTCAATAGGAACTAATATAATTGAAAGTACCACTATCATGTCTCAGTGAAGCGATTGCAAAAATAGCAATTAAAGAAACAAGATGTCATCACAACACAAAAATAAAAACTCGAAAAGTCGAACTAAGTAGAGCCTTACTTGGTATAAGTACCAAATACGCTAAACTACCAAAGTTCTTACCCATCCATTCCTCCACGGGCACCCACAATATTACAACTTGGGGATAGCCTAAAATATATAATCCAAATTATTACGCACACTATCATATACTACAATTTTACTTGTGTCATTTAATAACTTTGTGGTCACCTTTATCGCAAAATAGTTAAAGGACAAGTTCCAATGTTAAAAAAAAAAAAAATATGACTGAATTTTCACTCCAAATGTTCAATTCGTTCACTTCATCAAACGTATATAAATAAAAAAAATACCCTTTCACTTGATTTCTCTAGAAACGAAAATGGGTTGTCTTTGTATCAACGATTTAGCAGAGTTGCCCCGTGTGAGTCAAATAGCAAAACTATAAATAACGGTGGAGGAGGAAAGTAAAACTGAGCGACTGAAACAACGGTGTTGTGAAGTTTAGGTTCATTGATAGTGAAAATTTTAAGGGAGCAATTGCGTTGCCGCCATTAGAGCCACAAATTGTCTGCTCTTTAGCACTCCTTGCTACCAGTGCAGCGGTGATTAAAATTCACAGCGTCTGCTGGCGGCGGCGCTAATCGTATGGAAAAGATGGGAGCCACCAATTCCGAACTTGAAGATCTCTTCCCCGAGAAGAAGCGCGTCAGGAATCCTTTCGTCCCCATCGGTACGCCCTTTAACTTCACTGTCGAAATTGTGACATCAGTTTTTGCTTCAGGACCCCAATTACGCTTCCTGAAACGTGTCTGCTAAATGGCCAACCATATACTTTTCCGTCATACGATCCTACATGGAATGTTTTCTTTGAGCTTGATCCCATTTCGGTGATTAGGGTTAGGGTTTCCTAAGTCGCAATTGGTAATGATTGGGTTCAGCAAGTTGGACCGACCGTGATTCATTTTTTGGTTAATAATTAGTTCTATCCCGAAATGTACCAGATAGGCCAATGTAACATTATGCTGGATGTTTTTATATGTGATTGACAATATAGGGAAGGGACCCCGAATGTTTAGTTGTCGACATTTTCCTGGCTGGGCCGTTAATTAATTAAATCACTATACTAACCTAATGAAAATTTAGCGTCTTTATGGGTGTTACTGTCTGTTTTTCCGTTAACAAACATAAATTGGATGGTTAATTATGAAATCCATCGCTTTATATTCCGTTATCTGAATGGTTTGTTAGTGTCTCGGTTCGAATTTCGAGTTCTGCATAAGGCCTAGAAATTTGGATGGGTTAATCACTACGAAGCAACAGAGCTTTTACAAAAGGTCAGATATATAAACCCTATATGAACATTTGATGAATATCTGGCTTTTGAAAGAGATAAGTTCGCATACCTTGTTTTACTCTTCAAACAGCTGCCTGTTCATAGCTAACGAAACTAGTAATGTTACCTCTTAGCTATGAAGCATGGACATTGCATATTTTGGGGGAATCCCTTTGTTACCAACAAATGTCAGCGCTTCTAGCATGTATTGGTTGTTATAAAAAACAGTAAATCCTTGTGCAGCTCATGGCTGACACTCGATATTCATGTTTCTTGATACATTAAAGAATGGGTATGAAGGACGGAAGAGTACTAGGCTCAAAAAAAGCTTGACGCCTTTCTCAGTTATACTGCCAAGAAACCGCTGCTTTACATTTGATCCTATGCACCCAGAGAATGCTATTAATTCTCCACTTTTGGATTTCGCAAAGAGAGAATGTGTTTTTCTTACCAACAAGAAATACATTCAGAGTGACAAGGCTTGGTGAACTTGGTTCCCATGAAGTTAACGTCCTATAACGTTATATGCTTTACTTTTTTTTTTTTAGGAAAGGATTATTCTTTGTTGGCGTTTCCCTATCTTTATACCGAACTTTGTACAATGATGATATGCTTGTATCATGTTAGATTGGTATTGTATACCCAAGTCCGTACTCCTTAGAAACTTACATCATATGATTGTACTTCATTTTCTGTTTGTTTCATTTTGCACCAAAAAAAGTGCATTCGTGTTGTCTAGGTATTCTGACCCATTTCCTTCCTATTTCTTCTCGTATTTCATGTAAAAATCACTGACAGTCGGTTTTCAATATAGCTTGACTTATAAGTTAATCTAGCTGCTTTTTGGGTCACATGCATCGACTCTTCTCCTTAATCTAGGCCTATATCTTGGAAAAATAGTGCAATCATTTCACATTGTAGAGCTTCACCTGAACTTCTGTAGGTAACGAAAGGAGATGGAATCTTAAATGATCACAAAACAGGTTTGGACATTATATAGTGAGTGTTGTATGAGTATCAGTGGGGATAGGTTGCAATATATTCAAGTACTGTAACTCTACCAGCTCTATGTAATCACGGACACTGGGATGAGAGAGAAAAAGAGAGATGGGTTTCTGCCCACTGGCCATGCGGGATGATGAGATGGGCTGTCTCGAAATCTAAATTATGCAAGGGTTCATTCTTGGTTGTCGGTTTAAGTGGTCGCTGGCTGGTTTCATTCCAACTGATTTAAGATATACTACCGGAAGGGACTTCAAATCTGGTTGACTGTTCTTGCGGTTGAACCAGCCGTTCCAATCAGCTTTGTAATATTGCTCCGGATCTCTTTGTTTCTTTGGTGCTGACAATGTGAAAAACGGGGTAGCCATAATACCCCAAATATATTCTCCAGGCAGCGGCAAAGAGAGCCCATCCTGTATTCAGTAGGAGTATATAGAATTGGACCAATTTCTTGAATGCATCTTAATTTAGATTCTGAAATATGCGAGGTTGTCAGGTATGTCTGATTTATTGAACTGCTTATTGTGGAGTTCATGGTGAGTAGATAGTAATGGGCTTTTTGGCAATGGTTGTGATAGTTGATATATTGCAATTGTGCCAGCAATTTGTCACTCTCGGTGGTTGTATTTAGTTGTCTGCTGTTGAAGGGCTGTTGAAGGTGAGCCTTGTAGAAACTGAACCAAGGTTAGGAACTTAGGATTGGTTATCCCCGTCGCAATATCCTTGTAGAGTCCATCTTTGTGGAAGATGGTACAAATTTAGGACCTAGATGATGGTGTTGCCCGTTTGTTTCACTGAGTGTCAAGGGCAGAAATCTACATGTCAGCATGTCACTAAATTTAGATAGACATATCTTATCACAAAGGCTGTAATAGAAGAGATAGGTACATTACTCCATGCATGACGGCATACTTTTTTGCTAGTCATCACCTTCTTCTAATTTTGTGACTGGCATTTTATGATGGTAGGCATCAGTCAAATGCTTAGAATCTCTTCCTCTGTTCCCTTAGGAAAGCCTTTAGCTAAGCCATTTTTGTTATTTACCATAGAGAGTGTTTTCAATGTTGGATGTGGCAGTATCAGTTGTTGATGGTGGTAAATCTAGGTGTGGATCTCCCGGGGCAGTTAAAAAACTTGCAAGTGCTTATGGTTGACAGTTAGATAGGTGTTAAATGCATGATGTGTGATGTTGGCATAGGTGAGGCGGTGTTATGTATTGCTGTGGCCTGGAGAAGGTAGTAATGCTAGTGGGGGAGGCATGTCTTCTAAACAAATTGAAACTCGCTGAGACAGTAAGGAGCTAGCTAGTAAGATGCTTTCTGACGAAGGGGAAGTAAGGCAGGATTGGGGAGACTCCTTTTGCCTCGGTCTATGAAAAAGAGCTCGATGGAAGGCCATTTGAAGAGTATAGTTCTCTGTTTTCAGAAGGGTTCTCTCTCTCTCTCTCTCTCTCTATATATATATATATATATATATATATATTGCCCACATCATTAGTGTTGTTTAGCGTGGCATGAAATTGGAAGTGAACATGGAACTAATTTCTACCTTCAAAAATAAGCTCATAAATATGTATACAACCAAGGCCACAATGCCACGCATGTGGTTCTTGTCAATCGACAACTGTGAGATAAAGACGTTTTTAAGTCTGTCTAGACTACTTCAGCTGGAGAGGTGGTAATAAAAGACCCAAGAGAGCATTTTGTTTTACCCAAGTAGCTGAGTGGGGCATACCGTAAGTGATGCAGGGTCTCTCAAACAGTCAGGTATGACGAGTCAATGTGCTGATTATTAAAAATCTGCTTTGTCTCGTCAACAACTCAGAACTTACAGTTTGCAATTCATCCTGGCCTGGATCATCAATTTCCTTGTATGTTCTATATCTTCTTCAGCTAGAAGTAACACGTCTATAGAAAGTTGATTCTTGCCCTCTTGGGCTACAATTAATGGTTCTTTTGCATAAGCTGGTTCCTCGTCATAGATAGGTGGTTTGCTCCAATCAATGTCTCTCTGGAGGTAGTCTTCATTTTCTCTGGGGGTAGTCTCCATTCCAACTTGAACACTAAACATCCTGTTATGCAAGAATGCAATCAAATATCTCTTGGCTCTTTCTTCTCTCAAATTCCATGGTGAAATAGAAGTTGAAGAAAAAGTTCGAGGTTTTTTTTCTCTCTCACAATTCTAGTTTTGCGTAAGGATTATTCATGATTGGAGTTGGGTATAAAGACTTGGAATGTGTTTTGCTGGTTTAGAGAATGGGTTGAAACTAAGGTTTGGCCCTTTCTTTTCTCTTGGTGAAGGGGTTGGCTGGTTAGACAGGAGATTGGGTTGAAGCGAAGGCTGATTTCACGGGTATACAAAATAAGACAGAACTGGGTTCCAATCTGATAAAACGATGCTGGGCTGAACTGGCTTATGATTTAAGACTGGGGGTGGTCCAAGTAATATAAATACCCAAAAGCCCTTCAACAGTGGACAGACGGATGGACGACGTGGACGGCCACCGCCTTATCAATGTCGCCATCATTCCCTCCCTGTTGCGTTTTTCCCCGAATTCTCACCACCTCATCGGTCACCTCCTCCCCAACGTTGCCACCACCATCATATCCCTGACGCAACCGCACCACCATCACCTCGCTCATGTCGCCCCCGCCGCAGCCATTACCGATTGATGTTGCCGCCTCGGCCTCAGATCTTTATTTTGGACCCAAAATTTGGTTTATCTTTCTTACCAATTCCCCCCCTTTTTTTTTGGATTTTGACATGGCAAATAACTTAAAGACGGTGGGGATAGAGTTCGTGGATTTGAATTTAGCATGGTGTAGCATGGTGGAATCTGTTGTAAAGTGATGGTGGTGGGGCATATGGCGGCAGAGAAACGTGGAGGTTATGGCAGCTGCAAAGTGATGGTTATGGTGCATATTGGCGGTGGAGGAAGTTGGATCTAGACTGCGAAGGGGGGAATGGAGCTGGACGGCGCGAGGAACTGGAGTTCGCCATATGATGGTGGAGGGAGTTGACAGCAACAGTGGAGGTGGCAACGTTGAGTAGCTGTATCGAACTTGTGACAATAGGATAAGAGAAATAAAGAAGTTTAGGGCAGATTTGGAGCGTACACTAACCGTTACACTTTTGGGCGGTTAAGCGTGAAGTGAGAAACTTAAGGAGGAACCTCAGCTGTCCACCTTTTGATGTGGACGCCAGGATGAGAGTTGGATAAATAAGGGCTTATCCACCGGTAGATAGGGAAACCAACCCCCCACCACAACCACCACCACCACCCACCACACACACACACACAAATATGTATAAATTATCATTAGTTTTGGGTGAGCTGGCTTGTTAGAGGAACCCTGTGACCATCTGTAAACCGCATCATTCAGGCGGCTTTTAATGTTTAGAACAGACCTTCAAGTACATGGTAAATTTCTTTCGAGAGTTTGATGCGTCAATCCATTTGACAACATTGTGTGTTTCAGGTGCGCTTATCACGGCGGGGGTTCTTACAGCCGGGTTGATTAGTTTCAGACAGGGGAACTCCCATCTGGGTCAAAAGTTGATGAGAGCCCGCGTGGCCGTCCAAGGTGCGACTGTTGCGTTAATGGTTGGCACTGCTTATCATTACGGGGAGAAGTTCTAGTGGTTTCTGATGGTCAAGTCCTCTCCTTAGTCCCCTGCAATTAAAGATATTATTATTTGTTGTAATCAAACGCCTGCAGATTTTTGTTGAATAAGGCTTGCGGCAGTGCATGTTTGTTGTGTTAGAGGTAGGCCGGTCAAATACAGCGTACTAAAACCTTACTTCTAGCATCATTTTTCGTATTCGTGCTATGCTTGAAAGAAGTGGAATGGGCAGGCGTGCGTCTGCATCATTGCATCATCATACCAGCAGATCACTGTGGCTTTTGCTGCTCTCTCTTCCTCCTCAATTCCTATTTTTTTCTAGACAATTTCTATCTCCGACAGACGACTAAAACCTTACTGCTAGCATTCAAGCAATCCGCGCTCGGTGATAATTGACCCTATAACAACTTTGAGATTATTCTCAATCTATCATTGTCCCAAAAAGAACTAGAAAAGATAATTTATTACACTCACTGATGACACATTTTTTATGCTTTTGTATAATGCAAAATAAGTGCCACCAAATGGTTTTTTTTTTCTTCCAATTGACCGTTATATGATGACCTTTATTTTTTTATAAAGGGGAATTAAAATTTCCAATTGACTAAAGTCAATTGCTAATTTCCATTTAAATAACAAAAAAAAAAAAACGTAGGGAATTAAACAAAAAAATGAACCTTAATAATAAAAGCATGGCAAAGTTAAGCATCATAAGTATCTTGTTGCATGATGTGATCTGACCTGTACAGTGGAACTTAACATATCAAATACAACGTAACTTTTAACCTCAATAGATAGAGAAAGAAAATACATAAAAAGTTGAAGGTAGAGGGAGATGGTGTATGTTATCATAGATCGGTTTTTATGTCCGAGTTTCAAAGTAATCGGTACAAAAAACACCTTTTTTGTTTTATCGCGAAGGAAATTAACCATATACTCTGCTGTTTGTTCTAACGTTAAAGCCAACTGAATGAGGTGGTTTACTACTACATGGTCACATGGTTTCTCTTATGCATCCTGCACTAAACCATATACTTTGTGAGCTTTTAGTGAGAAAGATTTCTCGATAGAAAAATCTGCTCCTTTGTTGCTTAAACGTCTTTTTATTTTCAAATGGGTCTTAATTATTTCTGTTTAGATTGAAGGATAACGTGTGTGTGTATCTATTGCCAAAAATTGAGAGAAAGTTTGGACAAGGTAGGGGATAAACTTTTCGACCTTAAAATGAAAACTTCAATGCAACAAAATAGTGGTTAAATGTTGTAATCAACGAATAAGATATGATCATAATTATATCTCGACCCTCTTATTGAATAAAAATTATATCATTTAATCAAATATTATCCGTTAATAATAGCGCATGTCGCACCGATCGAAGTAAAACATTTTCCCCATCAACATTTTTACAGCACAGTAAATTTGAGCCGGGAGCATAGAGGGCAAAGCGATTAGAGCGTGTGGAGAGGAGCCAAATCCACCTGAATTGCATCACAATTGCCTTTTCTCTTACACACACACACACACACACACATAATGAGAGTGGGATAACTAAGGGCTTATACACCGGTAGATAGGGATCGTAATTATATCTCAACCCTCTTATTGAATAAAAATTATATCATTTAATCAAATATTATCCGTTAATATTAGCGCGTGTCGCACCAATCGAAATAAAAAAAATTCCCCATCAACATTTTTACAGCACAGTAAATTTGAGCCGGGAGTATAGAGGGCAAAGCGATCGCAGCATGCGGAGAGAAGTCAAATCCGCCTCAATTGCATCACAGTTGTCTTTCCTCTTAAACACACACACATAGAATGAGAGTTGGATAACTAAGGGCTTATACACCGGTATATAGGGATCGTAATTATATCTCGATCCTCTTATTGAATAAAAATTATATAATTTAATCAAATATTATCCGTTAATAATAGCGCATGTCGTATCGATGGAAGTAAAAAAAAATTCCAATCAACATTTTTACAGCACAGTAAATTTGAGCCGGGAGAGTAGAGGGCAAAGCCATCAGAGCGTGTGGAGAGGAGCCAAATCCGCCTCAATTGCATCACAGTTGTCTTCCCTCTTAAACACACACAGACAAGGCCACGTATCTCCTTTTCCTCTCTCTCACATCCTTCACCGACTCGGCACGTGCCTCTGCAAAAGACATGTCGACACGGCCTTTATACGTACAGTACGCACATCTCTTTTCATTCATCTCCCCATTTTCCATTGTTTCTCCTCCTCCTTCTCTCATATCTCCTCCGTTTCTTTCTCCTCCCATTGTCGATCAGTTCTTCTGGATCCATACACAAAGTTGCGCGACACTTTCTCCTCCGTGAATCCCGACGGACCGTCGATCTACTGAATCACGCGCTTCTCGTGTTTCGGTTAGTTTGTATATTCAGCATCTGTTGTTTAATCGGAACCTTCTTGGTTGTTGAGTAACCTGGATAGTTTTTGGAGACAATCGAATGATCTGGAGATGCTTGGTGTTATGTTTGTGCTGATTCGGACGTTTAGTTTCGTGTACATTTGCCTTGTTAGTGTACATGTGTTGTGGATTGGACAGGTGCTTGATAGGGAAACTTGGCACTCGATTCGTCGAGGGATGTGTTACTGCGGATTTCGGCTACACTTGATTACAATGAGTTTTATTTCACTAAGTTTTCTGCATAGAGGTTAGGGAATCGTATTAATCATCTTATGTTTTGCATCCTTTTGGCGCGGTTGTAGTGATTATTTGATCTGCAAAATAAGAGGTGGACGGTAGAGGGGGAGGGGGAGGGGGAAAGAGAGACACGGGGGGCTGGGGGGTGAGTTGAAACTAATTGGAGGCTATTTTGTACAGATCGGATTAGCAGTAGACAGGCGTTTCAATCTCCCAAATAGATGAGCTCAACCTTGTTGTATTGTCATTTCTCATGGACTTTTTCTGGAAGCTGCTACTTCTAAGAATTTCATCAGGCAAGATGGTGGGGATAGAGAGACGCCTGATGCAGTGAAGTTTAACATCGAAGGGTAGACCATATGACTGACCTAAAGAAGTGGTCGGACTCAGATTCCTCGTTAAAAGCATAAAAAACTTCAATCGAGTTGACATTAGAGTAGTTGACGTAGCAAGAGTGAACACAGTTTTCTTTTTCTTTTTTTTCTTCTCTTTTATCGTCCCGAGAAGACGCGGAGTGTAGTTCCTATCATAGTTGAGTATCAAGGAAAGAGATATTCAAACTTAGAATCTTCTGGCTGAGACACTTATACTTGATTCTCATGGTTTCGATAAGCTTAATACTGAAGATAACCTTCCAAAATTTAATATTGATAAGAGCACCTAAACAAGGATGAGGAAGTTGGGGTTGAAACTGGACTTAAGCTTGGAGTGAGTAGGACTTTTTATTTGTAGAATCTCATCTCGAGCCACTGCCACAGTTTTATCTACTTGGTTAAATTTACAAGGCCATCTCTGTCTTCCGACAAAAAGCTCCCACATAGTTAGTCATCCAAACTACTTAATCTTGGGAGATTTTACTGCAACTTAGTGTGAAATGCAGTGTAAATGCTACAAAGTCGTCAAAAGCACATACACACAAACATGCGTCAATTGTCGCGGTTTTTTGGTTGAGGCAGTGAATGTCAGAGAAAATCTAGAAAGAACATACAGCTTGTGTTAGATACAAAATAGATGGAGTTGTCATGGTTGGTTCAGTGGGGTGGGTTGGAGGGGGAAGGGGTTAAGGGAAAGAATTGAAGGTTGCTTTGGCGGAATTTTGAAGAATTGAAGGGGTTAACGAAATGCACCTCCAAGAATTTTGTAGGAGGAATTTTGGTGGGGTTAGAGTGCTATGCAGTTGTCTCCTTTTCCAGAACCCCCATCCCCGAGCCCTGCATGGTTCTTTGTAGAAATAATGTTTTGAAGTTACTTATTTGGGGGGAAAAAGAAAAATGTAAGGTTTTGAAATTTTCAACTGTCAGGTAGAATAGGTACTGTGGAACGTCACTTAAATGTTAGCAATACTTGCAGCTACAGATCTTGGAGGTGTGTTTCGTAAAAAACATTTTTTTCTCTTTTTGAGAGATAATGCAAATGAAAAAATGTGGTGGAAAGTCCCAAGGGTTCTGATCTCCCCAATTTCATCAACAGCTGTCACCGCTGTCATTTGGAACAAATGAACCATCAGTTTGGTTGAAAATCTCCTCGTGCGGAAAGTCATTGTAAAGAAGGGAGCATCTTGGGCGAGTGATTGATCACTCTAGGCGCTTGCTATGTGTTCTTGTTAATAGTGCTCATTATATATATGCTACACGTCCTACTTGATAGTGCAAGTCAATTCATGTGATAATCTTCCACACAATACACTGATCTTTTGAACGTATCTCTTAGATTACGAAGTGAATTACTTCAAAGAGGGTATTGCATTAATTACCCAATCAGATTTGATTTCAGTGGAATCGATGAAGATAAGTGCAGAACATGCACCACGTGTTTCATGAAGTTTGCGATAGTTAACCCATATACTGGTTATAATTATGATAAGAACAATCATTGTATTTGACTTTCAAACTTCTCTTATAGTTCCGAGTTAAGTTGTATAGCACAAAAATTGACCTACTATCTCTTTTAGCTTAGTAGATAGCTTATAGATTTCGAGTGCATCGGAATATAAATTTGAGTTTTTTTTTGTTTTTACATTATACCATCTTCGTCAAGCAACTGCTCATGTTACTGGAACTGGTGAAATGGTACTTTATTAATATTTTTGTAGCTGCGTATTTTCACTGATGTTACAACTTAGAAGTAATCAGTCACTTCAAAGGCTGATTCGCTTTTCTTCTTTAAATATATGTGGCAGGTTAGTTGTAGATAAGCTTGTTAATTGAGAAAATGTCTTCTCCAAGCAAAAGGAGAGATATGGATGTCATGAAACTGTAAGGACCTTTCATGGTTGATTTCCAAAGTTCATGAACTTTGTGTCACCTCTTTCCATTTCCTTTTGCTTGTCCTACACATACACACATTGCTATCTCTGGCAAAAAAATTTCCTTGTTTTCCGTCTGAAATTATTAGGTTTTCCCCTTGCTGACTGGGTGTTCTTTGTGTTGCATGTTGTGCTCATGCTGTAGGATGATGAGTGACTATGCTGTGGAGCCAATAAATGATGGAATCAATGAGTTCAATGTAGAATTTCATGGTCCAAAAGAAAGTAATGTTATCCTGTCCTCTTTATCTTACGTCCAATTAGATATAGCACTTTCTCTTTATTCTTTCTTGTACTTATAATTTCAAAAACAGTGAATATTAGGCATTCAGTCGGAGGATACCTCTGTATTTTGTTGAAAAGATGTGTATCTTCTAGAATGTGCTGCACTATTTGGTAATATTGCACTTGTGCATCAGTAGGGCTGTAAAATGAGTAGAGCTACTCAGGCTCGGCTTGTGTTTGCTCCGCTAGAACGTTTCGAGATTGGTTTGTGAGAAAAAAGAACCAAGCTTGAACACTTCTTCCCGATAAGCAAATATTTACACAAAGCTTCGGCTTGAGCTCGTTTGAGATTGGCTCGAGACATAAAACGCCAAGCTTTAGCATGGTATAATGCTTGATAAGTTGAGTAAACAAGCTTGAGTGTAATTTATTTATACCTCCGACGTAAAGAAGCCAATTTTAAGCTTTGACCGTGTATGAGGTGGATTAGACCCATCGCTTTTACCACTCTTGGATTTAGGTTTGGTTTTTGAGTATCCGTAGCTTTGAAGTTTCTTTTTCACAGATTTCTCGCTCTTTACTGCTACGTGAAGTTAAAACTGCAGAAAAGTACTTAGTTTTCTTTATCTGCAGCCTAGTCAGCATGAAACTATGTCTTGGTTCTTGAAACCATTTCTTTGCCCAGCTATGGATCTGGTATTGAGTCAAACTGGCCCAGCCTTGAAGAATAAGTAGGACTTTGTTCACCTCTGTGCGTGCGGCGAGCGCAAATCGTTGGCCACCCACAACCCGACACCGACACAAACATTATTTTTTCGTACATGTGCATCTCTTAAAAAGCACCGCCACAAACTCCGTCAAGCATCACTTTTGCAAGTTTTGCATTTTTAAGTAGGAATTGCAGTTGGTCAATTCCGTGGCTGGGTTTGGAAATCCATTATCTGTAGCGACCTGATCCACGGCCCCACCACAGGGAATGCCTCCCTCAAAAAGGCTAGCGAAGTAGGTACTTATGAGTTCATAGGTAAGATCTTATAAGGGTAATTACAAATTATCCTACATTGGATGTGAGATATCCCAATCTCCCCTCCTTATGCCTTAGCGTCCTCGCTAAGGCTCGATCACTTATAGCCCATAATCTTCCTCTCTAGCCGATGTGGGATATACCCGGCTCACGCTTCGTTGCCCCATCCATCCTCTTGACGTAGGATATACTTGGACTTGCTTTCGTTTCCCCCAACCATCTGTAACCTGACTGGATAGCTCAGCCCAAACTTTCGAGAATCGGCTCTGATACCATCTCCTCTTCCACCTCGGCCTTCTCTGCCATCACGAATTTTACCGCGGTTACTCATCCTGATTAACACCACAAAAGCTTACACACTAATCATGTATTGATAACGAGCGCGAAAGTGTTAAACTAACATGTCTTAATTAGTCCTAAGAGTCAACATAATCTTCAGCCTAAGATCTGATACCAATTGTAACGCCCCGAAGCCGAGGGTCCGAACGCGTCCTTAAACCGAAACCTAATCATGTCCAAAACATAACAATTGTAACGGTAGAGTAGAGCATCTAAAACACCTTAACACAATTATCTGAATCTCAAATACTTAACTCCAAAAGAATTCAAAACTTAATTACAATATCTCTAACTAATCTGAATAATAATAAAAAGAATCAACTAAATTAAGAGTTTGTTTAAATAAAATTCATAGCATCTACTGCTCCCAATTGCGAACACCAATTCCGTTGTAGTACTAACATCTCACTCTTCATGCTACTCTTGGCCTAGAAAGGGAAGGAAACGAAAACAAAGGGGTGAACATGAATTGCCCAGTAAAAGATTTTACACCTAGAAGGCCAAAACAAATATCAAATTAGAGTTATCGAATGGAGCCAACAAGTAGGAATCTAGATCAAATTTCACAAACAAATAATTAAAGTGACCAAAAGATGGTTAAATAACCAATAAGCCGAATATCAAACACAGTTTATCAGAACTTGTGGATGTCACATACATAATTGCTTATTATTAAGTATCACAAATCATGGTTATACCATATCGAATATCGCAGCCGGCGCATCACATATAAGTCACGATAATCAAAAGTGACTTTCAAACACAAATATCACCCACAAAGTAAATTGATAAATGTAACGGATATTTATTCGAAGTCCAAAAATAATCATTGTAGGCTCAAATTGAAGAGAACGAAAATACGAAATGAAAATTAGCTCAATCGGAGATCGGATGAATGAGATATCATCAAAACAAGAGTTTTTGGGTAAAAATTTAATGGCACGAAGATCCTTTTAAAAGAAAAGGGGCCACCCAGAAAGTGACACGTGGCATGTCCTTTCTTTGAAGCTTGAAATCTGAAAGCTGAAGGACGACTACCCTTCCAAAAAAAAGACGTCTCGACTCTTTTAAAAAAATGACGGCTGTGTGTTATCAGGGGCCGAATTCTTTTTCCCTTTTCTTCTATCAGCCGGATTTAGTCCAAAACAAGAAACGAGGCTGACAACAGTAACAACGTACGGCCAAAAAAAAAAACGAGATTAATGTTGGTTTACGGCAAACAGCTTCAAATAGACAACCAATCGTATTGTTTTAAAGGTTAAAACGGTAACAGAAAAAAAAAATCATTGTTTGCACGAAAATAAACGTGGTTGTTTAACACAAGAAAAAGAGAGCATAAAAGCCCTTACCTCAAAATTGCGAATCTAACGTCGTGAATAATCTCTTTATCTTAGATCAACCACAACCCTTTTTGCTTGAATACCCCAAAAGAATGCACTAGCTCTCTTCTCTCCTTTGTTTTAAAAAATTTGAAGACTCTTATGTCTTCCTCCTCCTTACTTAGATTGCTAATCTAATTCTAATATGGCTTGAAGTCGCAATTGCTTGTGTAATCATAACACAACTAAAAGTCCTCATTGCTAATGTAATCACAATGTAACTTAAAAAATTCTTTTTTAATATCTAATCCAATCACATTAGCCACTAAATATTACCAAAGACTAATTTTGTCGCTAAAAGGGCTCCCAACCAAAATTTCTGAAGTCCATTAATTAACTCTAGATCAAAACATATTATTATCTTTTTCTAATTAGTATTCACATAACTAGCTAAAAATCCGGGGTATTACGTTATCGATGAGTTGGTTTTTCACTTTAACACAGAATCCACACCTAAAGGTGGTGGTAATGTTCAGAACTCTGGGTAATTAGATTGAGATCAACGAAGGCAGGAAAAGCACGTTATTTTATTTTCTCTGCAGCAGTGTGGGAGCCTTGGAATGCACGTGGACTTTGGCACTGAAGGTAGCTAGTGGAGAGGGAGAGAGGAGAGTTCCAGAAAAGTGAAGGTGGTGAATGTTTGCCTCCACATTTATTTGGTTTAGGTTGGCTATTGGTCGGACATAAACATCCTTTGAGAATGTCTTATGTGCCTTGCATGGGATGTTTTGGTTAGTCCAATCCAATCTGGATGGACCACTTGCAGATTGATTGTTGAATTGAAGCCTTCCCAAGCATACGAAGTTGTGAATTATGATAACCTATCAAGGGGATTGAGTGAACTGTTGTTAGCTGATGCCAGGGTGTTGCGGGGCCAGGAGTTGTGCCATCTAGTATATGTACGTAGGTCTAATAGAAGCATTGTAGAAAGGCTGATAGTGTAAGGACTAATGGTATAATAAGCCCATCATTTTTAGTGCATCTTCTGGCAGCTTTAGTTTCATAAATGCTGCACCTGTTGATTACTAGATTTGGTGCAAATGCTTCTTCCAAATAAGCTGATCCTGCGTGCAAAGGAAAAGTTGCAGAAAACGTACTTATTTAACCACTTCCCTTATGAAGGCTTCTGTTTTTTGACATGGAACCCGTGGAAACGAAGACAACTGTACAAATTTAGATTATGTTGTCTTATGTGAGCATTTGGGACAATTGTTCCATCATTCGTTCTTTTGCTCAACATCACTTATTTTGGTCTGGGATAGCTTGCTACTTCCTGTAAGTGTGTTTCGAGAAATGCGGGTTTGTATACCATATATGGAGTCATTTTTAGGCGTTTCACCTCATGACATCATCAAATGGCTGGTGCCAGCAAGTATGTTAAGTCATGGAAGCTCACACCTGTGTGTTTGTTGTATTTGAGATAATTTGATTCTACTTTTCCGGCTATTGTTCCCCTTCCCCTTGATCTTGAGTTTTGTATTCTCATATTTCTTTTTCCCGCAGTCACAATCAATTGTTGTGTGTTATTGGTAAAGTACTTAATGGCCTCAAATTATTGACCCGTTGCAGGCCTTTATGAAGGTGGCGTATGGAAAGTAAGGGTGGAGCTGCCAGATGCTTATCCTTACAAGTCTCCTTCCATTGGATTTCTTAACAAGATATACCACCCAAATGTTGACGAATTGTAAGTCCACATACACTGATCAGGAGAAGCTTTATAGTAATTTTGTGTCCAATGTAGGCTAACCCCCCACCACGACCAAATACGAAGGAAAGCGATTAGAGAGAACTAGAATGTTATTCAGGGCAGTATTTCAAGTTCCAATGAAAGGTGATCTGTGGTCTTTGCTATGATTACCCGGCACCTGAGCCTTGTTAACTCTTCTGAAGTTTTGCTTATCAACTTCTTAGGCAGTTCCTTCCAGGAGAAGAACAGACTTTATCCTTTTTCTTCTGTTATAAAATAGCAGTAGCATCTGTTTTCTTTAACTTTGGAGGATTTTACTCTGGCAAAACATTTTTGCTTGTTAGGCTCACTGTCTGTCTTTTGGTCAACTGCAGGTCTGGTTCTGTATGCTTGGACGTTATTAACCAATCATGGAGTCCGATGTTTGGTAATTATACACTGTTGTATTGATGAATCTTTTTTCGTCCCTTTCCTTTTTTCATTTACTTTTCTGGAGAGGGGAGAGTTCAAATTCAACTAGTAAGGTGAGCAGAACTATATCCTGTTTCATCTACCCCATTCCACAAAGAAACCACAAAGTATTAGAACATCCACATGGACAGTGGACGCCAACACTCGAGGACATTTTCCCCTTCAGGGGGTTACAGGTCCAGCATATATTAATGTTTTACAAATTACAAACTTCATAAATGTACACATGACATAAAGAAAAAGCAGTAAGTGATCCTTTAGATGATCTTATAACTCTCTCTGTGCAAGGTAATAGGCTCATAGGTTTGTGGGGTAAGGGAATCCATTGGTCTCCCCAAAAAAGAGAATAGTATATGATTATTCCAGTTCTTAAACTCTTTGCTTCGGCCTCGCGTTCGTTTACTGACATATGATGCATGAAAAGTGGTTAGGAAGTTCTGGAGTACCGAAGATACACACACTATTGTTATAACATATGTTCTATATTTTCGTAATGATCTTTACTAGGAGTCCTACAATATTTACAAGTGGAATACTTCGCTGCAGATCTTTTGAATGTGTTTGAGGTTTTCCTTCCTCAACTATTGCTCTATCCAAATCCTTCAGACCCGTTAAATGGTGATGCAGCATCACTGATGATGAAAGACCGGAAGCAATATGAACAAAAAGTAAAAGGTTAGTGTTATCATAGTTTTATTCTACATAATGCTATCTGGTATCTAGATCTGTCTGTAAAGACGAACCAAAATGCTCAACAATATTCTTAAAGGTCTCTTCGTCCCCCACCTCCACTTCCTGCCTCCTCCAAACCAAAATTCCCTAAATTCAACCAGATTTCCTTCTCCCTCTGGTTGTAAGTTAGCTGGAGTAAGCTGGAGCCTATACAAGATTGGATTTAGCTTAAGTTTGTTGGTAGCTTTATTGATCATTGGTTGGAAGTCATGCCTGCCACTGCAGTTCAGCTGGCAGATAACTTTGATCTTTGCTACCTTTTTCATTTTAGTATAATTTCTTTATTGTTGTCCTTTTTTCCTTGTCCAATTCCTGGGGCCTCTTTGGATGAATTTCCTTTTTTTTTTCTTTAGCTTTTTTGCTTGATAGCAAATGCATTTCTGAGTCATCTTCCTATGACGCAGAATACTGTGAGCGATATGCAAAGAAGGAAAATATCACCAGCTCGCCGACAGAAGATAGTGACGAGGATGTTAGTGATGAGGGTATCAGTGATGGACGGAGTGCGTGTAGTGAAGATGATGTTGCTGGACATGCAGACCCATGAGGACCAATATCCTCGGGCTTAATATGAACAGATTCATTTATGTTAGCGCTTACTTTTCTTATTTTACGACTTTTATAGGTTTAGTCGCCTGTAAAATTTGGAAAAAGGACAGTTAGAGACTTGATGCCAAGCATCTGTATTGTTTACACAATTTGTGCTGGCACATTGGATGAATGAAGATAGAAATGAAGTTGTGGAGATGCTACGTTTCTGGTCAGAGATCTCTTCGTCACAGATATGTGCTGAGAGTATAAAAGCCAGAAAAAGAGTAATCTAGAGTTTGATGTCACTTCTTATTTGTTAATTTAAATGAATATATATCGTAACACAAGAATCTATGACGTCAAAATATGTAGAACGTAAATGTGAAATCCTTTTTGACCAAGTCTAGAGTTAGGAATCGAGCTAGTTTTTGTGCCGCTGTTATAATACACCAGAAATTCAACGGTCTTAGATTGTCGGAAGAATTGATCATGGATCCAGTACTTTCTTAGTTGCAAAGCTATGTGCAAGTGGGATCAAGATGGAAATGATTAAGAAATAAGAATCAAAGGCAAGAGAGGAGAGAAGGGCCAGAACTAGTGTCGTGTGTTAGAAAGGGATGGGTCTCTTTCAAGTTATTTTCTAAGAGAACGGCAGGGAGGTGTTTAATACCATCTCTTTGCTTTGTCCAATTGTCTGATACACTCATTGATAGGTGACATTTTCCTGAAACCAATGAAAGAAGTTTTGAATAAGCACGTTATAATAATTTAGAAGATCCTCTGGATGCTATTCTATGTGCATAATCTAACAACCGCCCTGTTGCTCGTAGAGTTTGCAGCAGGGAAGGGAGACAAAGGGCAGCGACAAGAATGAATAAAGTAACCACCACAATATCAGCTGGAGCTTGGGTGTTCATGACTTCAAGTTGGCTGTTTTGGTCTTTTTTAACAAGTCAAGTTTGCTGATATCTTCGCCTGAAACTTAACCTTTTTATTTCTGCTGCCAAAGAAAAATGGACTCTTCTAATTCTCCCTAAGAAGGATAATATAATATTTCTGGAAAGAAAGAAGTTTAAATCTACATTCTACTATGTTTTTCACTCCCATTCTTACTAAAGAGTGCATGAAGGACAAAGTACTAACCTTTTAGCAACAGTTGATGGCGTGGAAAAGCACGATAAGTTGTGGATTTAGACGTTCTTTTTTTAAGAAGTGTATTAATGGCATCATCTGAGTTCCGTATATATCGTTGATTTGTGTTAAAATGTCATCTTAAATGTTATTGTATACGAGTAAAGACTTCGAATGTTACATATAACGTATTCCTGAACAAGTCTCATTTAGAGGGACACGATTCGTTAGTCGTAATCCAAGCACATACTGGGAGAATGGTTTGGATCAGCTTGGAAGAGCATCATTTACAAGGTTGATCCAAGATTCTTGAATAATTCAATTGAGAACGACATGAAAATCCAGTTCTAACCTTTTCCAGTGGCCGGCTCCATAACCCAAGTGCATTTTGATCCCAATGTCACTCCGTAGAGAGATAATCAACGCCATAAGAATACAAACTACCCTTGTAATTCCCGCCATTTGGCATTAAAACTAACACCAACAAGCATTTGAACATTGAGCTGACCTCCTTTGCATCACAACTCCAATCACTAGCCATATCATGTTTTGAATCCCAAAGTTTTGATCAATGTATGTAGTTTCCAACATGAATCAAATCTCCATCTTGGTATTTTTTGCTTCACTCTTTCTCCTTCTGCACTCAGTAAGGCCACAAGTTGATCAAGACGATGTCAGAAACGCGCTGGTCAAATATCTTGGAAAACTTTCAAACGGCAATGGCATACCTGATCCAACTCAGGGTTGGAATTTAACTTCTTATCCATGCAAGGATAACTGGGTTGGTGTCAAATGCGATGCCCACTTTACCGTGAAGAGAATCAACCTTGACCACTTCAAGTTTTCTGGAATTTTTGATCCAAGTACTCTCTGCAGTGTGCAGTCTCTTGCTGCATCTCTTACTATTATTAGTCTCAATGAGAACACTCTCCGTGGAGAGAATATAGACGAGCTTGCAAATTGCAATCAAATCACTGGCTTTCATATTGGTGGAAACCAATTTTCTGGTAGCCTTCCTGAGGCATTCGCCCGATTAAACAATCTGAAAAGGCTTGATATTTCGCGCAATAGTTTCTCGGGTGTCTTGCCTGATTTGGCCAGGATCTCAGGCTTGACTGAGTTCTCTGCTCAGGAAAATCAGTTGTCCGGGCCTATACCAAAATTTGATTTTCCCAACTTCAATACATTCAACGTCTCGGTCAACAAATTCTCAGGTCCAATTCCTAGAGGTGGTGATCTTTTCAATGTTAGTTGTTACTCCGACAATCCTGATTTATGTGGTGCTCCATTAACAAACAGATGCAAATCATTACCATATAATTCATCAGGGGATGATACATCGAGAAAAGGTCTTTCAAATGACCAGATTCTCATGTACTCGGGCTATTTCCTTGTAGGTTTGGTTGTGGTCCTCCTTATAATCTTTAGGGTGTGTAAGAACAAGAAGGCGAAAGAAGAGAGATATGACACAGTTAACAAGGTGGTAGCAATTAATGATGACAGTAGTATAAACGCTAGCTTTGTTTCCAGCGAGTATAAATCAGTTGTGAACAAGTCAGGAGTTTCTGTTGCTTCAGCTGAAAGTGGGCCAGTTTCAGCATCACTCGTAGTCCTTACAAGTCCGGAGGTGAACGGGTTGAAATTCGAGGAGCTGCTCAAGGCTCCGGCTGAGTTGCTTGGGAGAGGAAAACACGGCAGTGTATATAAGGTGATATGCCAAGATCAAGGGATGACTCTGGCGGTTAAGAGGATTAAGGATTGGGGAATCTCGAGCAGCGATTTCAAGCAGAGGATGCAAAGGTTAGATCAAGTGAAGCATCCAAATGTGTTGCCAGCCGTCGCCTTCTATTGTTCCAAGCAAGAGAAGCTCTTGGTCTATGAATATCAGCCTAATGGAAGTGTTTTCAAGCTTCTCCACGGTAACTCTCAATCTCATTCAATTTTTCTCTATTGGAGGGTTTTGGTTTCTTTTTTTTTTTTGATCACCAGGGTTTGCTATAAAGTAAAACTGCTAAGCTTGAATTCAAGTCGAGTCGAGCTCAATGAGCTCATTTACTTAACAGACTCGGCCAGGCTTCACTTGTTCATCATGTTAATTGCGTTAAGCTCAGTTTTGAATCAAATTTTTTATGTTTTACAAACTTGGCTAATTGAGTTGAGCTCAAGTCCAAATCGAAGCTCATCTTGGAAAGATCTCAACTTGGTTCAACTCCGTTTGAATCATTTTCAGCCCTGCACGAGATCCAATAATAGGTTTATATGTTACACCTAACTAGAGAAACTTATCATTTACAAGTAGCCATACTTACAATCTCATCTTCCGTTGGATGTGTCGTTTATGTTACCTTTCGAAAGTATAAATATATATGGATTGACTGATAGGCACTGCTTGTTAATTTCAGGAACCCAACTGAACCAAGTCTTTGACTGGGGCAGCAGACTTGGTGTTGCAGCTACTACAGCTGAAGCCTTAGCTTTCATGCATGAAGAGCTTCACGAGGACGGGATTGCTCACGGTAACCTGAAATCCTCCAACATTCTGCTGAACAAGAACTTGGAGCCATACATAAGTGAATACGGTCTAATGGCCACAGAGAATCAAGACCTTTCATTAGTTTCCAGTGTCAATAGCTACCAAGCCACAGGAGCCAGTGATGGCACATTCAAAGGAGACATTTATGGCTTTGGGGTGATTCTTCTGGAGATGTTAACAGGAAAGATATCTACGGTTCAGAACAATGGCATGGATTTGGCTACATGGGTTGTCTCTGTGGTTAGAGAAGAATGGACGGTGGAAGTGTTCGATAGAACCCTAGTCAGAGAAGGTGCAAGTGAAGAGAGGATGGTGGGCTTGCTACAAATTGCTATAAAATGCGTAAATCGCTCTGCCGAGGCCAGGCCTAGCATTAATCAGGTTGCTCTTATGATCAACACCATAAGAGAGGAGGAAGAGAGATCCATGGATACCTCTGGACCATTGTAAAGCAAACGTGCCATAGTGCCATCTCTGCAGGGTCAGACGAGAGTTGGACAAGGTTGCTTCCGAGCCATAATCATGAGGAAAACTTCTTTTCTATTTCGAATTGTGGAAAATCACATACCAATATGCATAGAATTGTGTTAGATTGTATTACTGTGTACACTCTATTATAACTAGTCTAGAACAATCAATATTAAGCATCCGTTGCATGGATGAATAGTTTGCTCTTCAAATCAAATCAATGTACAAGTATCCGGATCTTCCAACGTATTGATTCTTGTCTTATTTCATCTCCTTGACCTCGTAATTTCTAGAGTTGTTGGTTGATCAATACTTTGACTTGTAAGATTATTATGCGAAGTTTTCCCGCAAAGATGTATAGATTTGGCGATTAATGCATCGGATGTCGCTCTCTCGTCGACTAATTAGCCGCCGTAAGAGAGTCGTTATACCCTTACACCAACGGTATTGGGATTAGCATAATTGATGATCTCAACTACTAATATACAGGTGATTGAAATACCAGAAAGAAACTAAGTTGGTGATGTCAAGAAACGCTCACTACGCATGTGGTGGTGCAGAAATGTTCATCAATCATGATAAAGGTCAAGAGAGTGGTTGCAGTGGTGGATACTATAATTCAAGTGCACCTTTGGTGGTGCAAAGGGAGCCATTACAGTGACGGATGATGCGGAAACCATCAAAATATTATGACAAAGAAGACCATTGTTAGTTGGTTTCCTTCCTTTTTCAAATTCTTGATCACTATAAAGCTTTTAGTTGAAATCCTATATATGAGCTTAGGAATCTGAGTCAACCTCCTTCCGGAGCAGTAGGCATGAACAAGACTAAAGTTTCTCTTCTGTCTAAAGTCATATGCAGAGAAATTTGGTTTTCCACAGTAAGAATTTAGAGAGACCATTTTCACTTTTTAATGTGCTATGCTGATCCACCCCTTTATTTGCTTCTGAAAGGCTGACGCTTGTCATTAAAGTACAACCAACGTAAAAACTTAAAATCAAAATCAGTAAAGCTACATGGGGATTGATTCTCAAATGGTCGAACTTGATTAAGTTTAGATTAAATCATTTTTGAAGTGCTCGGCAAAAATAACAAATCGGTTAAATTTGTTTCAATATACTAAAAAATGACTAAATTCAGTATCCTCATTTTCTTGCATCCTGTCAGTTTTGAAGAATCAAATTTGATGAAAAGAATTACCAGAACGTCTTCACATATAAACCGACATTGAACGCCCCCTTACAGTTTGAATACATTATATGATAGTTTTGTTACACTAAATTTATTTTATAAGAAAGGATCCTGATCGATCGGTATTTACTGTCGAGAATGAATCTGAGCACGGCATCAAGCGTCATAATTCTTACTCAACCTACACCCCAAGGAGAAACGGATAAAAATCTTAGCTTGTTGGATGGTTATCACATCATACCAGCACGTAGTTGTGGAGGGTGGAGTATAGAATGATGCCTAACTTGACCAAATGGGCATGTCTCTTCTGATTATCTTCCTTCTTCACAATTAAGACGTAATTGTCATCCATAAAACCTCACCTAATCCCATTTATACGCATTCACATGGTTCATCCTTCAAAGGCACATCCAATATTAGCCCACATGCACACGTAAGATCCTACAAATGTCATGTCACTGGATTTACCTAATTGTAGACCAATAAATCCGAAATTTAGCCAAAGAAATGCCACACTTTTATAGCAACAAAAATGATTATTTATTTAAATTATAGTAGTGCTTAGGCCTCTCTTGGATAAGCTTTTATCTAGAAAAGATGAAATTTATGTTTCACGCAATTTTCTTCATTTGACTATTTACAAATTCTTACGATAAGTTTCCTACATGAATTCTGACTTTGCTCATTAATTTTCTCTAAGTATAACTATTAATTAAATGCAATTTCTGAACGCATAAAAACAATAAAGGTTAATCCAAGAAACTACAAAAAATTGGAAAAAATAAATTACAGAATTGGCAAAGCATATTTGGCAATAAGATAATTAGCATGAATTTCAAGAAGGGTTGGTGTTATACTTGTAACGTAGAAAAAAAAAACTAATACGTTGCTATGCTATAGAGAAATTTTTTGGGGTGTAATTCCTAAACGACGTAGTTTAAATTAATTTCAATATGAAATGATAAAATCACCATTAATGATAATAATTGGCACATTAGTCTTTGTGTTGAAGACATGGTCGGGCTAAGAAGATTCTTGAGGTTCAAAGTAACTATTTCGAGAACCCTTTCAAATTTGTAAAGGTATATAAATGACAAAAGTATCATAATACTAACTTCTTACGATTAATTAAAACTATCATTAATGACATCATAGATAAATCAAACTTACGCCATTCGCAACCACGCCTCAGAAAACTTTTCTATTCCATAGCAACACGTTAAAGTTTCCTTGAAATTCTAAAGGCGAACAACGGTCAAATTGTAACAGAATGTTTTTGTTTAACGAGTTTAAAAATGGAAAACAAACATAATTTTCTCGAAAGCACAAAAAATGAAATTTATGAAAAATGGCTTTTATTCAAACGTAGGCTTCACGGATTTCTCAGCCCATTCGAGTGGGCTACAACGTAGGCACGGAATAAGCTTCCGATCAAGCCCAGGCCCACCCTAAACCTAAGAATCCCAGGGGGGAGCACCACCGCCAAACCTATTTGCAAATAGCAATTCCTACGTCGCCATGAATGAATGAATGAAAACAGTTGTATCTCGTGCAAAATCAGCTGTACTTGAAGTGCTGTTATCAAAAGTAAGAGTGCCAATAGAGATGAATTGAAGTCTCGTTGATAAATTCGAAAAGAATTGTACTATCTTATACAAAGTTGACCAAATAATCAATCTCCCCGCCCTGGATTGGCGCGTGGGGATTCGTCTAAATTTTGTTTCCTTTTGTGTTTTGTCAATCCCCCCTTTGCCTTGCTCTTTGGAAACTAGTAAAAGCCCATCTCAGAGAGCCAGCCTTTGGCCTCTGTGCTTCTTCCAGTTCGAAGAGAACTGACCCGTCTCTTTCCCCTCTCTCTCTCTCAGGCGCACACACAAACACACGCACAGAGATAGGTATAATTCACTCCGAATATTATACAAATTTACATTCTATTTTATAAACTAGATTTAGACACATCCCTTTGTATCATTTCCTCTTCCTACCTCGGGAATTTGATTCCCCTAAAAAGGGTCGGTGTTAGTTAGGGTTTTGCTGCTGCAAGGGCCCATCGTCAAGAACTTTTCAAGAATACATTAATGGTGGCTTCTTCACAATCAAAGGTAGGTGCACTCGTTCATATGAACTTGGGTTTACATCTGATACAATAAAGAGTGCTACTTCATTGCACCAAACGCTTCTAGTGCCTCTGTTTCATCTATTTTCTGAGGCAAAAGGTGTGGTGACCAAACATTAGGGTTTGATTTGGTTTACCTAAATGATCTGTTCGATGGCAGAAATCAAAGAGCATAGATGGCTTTTTGAGCATACCCATTTGAAGATGTCTTGGATTGAACATCAAATTAGCCAGAAAGATGGTGCCTTGACATATTCACCTCCTCCATATAGTAGTACTCTTCATAAGGAATCATCCCCTCCATCATCATCTGGCAATAGAATTAGTCCAGCCGTTCTTTTCATTATAGTGATTTTAGCTGTTCTGTTTTTCATATCTGGTCTTCTCCACTTGCTGGTTAGATTTCTGATAAAGCACCCATCTTCTGCAAATAACCGTCAGTCTAGTAATGGATACCCTGAAGTTTCTAGCTCTGATGCTCTTGAAAGACAATTACAGCAACTCTTCCATTTACATGATTCTGGTCTGGATCAAGCTTTTATAGATGCATTGCCTGTGTTTATGTATAAGGAGATTGTGGGTTTGAAGGAACCATTTGATTGTGCTGTTTGTTTGTGTGAATTTTCTGAGAAGGATAAATTGAGATTGCTTCCTATGTGTAGCCATGCTTTCCACATCAATTGCATTGACACGTGGCTCCTATCGAACTCATCGTGCCCTCTTTGCAGAGGAACCCTTTTCAGTCCAGGGTATGAAAATCCCATTTTCGATTTTGATGATGCAAGAGAAGACGGTTTCTTTCCCGGGAATGGAGGAGGGAATGGGTTCACTCCAAGACAGAAGACTGTTGAAGTTCAGGAAGTTGAGGTCGAAAAGGGGGTTTTACCCGTAAGGCTTGGTAAGTTCAGGAAATTGAATGATGGGGCAGGGGAGGCTGGAGGAGAGACTAGTAGCAGTAATTTGGATGCGAGAAGGTGCTACTCGATGGGATCGTATCAGTATGTGGTTGGTGATTCGAGGCTCCGAGTGGCCTTGAACAATGAGCAAGATGGTCGTGATGCGAAACTTGTGAGAGACATAGGATTAAATGGCAATCCTTCAGTTGATGGGGATGTGGAGGGGAAGAAAATTAGTATTGGGACAAAAAGAGACAGCTATTCTGTTTCCAAGATTTGGCTATGGCCTAAGAAGGGCGCATTTGCAAGTTCTTCAGATACCCAGGTGAATGATCATCCTCATCTGAATATGGAATTGCCATGGACTAGTAGAACACAAGGCATATAGAGTTCCCCAACCCCCCAACCTTCTTGGTTGGTTCTTTAATCAGTTGATCAAGCTTGCTAACATGTGTTTCACCCCTCCTACTTTTGAAAATTTTGAGATGCTGATTCAGAATTTTGACTTTTTTTTATGGTCTGGTAACTCTTTATCATGTCTTTGGTTGCAGCTTGCAACAGTGCAAGCTTCTAATCCCAGTGGCTTTGATGAACCCCTTCCCCTATTTCTTGTCTGTAAACTTTTTATTTATTGTTTCCTTAGGGAGAATGTATGTAGATATTAGCAGATTTAGCACATCCGGACCATCACTACCCCCACAGATTACTCGGGTAAGTTGCTGGGGACTAATTTGTAGGCATTCAAAACTCAAACCAAGGGCGCAAGGCTTGCATTCATCTGGAACAAATATTGGGGAGCAGGGCTCGAGTATACGTAGAAAGTGTTATAGGCACTCTGGCATCAACATCTTTCTCGGAGCACAGGCATGCCAAGAGTTTCCTCTAAACTGTGGATGCGGTAGTTAAATGGTCTAGAAAGGAAAGCTTTTCTTAGTTTGGGAAAAAGAATTTATCATAATGTTGAGATCCTAAAACTCTTTCTGCCTTGCATCTCTGTCCGAATATAGTTCTGTAAATCCAGTTCATCAGAATGCTTCTTGTTTCTTCAAACACGTAAATAACATTTTGGGGAGGGCCAGGAGGGGTGGGGGAGGGTTCAACTTCTTTTTGCTTTTCTTTTGTACGTGGGCATTTTTGTTTTCCCTTTTCCTTTTCCTTTTCCTTTGGCTATCCTTTTATTGATCTTTCTGGAATAGTGTGAGCACAATCTTTTGTGGAGTCGTCTTTTGGGGTTGGGATGGGAGAGTGGTGGTGGGATCCATGAAAGCACTGTGTGAGAATTTCCGTGTCTTGTGATGAGAGCTTTTCGATTCACAACTTAGCTGTAGCCCGTGCGTGGGTCATGACATGTACTTCCCATGTGCCCCTGCTTGAATTATTCCCCCCTCTTCTATCATTTTCATTTCCAGAATGAAGATCATATATAGCCTTTAGTTCACCTAGCTTGAGAAAAATGTCTCAGACTTTTACCGTACTCACCCTCACATTGGTTCTAGTTGTGACTGTAATCTCTAGTCAAGTTGGTGTGACAATGAGACTTATGGCACTGACTCTCATTTGAGTTTCTATTCGTCGGACTTAAGTTTTTAGGGTCAAGCTTTCGTTAAAGCAAAGAGAACAAGTCTTATAATCCACCACAAGCTATTATTTAGCAAAGAGAACGACCTTTCGTTAAAGCAAGGAGAACAACTCTTATAATCCACCACAAACTTTTATTAAGCAAACAGGACGAGTTTTCAATGACTTTGCTATGCGCTGCGGTTTATTTTTCTGCCCTTCACTCTCCTTTCAACTTATCAGAATATACTATCGTTACATTTGGTGTGCAGGATTATTCAGTCAGGTAGGATAGCATATTCTGTCAGATAAGGCCTGATAAGTTATAAATTCTATCCCGCGGTTGGACCAAACCCATATATTAGGCCGGATAGGATTATCATGGCGCCTTCGCCATCAGCAGCAACCAACATCTTAAACCTACCACCACACCACTGACACCAGCCACACACCACCACCTCTACTACCTCGATCCAAAAGCACAACTAAACCCACCATCAACAAATTGTGCAGTCTGGATAAGCTTTAGGGGTGAGGACCCACCATTATCGCACCCATCGGCCGCCACCAATCATCGCCAACTCAATCACCTATAGATCACACCCAGCACCAATTGGCCCCAACTTCGTCACCCTGAAGTTGCACCCACCACCGATCGCCTTAACCATCACCATCCCACCATTACCTTCCTTGCCTATTGTCCCATCCACTGCCACCAATTGCCCCATGCACTCAAACTGACAAACATCACTAATCGCGTCTACCCTCTCCTTGAAGGAGAATGGAGATAGAGACTGAAGGAGAAAGAGATGGAAAAAAAGGATTTGGATCCCCTGTTGTAACCATGGGTTACAGCAGGGGTGCTGTGGTGCGTGCTGTGAGAGAGGGAAGAGAGAGAGAGAGAGAGATAGGGAAGCGGCTGTGATGGATGTAAATCATGGTTACTCTCTCTCTTCCCTCTATCACAGCACCCCTGCTGTAACCATGAGTTACAATAAGAGATCCAAATCCGAAAAAAAGTTGGCGAAGAAGGTTGATGATGGTGTAGGGTGCTATATCAGTGGTGGTTGTTGTGATGCTCTTCTTCTCCCTTCTCCCTTCGCCCATTGTTTTTTTTTTTTATCCCGAAGTGCCTAGACAAAAGTAACCAACCAACCCCCCCTTTCTCCTCTATCGTCCCTTCACATACCAATAAAATCTGGTCCGCCGAATATCTTATTTGTTCCTTATATGCTTGGTTAAATAGCAGACATGATTATTTTTAGCTTATTTATAATTTTACTCTAGCGTGAGCTCTCGTCGAACATGGCACATATGTTTGGGACCATATATGATCGACTCTGCGGGCAAGACAAATTTAGGAACTTTACCAACTCCACCATGATGATGAAAGTATATATTCAAGAACATATGCAAGTATGTCTACATCTTTCTTATCTTAAAAAATGATATGGTTTTGTACATGAATGCCCAAAGTGCAGTACACGGTCAGTGGGCTCCACCAAAAATAGCGG
This sequence comes from Escallonia rubra, assembly GCA_033065855.1. NCBI lineage: Eukaryota > Viridiplantae > Streptophyta > Magnoliopsida > Escalloniales > Escalloniaceae > Escallonia > Escallonia rubra. The sequence continues at coordinate 258,558 of JAVXUO010000243.1, read as the reverse complement.
TTAAAGGCGGGTCTACTTACCCTCTACATCACACCCCAAACCGACTACTGAACCAACCTCAAAATGATTACATGTATGAGCTTAGCTACAATGTTTGTCTCTTCCTCTGATCGTTTGTCACCCCCGCCGGAAGCGCGTGCTTTAATATTGTTTGTAGGCCTATTACTGTTTGAGTCCTCCTCAAGTATTCTGATTTCCCCCCTCAAGTCAAGTGTCTTCTTTACAACCTGACCCTCGGCTAATGACATTTACAACCCGCCCACAAAGAAGCAGCCCCTTTTGGTCGTCGGGCCCCGCCTGGGGGGGGGGGGGGGGGGATAGTTTCTTCTTCTTCTTCTTCTTTACTATCCGACTAATTGAAATGAGAAGGGTAACGTTTGGTTCCTACTTGAACAATATATGTAACTAGAGTTGTCTAAGCAACTTGTTTGCTTAGCATTATCGTCAAAAAATTCCTATTCCAAATGATGATCGACACGAGGGAGATGTTATAATTGGCAAAGAAGGTATGTCCTTTGTCAAAAGAAATGCATGGCATATGAGTTTACTATTTGGGTCTCTCGAGTGTTCTTCCTAACAACGTCGATTAGGTTAAATAGGAAACGATTATCTTGTTGTTTGATGAAAAACAGATTGAATGGCACCATTTTGGAAGAAGCCACTTTATTTATTTATTTTTTGTGAAAAATATTCCCTACCTTGTAACTAGAGATGTCATTTGGGCCGGGCGGCCCGCGGGCCGGCCCGTTTTGGCCCGGGCTGGCCCGGCCCTGAAGGTGAACAGTGCAAGCCCGAAAAAAGGGGGCCTAGGGCCTGGGCCTGGACCAGGCCGCGAAATGGAGCGAAAATGGCCCGGCCCGGCCCGGCCCGATTTGGCCCGGATTTGGCCCGGCCCGGGTGGCCCGGATTTGGCCCGGTTTTGGCCCTTTTTTGGCCCCACTTTTTTTTGAAAATCTAGCTTTTCCCCCCCTTTCTTCCACCCCTTTTCCAAAATTCCACTTTTACCCCCCCAAAATTGTGAGATGGTGATCCTTTCTTTCATTTTCTAAAGAAAGGATAATGCAAGTTGTAAAATGCAGTTATGTTACCACAAATCAGCATGTGGTGGAAAGGGAGGATATTCATTTCTTTTAGTAGGGTACAATCATCTCACAATTTCATGACGTCCTCATTGATAGTTTTTACCTTTTCCTGTCTCAAGGCACCTATGAACTTCAAGTCGAAGCACCATCAGCATCAGTGCTGTGGGACTTTGTTTTAGGATCCTTAGCACCATGCTCGCTGTCTTACTATTTCCATAGCACTCACGAATAAAGTTCAGGTATGAGGCTGATGCACTGTTGTGGCTCAATAGGGAGGAGAGCTAACCATTAGTGATCATTCTTCTCTTCCTTTAAGTTTCCAAAAATGTATTTCACAACAGTATTGTCATATAGGTTAGAAAAATTGCAAAGTAATCCAGATATGCAACTTAGGAAATAAACCTTGAAACTACTGGAGTTATGTCTGTTTTGTACGGTGCTCGCCTACATGAATGCTTGACAACTTCGTTGCAATTTATTCTTCTCTCACCACTCCCCATTTTATTCCTGGTCTGCCTCTACCTCATCTTAACAAATCAACTCGGCTCATTTTTCTTTTTCTTTTATCACTGTGGCTTCTGAAGGTCCAACTTGGATATGATCAAAATCATACCATCTCAAGCCATGTCAAGATCCTTATCGAAGAGTTTTTCCTTCATTCATCAGGGTGGTTTCTGTCTACTTTCATCAGTGGCTGCAGTAGTTATAGATTGTTTTATGAGGATGCTATCATCACATAAAAATCTGAGAACGTGCATTTGTCTTCTTTAGTTTGAGAAACATCTCATAATCCAAGTAAAATATATAAATTGTTATGTGTTAAAATTGAATAACATGAAGAAAAAAAAAAGGGCCCGGGCCCGGCCCAAGCCCGGCCCTAAATATTGGGCTTAGGGCCTGGGCCTGGACCAGGCCTAGGATTCCCTTCGCCAGGCCCGGCCCGGCCCGGCCCGTTTTCCCCCTCACTTGGCCCGGCCCCGGCCCGGCCCGTTTGCAGGCCCGATGGGCTTGGGCTGGGCCGGCCCAAGCCCGGCCCTTTGACATCTCTACTTGTAAAGGGTTGATTCCCTTTGTTTTTATATCAAGAATATATGCCAGAGTTGACCAAACATACTTAATGAATGCAATCAAGCTGACCACTTTATCCGGCGCCCACTTGATCTTTGGTCACCAAAGTATAATAGGGATAGACCTTTTACAAAAGTAGTGTGCTCCATCTCAGGCGGATGTACGCGTGTTTCTCCGTCTCAGGAGCAGAACTAACAGTATTGATTGGGGATGGCATAACGAGAGGAAGAAAGCAGAAAAGCACTCATCACAATTGGGAAGCCAGTGGACAAGAAAGCTCAAAAGATTCCACGTCAACTCCGAGAGTTGGGTGAACTGACTGACGAAAGACCTTAAAGCGCACGAATTTTTTGTTATCAGACGGATCATATTATTAACTATTTTAAAATTTTTAGAAAAAGAAATTCTACGTCGTGCTAGTAGTCCAATGGAAAAAGGGAGTGACTTGGGCTTTGGATTGCAGTTGAGAGAGGAGAAAGTGATTTTAGTGGGCTGACACCAAACCTCAAGCCACAGTAGAGATCTGGGCTGTAATTCGTTTGGTGAGTGACTACGTGGAAATCTTTTCCTTAGTCCAAGCACATGTGATGTGAGAAACATATATATGTGTGTGTGTGTTATAATAATAGTAAAGGTGATAGACATAACGTAATAGAAGCAGCGTTATGATTTGAGGAGATCAATTAAAATTTAAGATCTTCTAACGGTCAAGAAAGTTTCATCCCACGCTTGCTTACGCAATTTGTTTTCACACACTCTTTCTCCCTAAGGATTAGATTAATAAATTTGTGATAAATAAAAAATGGTCGAATTGGGTGCTTCGATGGCTAACGCTCAGAATAATTTACAATCAGGATGTAAGTTGGCCACACCCTTTGAAGAGCTCTTAACAAAATAACATTATGCACAAATTTCTCATGCCAAGACACCCTTTACCAAAAAAGAAAAATGATTCACACCAAAAAGGAAAGGTTAAGAAAAATGTAATGAATTAAAGAACCTTAGAGGCAAGACTACAACCCATAACAAACGACCATCTTGACGCCATCGATCATTAACGACCAGATTGATCTCCCAAATGCTCCGCCACGCACGGCAGAGTGCCCGTTACACCCCCCGGCGCAGCCACCCAACCATATCAACCACTCGGCCAAATTTTTCTTCATCTCTCTCTCTTTCTCTCTAGACAAGCGAAAGTCACAAGAACGACGGTGCGTCCTTGCCTAAATCCATCGACGACTTGGCCGAGATCGGAACCGACGCGTACCTCGACGAGAAATCCCGGAACGCACGCTCGTCCTCCACATGGTCGTTCTGCCCTTCGTCGAAATTCAAGGAATAACTCAAGGGGTCGTACTGGAACTTCCCTTGCCTGACCCGGTTCTTGTTAAACCGGCGGATGAACGTCTTCCACTTCGGGCCCGCCACCAGCTCCGACCACTCCCGGACCTTCTTCAGGGCCTTCAACCCCCTCCCCCACCAGCACCCCCCGCCTCCGCCCTCTTCCTTCTCAGCCGCCGCTATCCTCTCCCACCAGGACGATCTCACGGCTGAGGACCGTTCCGACTCGAAACACGGCATCCAGAAGCAACAGCCCCGCTTTTCAAACGCAATATCCTGCATTTCCTCGTTGGACTCCGAGTCGTGCTTTGGAGACACTTCTGGCGTGGGTTCCGTGGCCATGACCATGGCTATTGTCTGGTCGTGAGAATTAGGGGTTCTGGTTTGCAGATGAGATAACGGAGTTTCCCTGCAAACCCTAACCCTAATTCTCTCTCGTTTTGTTTCTCTATCTAAATCTCTCTCTGCCTCTGGTCTGTGCTCTGTGTTTTGGTATTTGTGTTCCTATTTAAGCGGAGGTGGTTTGGGGGAGGAGAGTAACGGAAACTTTGTTGGACGCCAGGTGGCAATATACCGGATGTGCCGGTTGCCGGGTGCGGAGTTTTGGGCAAATCCTGGATCCTGATCCGGTGAGCGTATGCCACGTCAGGAGTTGTGGGGGAAGTCAATTATTTAGTTGGCGTACACCTGTCTCCGGACTTTGATTTATTTTGCCATTTAAAGAATTCTTAACGGTCGAAAATCAAATTTTATGACCAGATAAAATTTAGAATGATCTGTTTTCAAATGGAAATGGAAATTTTATCTGGTTAGTATATTTCAAAAATTATATTCCTAACATTTCAAAGCATTTATCCATTCGAATAAGGAAAAAAAAAATTTATTTATGCAATAACATTTCAATTTTCACAATGTCTATTTTTGTAGCTAGGGTTGTATACGAATCGAGTTCGAGCCGAACAGAGGTATGTTCGAATTTGTTTGTTTAGTTTCAGGTCATGTTCATGTTCGTTTAATTTTTAAATTTTGTTTGAACTCGTTCGCGGTTCGTTTAACAAAACTCGGGTTCCGCTCGAGTTCGTTCGTTTATTTGCATGAACCGAACTCGAACTTGAAAACTCGTGTTTTCGTTCAAAACAATTGCTACAAACTAGAACTACACCTTAATTACTTGATCCAATTGTCTAAGTGATTTTAGGGCTTTTAAGTTTAAACTAATTTATACTATAATTAAGTTATACGACTTTTGAGTTTTGAACATATTATAATTAAGTTATTACCCAGACGCGCTGTTCACGAATGTGTTCGTGAACACTTTGAAATGTTCATGCTCGACTCCTTTAAAAAATGAGCTCTAATATTTTGTTCATGTTTGATTCGTCTATTATACAAACGAACATGAACGAGTTCTTTGAATAACGAAACATAAGCAATTCATGAACAACTCGGTTCATTTACAGTCCTAGTTGTAGCGTACATACGACACGTAAATCGAGTACAAAGGTAATGCTGTGAAAAATTTTGAGCTTACTGAAAAGAGCCCTGTAATATCTACAAACATTTGCCAAGAACCGACATTTCAAAATTTTCTATTGAGAATGAGTACTCTTATGTCAAAGCATATTTTTTGTTAAAAACTGCATGCAGATATTAAAATATGTGATATATGCATTGCTTTGACAAAATCGATCCCCGCTCTAATACTCCGGTAATAAATTTAGCCTCGGAAAATTAATCAAACTTTGCAAGGAACAAAGTTAGCTCTCTTTCATTACGTGTACCTTATAGGACTAACCTAATATATGGACTTGGTGGTGGTGGGTGTGTGTGTGTGTGTGGGAAACAATAATGCGAATGATTCCATGGAGGTGCAGGAGAATCAAATAGACGGTGCATGTGCATGTTTGAGCGCTAAAGTATTGGTATTCCGTCGGTTTAAGGTTTAAGTAAGTCGGTCCATTTTTATTTTGAGGTAATCATTGGACGTGTTGGCATCAATTGTTAAGCATAACGGTCAATGCTGCGTGGTACTTGCACCTATCGAGATGTTTTCATGTTCGGGACTAGCATCTCGTGAGACGTTGGTCCTGATTATTTAGAATCGTTAGATTAATCGGAGCTTATGTGATAGGATGAGAGATTAGGAAAGGTTGAGATTATTTAAAATTATACCTAACGGTTGTAGATGGTCAGGGCATTAGCTTCAAATCACCAAATATTTTCAACTCAATATGCCAACCGTATCCCTTTATCTTCCAGGAATTTATGTGTTAAAAGAACTCTTTTGAAGGACCCAAAATCATACCTGCCGGACCATAATTTTATTGGTCCCAAGTGCTAACTCCTAATATAATATTAAGGAAAATTTTTGGCTGCTACTCGGGTTGAAGGAATCTTCCTCCTACCCCCCATATAGCGACAATTAATGGTTGTCAAATCTTTTTAGTGACTTTTATTTAGTGATGCTAAAAAAATGCCGTTAAGAGTTATCACTGAAAGTGTTAACAGAAAAGTCACTAAAGACATTTAGTAACTATTAATTGTCACTATATGTGAGATTGAAGGAAGATTCCTACAATCGGGGTAGCAGCCAAAGTTTATTCTAATATTAAAGTTAACTGATGAGCCTTTAAGCGGACAATAATGTGACACTTTAGCTTGGGTTACATTAGAGAATCCCAATATCGTTCAACCCAAGAAGAAGAGTCCAGAATGCCAACGAACGATGTTATGGGGCCTATTCGTTTAAAAGGTTACCAATAAGAGCTCTCTATATGGGTTTCTTAAGGCCTTTTTTTGGGATTGGACTCTTTTGGGCTCTTCATTACTGAAGTTGAGTTTAGACTTTAGATTAAGGAACAAAAATTCAAAGCCCGAGCAGCCTTTTTATATGACATTCTAACTGATAGAAAATTACCCACACTAGCTCTGTTTTTAGGGTTACCCACTATTGAATTATCAAAAAAAAAAAATATTCGTCGTTGATAGCATACATAATTTGCTGGAAAAATTTTGGCGCGTGTGATCCGCGGGCTAGACGACAGTCCAGATTTGATTGACTCGTACTCTGAGCCAACTTTCACGAGTTTGAAAAGTACGAAACCACGTCTACAAGATTATTATCACCGCAACGTTAATATATATGTAGAATATATAGAATAATGAAGGCGTCGTGTATTTCAACTTGCAAAAGTCTCTAAGCATTATAACAAAAAGACTTGAGAGCGACTTCAGGCCTACGGTATACTCCATACTCAAGCTGCCACCATGGACCAAATAAATGGAGAAAAGGGAGAACAGAAACTTTTCACTTGCTTAATAAAAATCAGACATGGTCAAATGAAACCAAGTTTCAAATGAACAGCTCTCCTCATGAATTTTCCTATTTGAGTCAGAAGTGCTCCTCAAGTTTCAATGCCAACATATTCAAAATTCAACGTTCTAAAATGAATTTTCCGTCGATGCTTCCTAAATCCTGACATAGGCACTCTGTTCCTAGACGTGTTTGAACGGGTCACTTCAATCCTTTCCCTAGCTAGTCAAAGGATTAAGCTTACCATCTTTGGCTATAAATACCGGACAATATCTCTGCGACAATGTATCTCTCCCTTTACTAGCTATACACCATTTTCATGCAAAACAAGGTTTAAGGCAACACAAAGTTATACAAGTAACAAGTACATTATCATGGCCAGACGACCTAACTATCTTTTCTGCCTTGTTGTCTTTTTGAGCTTGGCCTTGCTCCTCACGGCCACCGAAGCCCGCCCCATCGGTGGTCCGAGGCATCACCACCGCGTCGAGATGAAGAGACGCCATAGCCGAGGAGGGAAGCCGCATCGTCGTCAGTACGACGATGTTCTTGCTCTCCGGGGTATCAAGAACTCCGGCCCGAGCCCCGGGGAAGGACATTCGTTTACCAATGGTGGCCATAATTGACCCCATTGCGTCCATTCCAATGGAAATGTTTCAACTTCGAGCGGTCAAAGAATATTTTATTCCTTTTGTTCATCTTTTCTCTTTCGGCTTTTGGAATTAGAATTTTGATAAAGGTGGCCACCGTCCTTTGGGCTCATAATTTCATTCTTTTGTTGTTGATCTGTGACATGCAATTGTAGGGCATTTCATGTGTGATGTACACTACAGTTGAGTTGAGTAAGAGTTGAGTACTTCCTTTAGTATTTATATCTCTGGGCCAGAATTATGAGAAGAGGCCGAAATTTTGGCGCGACACTCAATTTCATGGGCTGTTTCTTTGGGCTGCACAAATTATCCTCGAGTCCAGACTTTCAGACAAATAATTATTTAAGGTTTCTATTTCGAATGTGAGGGGTGCTTTTAAGATCGCTCAAGAAACTTAGTCTCGGTTCACGTGTAAGCTGCTTTGATGATACTCCTTGTCGTCAAAATCATAAGAAAAAAAAAATAAAGAAAATTCAAGATGAAGGTGGGTATTGGTCCTCAAGTCTTTTGTGACGAAGGTAAGAAAATCTCAGCATGAATTAGCCGCACTTGCACTAGTTTATATATTTGATAAAATAACTAGAGAATTTTTCAAATAAAGAAATTAATGCAAGTAGTTCCAAGGAGGCTATTTATACTTTTTATGCAAAATTAATCTGAGTTCTTCACAATATATTTAGGAGATACAATGTTTTTTTTTTCTGGTTAGTAGTAGAAACATATCAGTTATTAAAATTTTTATAAAGCCATCCCGCTTCTTTGGCAGTGTGACAAATTATGTAAACATCTTAGTAGTAAAGCGAGAAAACTGCGTACATCAGCAGAGTTGAATCTACAAATATCTAACTTAGGAAGAGTCTGGTCCATACACAACACTATTCTTGCTTTCCAAGCAAAAGTATGCTTCAATCAATTTTCTCTTGGTTGCAAAGACAATCATGTATGAATGAGAAATAATACTAACGTAACAAATATGATATAGGATATGGCTACCTGTTGCACTACTTATCTCCAGCTCTATGGTCTGATCAAGCAAGCATTTTGAATTGTTGCTTATTATGATATGTAAGAGTTTATGATGCTTCACCCAATTCTCAGCCTTCAAAACTGCTGGTGCTTGTGATGCAAAATAATTCATTGAATCATAAGAAAAAACCTCGTACTCGTAAAAGCTTCATGACACAGATTCCCACTCTAGATCTCAAACGGTGTTGTTGGAGCTTGCATCCAACAACGATAAAACCTGTCTAATATCTAGAACAATGACAACAAGTATAGACTATAGACTATAAACTATAACCATTGAATCTACTTCTTTCCTCTTGAACATAATTATGAATACCGTACCGGAGTGCGTATCGTTTCTTCCATAAAATAGTACGTATCGGTGCCGGTATCGTCTCGGTACCGTCTCAAAATTTTCATCAATAACATACATTTGTAATATTCACTCGTTGACTAACTAACTAACAATATGTATATATATATATATATTACTAACAGCTCCTCTAAAATAAACTATTTGTCCTATAGAGCTTGAATTACGTTAATTTTTAAATAAACTAAGTAGCTTATTCAATTGAATTACCTATTTTAGGATTGTCCCTCTTTTCAATGATCTCATTCGCAAGTTCTTATGTAAGAAGGCCCTGGAGAAGCATAGACGCTGAGGCGCCAAATCACGCACGATTCCATGGATAGTTTCATTCGACATCGTGATGGAGGTCTCAAAACCCTCCATTACAGGAGAGTTGGATCTAGACCCTCGACCGGTACAGAGCGATATTTTGGCCAGTACAAAATGTAAGAGGTACCGTACCAGTAGCAGGCAAAAACGGTACGTACCGACCGGTATTGACAATTATGCTCTTGAATTCTTTCCTCTTGAATACTGGCTTGAGAAAGAGACGTCGTTGGCATGGTTCGTTTAGAAATCATTTTTATTCATATCTTTGTAAATGGCACAAGAGAGAAGTTGAATTTTGGTGACAATGCATACGGAGCAATACGTGCCACTTCAAAATGATATCTCATTTTTATGCAAGTCAAATGTACCAAAAAATTGACAACTTGCTAGTTACGAGTTTGAATTTTTACAAAGTCATGGGCGGTTGGATTCAGTGTTCGGACGCATGAAAAAGAAAAACACACTGGGTCGCGTACGTTTGTCACATGTTCGAGGAGCTCATTTTCCCATTTGCTTTTGGCTCAACTTTTTCTAGCATGCTCTTCTTCAAGTTTCTGTGTTTTCTTTTTTCTCAATCTTGGGATCAAAAGATCTCTTTACCCGAGGGGGTAAGGTCGAGCATTCTGCCACCCTTGATAACAGTGCCACACGCAAATTTCAGGACCATCTTCGGGACAAGATCCAGTGGTCCTCCTCTACACACAAGAGTTCATCTCTTTTGATGTTTATGAGCAGGGATAAGATGCATGAGAGCATGCGCCTACGGTTGTAAGAATAACGAGAATACGCATCTGCACGCAGGCTGGCTCTGTAGCCTGCACAATATAACTGGCTGCTGTTCTTAAATCATTCTAACCACTATGTTACGCAGTTGTTTTGGCCTGTTTGAATTATCATATTTGGGAGTAAATAAAGGAAAAGTGATCCTGTTTGTACTTTGGAATTCATCCGTTGAGAAAATTTTAGAAGCTAAGGAAAGGAAGGACGAGAGAAAACATTGCTATATATTGCTACTAGTACTACATCCACATTTTGAAGTCATATTTCCTACATACTCCCTGCTTTGATTACGTGAAGTTAGGGGTGATTAGCAGCCATATGCGTAACCCGTATAATTGTATCTTGATCGAACGTTATGATTATTGTAGATGGGATTCCCATAATCAACGGCCTTTATCACCATAGCTTCACGCCGTCCATCCTGCTCCTGAACTGCCCCGAAGACAATCTCATTTGTCTCGCCGTTTGGTTCATAGTACGTCTGAGGGCCTGATGAGAAGTGCCTCTCATGATGCTGTTGGTACTGTTGGTGTTGATGGACCTGGTGGTGTTGCTGCTGCTGTTGCTGAAAATCGCCATTCCATCCACCATAAGAGGACCGGCTTTGCTTGAAATGGCGAGGCTTCTCCACATCCTTGGTCATGAATGGGTATGTTTTTCGTGGAGTAGGGTCTCTTGATTCGATCGATGGGGGCTCATCTCCATCAGGAATCACAAAGCTTTCTTGCATGGGCCAACTGTTTGAGTATCTGGTGGATTGCTGGTATTGCTGGTGGATAGGGGGGTGGAGTGGCCTTTTTCTGGACCCCGTGAATAGTCCTCCAAAGGTTCCAGCCACAGATGAGCCGGTATTGACAAAAAGCCTACCCAGTGAACCAAATAAGCCCTCCTCTGACTTCTCTGACTCGTCTTCAGCTGGAATTAAGGGGGGTCTCACTGGCTTAAAGGGCCTCTGGTATGGTGCTGGCGGCGTGCTCTTCATGGAAGCTCCTGGATCCTGCATATAGAAAGTAATTCATATCCAAGTGCAATATCCACTTCTTTTTTGAGCTCAAGTTTCAAACACACGAATAAGATAATTATCAAAGAAAAACCTTGAATAGCATTATGCAACTCTGCTTTGAGCTCACTAAAAATACAAAAATTAAGTGTTCTACAAATCAGTGCTAGAACTGGTTCACTCGTAGATAGGATGATAAGTTATAAAATGATTTTGACATTGGCACACTGTCATCCGAAAGCAACAGAATAACCTTGGAGTTAAGTAAACGTTAGAGCACATCTGATCTAAAAGTGAACAGATCAGAACAAGTAGTTAGAGGTCTTGATTGCTTACACTTTGGGATGAAAACATTGCCGAAACTCTGCGCTGCAGCAATGCTAGCATGTACCCAAAGAAGCCAGCTGCAGCAAGCACTGCTATACCTGCAAAGATTGGTATTATATTTTACAATTATTAACGAGGATGACCACGAAAGATAGGTAATACGTACAAAATTGTAGCACTGGAGTTTACCCAAATGGAGATCCCCATCATCCTGGTGGGAACAATCGTCATCATGGAGTTGGATCTCTCTAATGGCCTGGTTTCCTCTATCAACCACCAAAAGAGAGCAGCTGCTTCCGATATAAACCACATCAAAATCATCTGAAAACTTTGCATCTTCACTCGGACCATCCACGTGACCTCCTCCTTTGCTCCATTTCCCTCCCGCTATAGTTACAACCCCTGCATAAACCAAACCCCTAAGTTGACGACCACCAACGTGCACTTATAAGGACAATTTTGAAAGTGTAAATAAATAGATGTACCTGAATCACTGATTTTCCTGATTGCCATATTCAATGTGTCAGCGACGTAGATATTTCCTCTGTCATCCGCCGTAAGCCCTTTGGGATGGTTCATCCTTGCTTCTCTTGGCTTCCCATCAACATGCCCAGAGTAACCTTCGGGAGATCCAGCAACCAACTTGGGCCGGCTATCTGAAGCTCAAACATTTCATTTCAATATTTAAAAGTGCGGCTGAAATGTGCTAGAAAACTGAGAGGCTCTGCTATGCTACAAACTTGATTATCACTAAACGAGAAAATATAATTCCCGCACAACAAAGTCTGTTACAGGACAAAAATTACCGATGGAAGTTGCCACCTCCCTTCCAAAAAATTACCGTTAAGGCACTTCTACCGGAGGAGACAACTGTTACAAGGCGTACCCAATGGAAACGCGATAATACTATGTAATAGTTTGAGGCAACTTGTAGCTACCCCTAAAACCATTCTACAGAAGAATAAAGAAGAAAACACTAAAATAGAAAAGTAAGGAATGAAGAAGTTAGGTGGCAACATGAGAAACAAAGTTTCGAAAGATAAGTGGAAAGTGAAACTTCTGAATAGTTTGAATTCACTCTAATAATAATATATAAAAAAAAGAGGAATATTCTACTTAAATCGTGAGTCTTCTGCTACACAAAAGCAAATCAACACCACTTTGCAAGATGATATAGTCATACACTCCAGTGCAGAGGTGCAAACAAAAGAAATTAAGAATATAAACAAGCCCAATCAACCATTCTGCAACTAGAGTTGGTTGTACTGATATCCTCATTACCATTGCAGCGTCACAACTTGAAAAGAAATTTGAAGAAGAAAACTCTCAGTTGAAACTCATGTTTGATAAGGAAACTCTACTTTAAATGAGATAATAGATGGAGTTCTTGTGGATCTCGTTATTTCGGGAATCCACATCTAGAATCGAATGGTTGGAATATCTCAATGAGTGCCTGACACTTATACGGCCTGGGATTGAAAGAATTTATGGAATTCGCTTTGATTAACCAAATCAAAACAAGGGTGGTCCATTTAAAATTGCTTTTCATAATTCAGAGATGTAAAGAGACACGTAAACATGGTTTCACTGCAGAAGATGCAAAGGTCTAATATTTTAGATGAGGAAAGACAAAGTACAAAAAATGTGTTCAAAGAAGAATAAAGCAAAGAAACTGGAGAAGGTTGGCCTCAAAAAAGAAAAAAGTGCAGGCTGGCTACTAATTTCCAAAAAGATAGAGTTGGTCCAATGCAACTCAAGAAAAAGATATATTGAGCTTGGCTTTCTCGCTCTCGAGCTGATCTCACACAGGCTTTATTTGAGTTGAACTTCAGCATTTCAGTCCTAGAGTATTAACTAGCTTATCGAGACTCGGTAACCCAAAAAACATATCAACTAGTTCTTGCTTGGATCATTTATATCAGAAGCCGGCCTATAACAAACTTCTAACTTGGCAAATGAGTACCTCATTTAAAAAGTTTATACTGCAGAAATACTCACGCATTAACTGTCCTGCCTTAGTTATGCCTTTTAAAGCAATACCTTAAAATGTTTGTTAAAATACTGTGGACAACAAGAAATTCATAGTGCTCTTATACAATTGCAAGAAATTGTGTGGCTGCGAAAGTACAACTGGAGTACTTAAATGAAATCAGAATTGGGGCTAATATTATGCAGAAGGCCAACTAAAAGAAGAAGGGAAAAAAAGGGTTTCCAACCATAAATTTGTATTCACTCATCCTCCACATATCAAAGATCACAGCTTTTCAAGAAAATAACAGCATTCATGATTTGATGAAAGACCCAGTCAACATTATATAGAGAATGGAACTCACAGCGAGACAACGGTGTTGATATCCTGTAAATGTTACTGTTATCAGAATCCAAGACCAGAAGCTCTCCAGAAGGGGACACCTCTACAGAGTATGGTTCAATTCCAAGCTTGCTTCCGTCAAATACGGTCTCCACATTGTACCCACCCTCAAATTTCATCAATGAACGGCTTACGATCGCTGAAAAACCAAACCCCATTTATCCCATCAGACTCACTATTGCAAGAGAACCAAAATAAAGTTTTGAAGTATGGAGGTTGTGAAAATAAGAGTTCATTGATAGATCTGTACCTGTTTTAGGGGTGGATTTTAGTGACCACAACCATTTGAAAAGAACGGATACAACATTTGAGACAACCCCACTTACAATCTCTGCACATATTTAAGACAAAGAATGCAAATATGTGACTTCCTGGACATTGAGAATGTGTGGGTGTGAACGTATTGGCGAACTGAACGATAATATAAGATTCATACTCACTTGCAGGAGGTGTGGCTGAAGCTGATGAGCATCCACCCAAAAAAACAACAAAAATGAGAAGTACGATTACCCAGTTCCGGCACATTGTTCTTGTTCTTATTCCTCTCAGGATACAATGAAAGAACCAAAGCTCTGCATGAGAGAGAGAGAGAGAGGGGGGACAACAACAATGTCTTCAAAATTGCTACTTGATACGCTTTTTACATGTTAATCAGCACAATCAAGTACCCTTCTTTTGAGTGAGTAAGAGCATGAGGCGACAAAGAAAAGTGAGAGATGGTTTTGGGGAAGGGACAAGAAGAGGAGTGAGAGTTGCAGCAGTTTTAATAGTGGTAAAACACAACAAGGGGAGCTCTGTTCAAGGCAAAGAAAGCAAATGCCAGAGGGGGTCAGTGAAGAAGGGAATCATATGCTCTGTTTTTGTCTTTATTTAACTCGGTTAATTTATTTTTTAGCTAAAAGTTACACCACCAGCCCACTGAGAGTAGCAAATAGCAATCACATTGGAGTGGTATCAGCCGCAATGAATTATATCTTCAGAATCAGTAATTGTACTTTACTCGTACATTTATCGATAATAATAATGGTATGGCACCATTCTTTGGTAAGGTTAAGTACAGGAACTAAACATACATCATTTCATAATTTAGTCGTATAATTTTTTGCCTTTGTTCGGAAATCATAAGCTCGATTTATTTTTTGTGATACAGACCATTTTATGAGGGGGTAAATTACTCACGGCACCCTTGAGGTTTACCCTAAATTACACGCAGACCCCCTTATCTTTTAAAAATTACACTCCGCTCCCCCCAGGTTTGTACCCGCATTTCACGGAGCCCCGCAAAATTGACGGGGACCCTAACTCCGTCCAAAGATGCTCAGACCCCTTACTTTTTGGATTTTTCATCCCCAAATTGCCCTCCATTTCTTGAATAAAACCCCTCTTGCCCTTTAGGGTTTTCTTCTTCTTCTTCATTCTCTTTCTCTTCTGCAGACCCATTTCTTTCTCCTTCTTCCTCCTTTCTTCCTTCACTTCATTCTTTCCCTTCTAACCAAAAAATGTCAAGGTCAGGAAATTTAAACAACCCCACAAAACTATTGGTATTGCAACTCTTAACAAGGATTACAGGCCGGAACAACATCAAAGCCTAATAAATTCAGCCCTTTTCCACGAATTCAAAACGGTAACACAAAGAAACTCTACCTGGTGAGAGCTAGACTCGTATGTCCCGAACAGAAGGTCCCCGACCAGGAGCGGCCGCTTTGCGTCGCGCGCAACGGCACGACAGTGCACCAACATTTTGTCCAGCGCGATAGGCAGTGTGGTGTCGTGGCCATGAACCACCATTGAAGCGGAGTCCTCGACGAGGCAGATGTCAATTTCGGCGGAGACGAGGTGGACGGCAGAGGGGTAGTCGTAGGCGGTGACCATGGTTATGGGCTCGCCCTTGCGGTGCTTCTGGCGCAGGTGAGTCAGGGTCACCCTGTGGTTCTGGGGCTTGGGTCCACCGTACACGCTGTCTTCAGGGATGTTGCTCATGTAACGGGAGGATCTGGCCAGAGAGGTGCAGCGTTTTGCGAGGGTTCTGAAGAGTGACATGTTTTTAGAGAGAGATTTTTGGAGGGAGAGAGGAAGGGTGCGAAGAGAGGAGTTTATAGAGGAGGCGGCGACAGCTCGAAAGTGGAAGGAAGGAAGGTCGGTCATGGGTGGCTGCTGCATTGGGAGTTCCAAAGCCAGACGTTTTGATTTCCCTCTAAAACCCAA
The DNA here is from genome assembly GCA_033065855.1 of Escallonia rubra. Taxonomy (NCBI): domain Eukaryota; kingdom Viridiplantae; phylum Streptophyta; class Magnoliopsida; order Escalloniales; family Escalloniaceae; genus Escallonia; species Escallonia rubra. Next base: position 242,734 of record JAVXUO010000243.1, on the reverse strand, counting down.
GAGACACTGTGTAATTATATACGAGGGCAAAAAAGTCTTTTTACGACCAGCCGTTAACACCGTCAAAGAAATCTAGATTTTTGGAGCGGAGTGTAATTTACAAAGATAGGCGGGGCCGTGTGTAATTTAGGGCAAACCTCAGGGGTGCCGTGAGTAATTAACCCTTTTATGAGTGGCATGAAAAAGTTGATGTCTGATCTAAAATACCTAGCAAAAGTTGAACACAAGTTTTGGAGCTTATGCCTCATCTCAGGGGTTATCGTTTTTCGATCTTTACTTTTAACCACTGGTTTAACTATTATTTTGAATAAATAACGCTTTTTAACAGCGAATGAACAGTCAGATTAGACACACCACTGTCTTAATTATGGCAGCAAGAGTAGACTCCGGGTACCAGAAGTCCAGATTTATCCTCACTGCTTGGAACAAGTACACAGTGAGCCAAGGAAGGAGGGCCAGCAATGTCTTATGTGACATGAGCAGTTTTGGGCTTGTTGGAGAAGACACAATTTTGGCCTTCAGACAGTCGCAATGAGCTGAATGAGACAGCAAAATCTGTTAGCAGAGCTTGTTTGGACCTTTTCCAGAAAGTGTTTTTTAATTGTTAAGAAAAGTATAGTGTGCAATGAAGCTTAGACCATCATCATTAGGGGTGAGCAACAAACCGATAAAATCGATTCGAACTGTTCAAACCGATGAAACCAAACCGATCGAATCCGAACCGTTGATGAGCTTAAATGGTTTGGTTTGAGATTTTCAAACTGAGGCCGGTTCGGTTCGGTTCACGGTTCATGATTTCCAAACTGGCATTAAACCGAACCGAACCGAACCGAACCGAGGGTTACATTATTATAAAAAATATATATATACCTTACCCTGATTAGCTAATAACCAGGGTAGAATAAAACCTGCTCACCCTAAATCAACCTTCTCTTCTAATTCTACATTTTCAAAGCCATTACTCACTACATATTGCATCATTTACACTATGGCTCCTGTAGTGTAAACATGAAGCTAATAGGCTAATTATATCCAGTATTGCAGTAGAGTCAAGAATGATAAAATACAAGCCATGCCTCCTTGAAGAAAAATCAACTAATAAAACTTTAGAGAAGTGCAAATTTGTTAGATATTAAGACTTAGGAAATTATCTTTGATTTTTTACTACCATTGTGATGCACACCCTCCCGGTCTAGTTTCCTGCTCAACTGTTAGGAAATAAGTCTTGAAATTGGTGCTATGTTAATCCAGTAGCAATCATGTTGAAAGCCCAAACAATGTAGGAAAGAAAGCAAGTATTCTCATAAACCAAAAGCACCCAAACAATACGGTAGCCGAAAAAAGTTATAAATTAAGTTAAGTTATTATTGGTTATTGTTTTTTTCTTGAAAACATAATAATGTTAAAACTATGCTCAAACCGATCCGAACCGTTCAATTTGAACCCTTTGAACCGTTCAAATCGAGGTGTCTTGGTTCGGTTTGGTTTAAGAATTTGTGAACCGAGGTTCATTGGTTCGGTTTGCGGTTTGCCTTCCAAACCGAACCGTGCTCACCCCTAATCATCATGACCTTCGACCCCAACAGGTTGTTCATTAGTCGCGCCCGCGGGTCGTATGATGAATGAGGATCCCAATCCATTGCCTTCACTTCTAAAACCATCTCATATATATATGTATATATATAGATATATGAAGATGGTGATGATCATTTGGAAAAACAATATTACTTAAAAAATAGCTTTAAGATCAAGGGTCATGCTCTCGAGATTATGTCTTGTTAGCTCCATGGTTAAATATTTTAGACTTATATACTATTTTGATGATAAAATCGCATTATTGTGTTACAACGTGTGCTTTGAGTTGATACTTAATAGGTATAGATATGCACAAACATAAAGATATATTTGAGAAATTAGTTATGTGGATTGAAATCAAGAAGGTTAAAGCTATAGAGAAAGAAAGTTTCATCAAGTCCAACATTTAAGAGTAACAAATAACACATAAGCTAAGTTATTTTAAAATTATGACTGATCCTCTCACTATTTATGTAACTAGTCTTTGTTTGATTATTAAAGCGTTGACCACGGCCTCGAATGACCTTAGGTTGACTTTTGCATTGGCTTTTACGAGCTCATAATCTTTCAAATAACCGTGCTTCTTGAAAATGAGTAAATTTTAGAGCTAGTATTTTATCAATAATACTTTTGTAGCTAATCTTTTTAATATTTAAATAAACCTTTTCATTCCTTTTCTAACATAAAAAACTGCAAAATTTGTCAGGGGCCGGGTTAAAGGCAAAGTATTTGCTCCGGCCCAGTGGTAAATCCCTTTTGGAATATGGGCTACCAACGCCCCTCCCGTCTTTTAAGTTTAATCGCCACTCGCCAGCCCTTTGGCCTTTGGACCGGTTCTGATTTTGCTAATTGCTATAAAAAATGGTCGTTTCTTCATCAATTTTATTTTTTAAAGTCCAAACTTAAGACACACGCAGCCTTATTATATTCACGTCAAAATTAAGAATATTCGCAACCGCCAGTAAAAATATTGTTGGTGGTATTTTTGCAGGCATTTTAGCGACACCATTCTAATGTCGCTAATTAAATATTATAGACATATTAGCGACGTTCATTTCTCGCTAAAATGAAAGTTCGTGAGCTCTTCCAATAACCCGTCCGTGTTGCAGACAAAAAATTTCCTAGCTGTATTGGCAGTTCTCGGCCTGTTCACATTCCCAGTGAAAATGTATTTATTCTACTTTACTTATGCATAATAACTGCACATAAGTACGCTACTACACAAATAGGATTGCCAATAAAAGACTACTCTTAATAGGATTAGGTATGCTCAGTAAGTATATCATGAAAGTGTTTACAGCAGCGCTTGGTATAACTTCCCAAAAACAATTCTAGTGTGTGTGCCTGTTAACTAGTTCAGAAGCTTGCAACTCTTGTATACAAAAACCAAACAACTACACTGAACCCTGGCAACCCCTTCCCCGTAATGTTCTTCTCACTTTTATTGAGCTAAGCAGATTGCTGTAACAGGCAGACACTGCATGGAATCGCAATGGGGGGTGTGATAACAGGACATGTTATATTTTCCAGAGTTTAACTATTAGGAGATCAACCCAGTGTACAAAAAACTTTTGTAAATCATATACAAGGGCTCATACAGATACTCAAGAACACACAACTGTACCAATTTCCAGATGGTTAAACTTGATAGATCATCCCAACCTCGAGAGTGGATGCATTAGGAAAGCTCAGTGCGTATGTTGGTCCCCTAGAATTCCTCCTCAAGAAGTCGTATCCGAAATTTATTGCAGCTCTTCTCAACAAACTCGAACCCCTCTTGGCCTTCACATAACAGTGTCCCAGTATGAATGCAATCCCAGCCTCCCTTGCTTCCATCAATTCCTGCAGCTCTGCTAGTGCGCTTGTGTTGATCTGCGGACTCTCGGGCACAAGAAACCTCACTCTCTTCCTGGGGAATTTCGGTGATGTTATCTCCCTCGCCTCGGAAGTGCCAGCCATTTCAGAAACATCAGTGTCATCTGCAGACATTCTTATACCTTCTAAATTCCTTGAGGCTGTACCGACGACCGACATCCTTTCGTCATCGTCCAAAACCTTTATCCCTGTATCACATTCTTGCCTCTCTGACCGGATCATTTCGGCAATGCTACAGACAAGATCCTTTTCAAACTCCACATCATCCATGTGATCATCACGATAACCATATCGTGCTATGCAGCGATACAGTCGGTATTCTTTCGGGCCGATTCTTCCCACTAGGAACCGTTCTTCAGGTCTTACATGAGGCACAGGAACCGATTTGACGCAGAGGAAAACTAAGACCTGATGGAAAGCTGGTAGATTGGTGACAAAGTGGGAGAAAATGGCTGGGATTCCAGACACGAGCTCCGTGTGTATGAGGCCAAGGCCTCTGACCCGTACAATTCCAAGACTGGGACCCAAACTAAGAAGCCAGTTGATAGGAACCTTGTTTTCAACATCGAACTCGTATTTCTTCAATGTGCCATAGTGCCAAACGTACATTATGATCAAGAAGATGAAGGACAGAGCGATAGGGACCCAAGCTCCATCAAGGAACTTGATAAGGGAAGCTGAAAAGTACAGCGCCTCAATAGAACCAAACAAGAAGGTGAAACAAATGGCCAGGAAGACATTTTTGCGCCAGCACAGAATTATGACGAGAGACATTAGGCAGGTAGTGACCAACATAACAGTTATAACTGCCAAACCTGCTCCAGAAAGAGAGCAGCTGTTAAACTAACAATTCAGAAAAATCTGCAGCCACAGCTAATTAATGATCACCAAAGTGATTTTCATCAGAAGAGAAAGACGACTAGCTCATTTTGAAATGTTGATAGGAAAGTGTACTGTCCCCCTCATGAGGCTTTAAAAAAAACTTAAAAGCCCATCTCTGTCCCAGTTTACAACTGTGAAGTCAGAATCTCTAGCCAATCCTGTTTCTATGTGGGGGAAAAATCACCCTTTCACTTAATCTGGCTAATTAGTTCAGTTGAACTCAGACATCTAAAGCTCAACCATAAAACAGAGATCCAGAAATTTGACTGAAGGTTTTTTGAAGGCGTTGGATTGACAGCACTCTTAAGGGAATTACTCAATCCTCATCAAAGGATAGTAATATGTTCCAACCCTACAACCCCAACAACGCAGCAATAGTGAGAGGAAAAAGGAGTAGTATGCTTGTATAATGACTATGATGTAAAGTACGCAAAAGCTTGTTGAAAGGAGTACCTGATGCATTGCTTATGTGTTTTGTGTCTCTGAAACCAACAGTAACAGCTAAGCATAGCAGCATTAAGGTCCAGTTAATCTCTGGAATGTAAATCTGGCCATGTATTTTAGACGATGTGTGGATTATTTTGACCCTAGGGAAGAAACCCAAAGCAGAACACTGTTTGATAATGGAGAAAGTCCCTGTGATGATGGCTTGGCTTCCAACCACAGCAGCAAGTATTGCTATTCCGAGAACAGGCAGGCGGATTTTCTCTAGCATAAGAAGAACGAACTAAATTACAGGAAATTCAAAAATGGCTATCTTGGCTTTCTTTGCTCTCACAAAGAGCATTCTGTTTACCAACAAATAAACATGCAAAATTAGAACAAGAAGGAAAAGGTGTACCTACCAGGTACTGATACATAGAATCCAATCCGGTAGTCACTTTCATTGATGTGATGTTTGGAAAGATAAGCAGCTTGTCCCATGTATGCAAGGATCAAGGATGGGTAAACCACGAAAGTGAAAGCAATCTGCAGTAAAGTTAAAGGACATGCTTTCAACTGTGCGTCTGCTAGCAGAGAAACTAGTTCTTAAACACAAAGGAAGACTCAATCTTGAGAAGTAAATGTTGATAAGGTCCTTTTTGTAGTGGACAGTCATCAGTCAACTAGAAAACCTTTTTGCACGATGCTGCTAGAGGAAACAGAGGTTGATGCAACTGAGGATCCCTATTCTAGACCTACTCATCTATCTGTAGCGTGTTTGTTCGGTAAATCAACCACATTTGAAACCTTTTAATAAAAGCAAGTTGCTATTTTCTTCACCTGGCTAAAGGAAATAAAAAAATTGGAAGTGTAGTTTTAAGAAAGTTCGAACATATGAAAGCAGTCAACTTATAGTGATCTTTTACAACCTTTGCAGTAAGTGAAGGATGTTTTCAGGGAAAACCTGACACTCTACATGCTAATTATGTTCTTAAAACTCTTGCCAAAAAGAAACCAGATAGTTTCCTGTGGGTAGAATTTAGAAAACGGGTTACTGTTTCATTCAATTATTGACAGCTTCAAAAGATCTAAAATGAACAGTAGCCCAAGTGAGACACAAAAACTGAGAACTCTAGAACTAAATATGTTTACCTTGATAGACAACTGCGAAAAATGTCCAAGATCAGCAAACATGGCCTCTGATCCTGAAATTAGGTTTCGATGGTAAAAGAGAAAGAAATTGTGTTAAACATCTCTCTAGCAGAAAACAAAAATAATATACACTTAACTTATTTGTTTCTCTACCTGTTATACACAACAAAATCCCACCCAAGGACATCCATCCTCCTCTTCGCGTCTTCTTCAAAAATTTGTACATATAATAAGGAGAGAGCGCTTGAAAAACTTGGGGGTTCCAGTGGAAGATGTTATATACTCCAATGACGCTGATGCATAAAAGCCATGTAATGACAACAGGCGCAAACAGGAACCCAACTCGGTGGGTACCATAATGTTGGAGGGAGAACAAGAACACCAGTATGATACAAGCAACTGGGACTTCTACATCTGCAGTTTCATTATGGAAACTTGACATGAAGCTAATGCAAATGTATCAGGTAGATATGGAATCAAAATGGTCGATATGATTGTCCTTTCCTTAAAGGTGAATGTCTAATGCTTTAAAGTATGACATAACCTTTCAAAGGCAAGTATTAATCAGCTGCCAGAGACAGTGACACAGGCAACGATATAAAAGGAATGACTTGACAGAGCCTTCAATTTAAGAAGTATAACTGTCTTCTAAGAGCTTGCAATTCTGATAGGTGATTTAGTACACCAGTTCTTCGAAGTTCAAAAGTTTAGAGTTCAAAGTATAAACTCCTTTTTTGCCTAACCTTCATTTATGTACCAAAAAACTAAACAACGAGTCTGACTTACAGGTAGTGAACCTTTCCTTTTGCGGCTTGAAGAGTTTATTTGATGAAACAAAGCTAACATTCTACCACAATGACGAATGTCAATGAAAACAATTCGCCATGGTCTCCTTTAAGTTGTCGCACTGCTTTTCCTCTTTAGTTTCTTCTATTTTTCAATTACTACTCTCTGTCCCTAGAACTCTCATGCTTTCCCACAAGAGTCTACTTTTCACGATGGTTTCACCAATTCCATCTTATTTAGATGTCACCATTGTGTAACGTACACCATGTGATGCTGAGCACCTAGTGTACAAGTTCTTGAGGCATTTGGACCGTCAAAAATGTAAAGGGGGGCTGCAGAGACAGCCAAACTTAATTAAGGAGGGTGGACCTTTCAAAATGCTTGGAGTTACAGGACCCATGAACAATACTTCTGATGCGCCTCCACAAGATCTGGCCATCTTAGAACAGCAAAGCTGTTCAAACATTTTGTTTAACATGTGCACATTTTTTTCTTAGTTCGTGTTCTTCGCAAAAATTCATAGTTCTTCCCATATGTGACCAATTCCGGCTTCTTCTCTTCCGGGATTCAAGGATCCGCGGTGGATTCTAAGTCTGTTTTTCAGCTACTATGCTTCCATCTTGCATCGCCACGGGACTGTGGCTAGCCTGAGGCAGAAAACAGCTAAAGGCGGATGTATAGTAGACACCCTCCTTGTTTATTTCACTTGACACCATCTTTTCCTTGGTTTTTTTTAGCTTAGCATTCGCAGCATGGATGAATCAAACTCGAACTGTTTATGTATATCTTGCTAATTAAGATATACATGGACTGTTGAAGATGACAGAAACAGCAAACAAACTTGGTTGCCCAGGCAAATGCATTGCTCATTACCAATCTTCATTAGCCCCAATGCCATATTTGGAAGTATCCGGAAAAAACTGGCTTGCTATAGATCCAGACTGAGATTATTTGCAGCTTACACTTTGTACAGAGCTCTGAACACCGAATAATAGGGGAGACTGAACAACCATACTGCTAGATGACAATAACAGAAATTTAATATGCCTTGCTTGATAAGGGAAAGAGAAGCTGTCCCTCAAAGGCCCATTAACAGAAAACAAGTTAAGTTAACTCCGACATCTGTATGCAAGCTCTTCATAATACAGTCTACTAAGGGTATTCATTGACTAAGAAGATACTTTTATTGTTGAGGTTTCCTCCTTCCAACATGACAGCTATCCACCAAAGTACGCATGCAGTCCTACAGCCCAGAAGGAGAGCCTAGGATCTACTCTCTCCTTATTTGTGGCACACTCCGTTGAGAAGATCCGCTCCTAACCACCAGTATTCATGCAGAGTCTTAACAATCTGCACCTCCACCCATAGAGAGGGAAAAGGGCAGCCCGTCTCTACATGCTCTCCCCCGCCCCACCCATAGATATAAAGTTCTACTACGAAATAATATTATCAAGGTTGGAATGATGACCGCCAGAAAAGATAACCGTAAAAGAGGTGACTTTATCACTTTGTAAAGCTTAAATTTCTTAAATTCTAATACACGGTAAGTATAGATCAATCTCAACGACAACTATAGCATGACATAGGAATCTAAAAAAAAACTGTTAAAGACTTATACAGAGGTAGATAATTGGTGGCACATATGCATACAAGGTATACTAATTCTGTCAGCTTAAAGCCATATTACAAATGACAATCATCGGCATCTGGATTGGAATTCTGATTTCGCTAGCAGATGTAGTCACAACATTCTCATGATTTGACACCATGTCCACAAATATTGAAGGACAGCAAGAAACCAAGGTAGGCTATCCTACCTTAAAACAGAATGTATAAAGTATAAACACGTAAAGTTAACACCAGAATGGCAACAGAGTAAAGCAAGTTGAGCATAAACATATCACAGGGACAGCTGATCGACAAATAAAGCTCCAGTAAAATATCATCAAAGTGAGAGTAATAGCTTTCGATAAGGTAATGACATTGCTGACTTCATTCTGTAATTTATTTTTCATTTTTATGAGTGGAAATCTCATAAATTTCCATAAGAATAGCTTGGCTGACGATGTAACTTGTGTACTCCTGTACTCTTTCGATATATCTTCTGCTAATTCACTATCAAGCTATCAAAAGTTGGCCAGTATAATGATGGGATGCTTCCCTACTGCCCACAGCGAACTATATTGGATAAGTAGACTACTCATTAATAGACTATGCCATATGACTTATAAACCTCAGTGCTACATCTGAACTAAATTGCCTCTCTCTAGACTTATACATGATCAACTTTTAGATAAAGGTACAATGTTATCCACTTAATCATCGTGCTTATTAAATTAAACTTCTTTATCGTCTCCAAGTTGCATCTTTAGTTCGATGTTAACAAAAAGATCTACCAGACAAAGGAAAGTTCTGTCATTCTTTAGTAGGATCTGACTTTGATAATGCAAAGATATTGTCTTAGTTGAATTTGAAGGGACCCACAATAATGCATGTTTAATACAATATGATATTCTCTCGTTGTCCACCAACTGAATGTATAATTAACAACTTTCTAGAACCCAAATGTGGTCCACCGTCTGAATATATAACAGTAAGATCAAGATTTCATTGCCTAACTAGGATCTCCATTACTTTATGCCATAAACGTGGTCCATTTCTAAATCACGCATGGTCTACAATCAACTACCTAATGTGTTTTGGCATAATGCTATCTCCAAACGAAATTTTTAGTAATGCGTGATAGATAAAATTCTGGATAAACGAAGCGTTTTGCCTACATGATCCATATATATCCATCTCGTCGACACAATTTGACAAAGTTGCCAAGATGTTGTTAACAAACTCACTAGATGATCTTGCAGATAGCCAACAGTAAGTTCATGAAAAAATCAAATTCTTGCAAGTATAAAAAATACTAGCAAAATCAAAAACAAGGAAAATTTTCAGCATTAGGCAAGGGACTCACATTGGTGGTGCTCCTTTGACATGGAAAGCTCTAGTCCGGACACCGCAGAAAAAACTGCATAGAAAATAACAGTATACCCATCAATAACATCCCAAGTATTGAATTCCAGACCTGATAAACACGATACAGAACCACCCATACCAGAGAGTGCCGGCGTGAGGACTCCATCGCCGATGACCATACAAGCCCCAATCAAAGCTAAAACGAGCAATATCGTTCGCAACACTCTGTGTTTTTCCAATGTCAACTTTAGGTTGTTCCCAAGACCCTTACTGACGGTTGCAATTCCATTGTTCTTGTACTCAGAAAGGTCCTCATCAGCCAGCTGACCGTTGGGCAAAGTGCTCACCCTAGCATGCCGGCATAGCAATGAATACAAAGCAAAAGTCCCACCCTCACCATTATCATCAGCTCTAAGCACTATGAACACGTATTTGAGCAGTGGGATTAGAGTCAATGTCCAAAAAACAAAAGACAGAGCCCCAAATATCTCCTCATTAGACTCTGAATGTTGAATGTCCTCCGCAAAAGTGCTTTTGTACACATATAGAGGGGAAGTGCTTAAATCCCCATATACTACCCCCAAGCTCTGATATGCCAAAGTCAATACTGTTCTCCATGATTCCTTCTGCAAATTTCAACATAGCAACAAGAAGATTATCAGAAAAAAGGCTGCCAAAGCACAAAAAAAGAAACTTCTGGGCCCTCCAGATGTCTCACCTTAATTGGATTGTCACGGTTCCACCCTTCAATATCCATCACAGACTGTCTCATAATCAAGAAACCCAAATTTTTTGCATCAATTTGAAGAAATGAGGAGGACACCCAGCTGAGTAAACACCAAACCCACTTCACATACTCCAAGAAATTCCAAGAAAATCAAGAAATTTAACAACCCATTCTTGATTTTCTTAGAGGATTGAATAAAGAAATTTAACAACCCATTCTTGGCTTGTTGCTAGCGTTTCAGAATTATAAGACGGGCGAATACTTTGTGTCCGCGTGTATGTGTGGGCGTGTGCATGTTAATGCAGGAAAAGGAAGAGTGTTGGTTTGGTTGGTGTCATGGTGTGTATGTATAATAATGGGGGAGGTTTCTTTTCTCTTCCTCTTTGTTTTTGCCTCACCTTTTGTGTAAATAAATAATGTGTTTTGGTTGTGTCTGTTTATCTTCTGCCCTTGGCACTAGCCCTTTCTCTGAAAAAGAAAACAACAGTGAGTTGGGAAGGTGGGTCGGTAAATGCAGTCACTCTAAACTGGAGTTTTCTGTGACGGTGACCAATGAAAGCAACGTGTGTCATCATGAACATTGAACTCACTGGACTATGTGTCAGCTCAACCGAGTTGAACCCATTCTTTGTTGATTTCCATGAGAAAAGTCACGGCAAAGATTGGTAGCGCTCGTGGTTTTCTCAGGTCCTACAAGATTCGTTATTTACGCAAATTAAAGCTAGAACACATATGCTTTTGGTATGGCAATGGACTTTGACTCACTTAGCACTCATCGCCACTATCAGTTTTGTGATTGACGTGAGCAGCATTTGGCGGACATTTGCGTTTCCTTTTAGGTCATGTTTTTGTTAATTTTGAGGTATGACTCTTTGATGTCCTTATTTTGCAGCACAAATTGTACATGCCAGTTAGTTTTGTCTAATGGTAACAAGATTTTCTTACTATTTAATGTTATACGGGTAACTTACAAGATTTGCTGAATTTCGAGAATTGTTTGATGAAATCTACGTAGAGATTCATGTCTATCGAAGTTGATTGCATTAATTCAGGGTTTTGCTTTCATGAGTTTATCATCTTAGAAATTGATAACCACGCTCTATTATTTGTCACCGAGATTCCATTTTTTTTAACTTGAGATCTATGGTGATGATTTCCAATTCCGGACGTGACTCTCATTCTATATTCGATGAAACACGCATACCTGATTAAAAAAAAATAGAGTGTAATTATCAATTTGGGTAATTCTTTGCCACTTGATTTTCTCACCTTTTATTGGAAAAACTTTGGCTACTACTCGGATTAGAAGAATCTTCATTCTACCCCTTATATAGTGACAATCAATCGTCTCTAAATATTTCTAGTGACTTTTATTTAGTGACGTTAAAAAAGTGCTGCTAATAATTGTCGCTGAAAGTGTTAGAAGAAAAGTCACAAGAAATATTTAGCGACTATTAATTGTCACTACATACGGGATTGGAGGAAGATTCCTACGACCCGGGTAGGAGCCAAAGTTTATTACTTTAAATGTTTTGTACGACGAGCTTTAATCAATATGCCGGATTTCAAATTGCATAAAGCTTTGACTTGAGTCTCATAAGATTGATTCCCAACGAATGCACAGTATGATACAACAAGTGATTTTTATCAAAAAGACCGAACCTTTCTTCCCAAAATCAACATTATACGTACTAATATGCCTCATCAACAAAATTGAAATGATAAGAGGATCTGAAGATGATACAACAAGCGATTTTTATAAGAAAGACCGAACCTTTCTTTCCAAAATCAACATTATAGGTACTAACACGTCTCAAACAAGAAAGTTAAAATGATGAGAGGGTCTAAAGATGATACAACAAGTAATTTTTATTAAAAAGACCGAATCTTTCTTCCCAAAATTAACATTATAAGTACTAATATGCCTCTTTCGAAAAAGTTAAAATGATAAGAGGGTCTAACGATGAGATCCGAATCTCTGCTGTGACTTTTACGGGTCTATTTTTTTCTCTCTCTCTCTTTCTCTTGCAATTAATTAGAGAAAGAAAGATTTGATATGAGTGAATGAGGACGAGGAAGCCATCGCCATCGCCATGGAGTTCAGTAAAACAAGTGTCACGACACCTCCCCCTTATTTTGAGTGGGCTTCCACTTTATACTTTTAATGGTTTATCAAGTCAATTCTCCGATTGTCCCCTGCTGCTTTCCCCTATTTTCTTCCTCTTGTTTTAGAATCTTGAAAAGCAGGGGGCAAAAGCAAAGAGAAAAGAGGGGAGAAATTGAAATCTAGCTCCGCAGAGCACTTTGACTTTCGGCCACATTGTAGAATCATCGATAAATACTCACATAAGGGTTCTTGCGAGCAAAACTATGGAGGTCTATCCGATCGATTCAAGGATTAACTATGAAGGAATTCGATCATAAGATGTGATTCACTATTTTGCAAAAGTTCATTTATAGTTTGTTTTCTCTTTAGACGATAGTCTTCAGTAACGAAGAACATCAAATACAAAAATGAAACTTGTGTATTGCTCAATGTTTTTTAGTGCACTTGCTTCGCATACTAGTAAGCTACTTATAATGAAACTAATTATTTTGAAGCATGAATCTCGAAGGCATCAACTTTACGGAATTGTTGATACTTTTGAACCAAGCGTTGCTTTCTCTCTTAATCCTTTTTTTGTATGTAATTTAGTTGTTGTTCTTTTACTAAAAAAGCGAATCCAAACACAGAACATGAAGTTACAATCAACTAACTAACTAACTAACTAACTAAGGCTCACGCCATCAGAATGGCTTCACGCAACACCTAATATTTGTATTTGGGACGGCTCGCCACACATCCGTTATCTTGCTCACATTTGATTTGCGTTAAATAAATGCGGTCACAAATACTTTTAAGACATGTCACAACATATGATGCGAAACTTTTAGTGTATTTCAAAATTGGGCTAATTACACCTATGTCCCTGAGGTTTGGGGGTAATTACACGCGAGTACACAAAGTTTCAAAATATAACACTTATGTCCATTGACAAACGGAATACCAAAATACTTAACGGTTCTGACAAAAAGACCAAGTTGCCCCTAAATAAAAGTTGAAATCCTGATTTGCCCTTGGGACCACATGAAACCCTAATTTTCATTGTCTCCCCCCCCCCCCCTTCGCATGTGCCTCCCCCTACCCCTTCCCCTTCCCCGTCGCCCCCACCTTACCCCTTTCCCTTCCCCGCCGCCCCCACCATACCCCTTCCCCGTTGCCCACACCCTACCCCTTCCCCTTCCCCTTCCCCGTCGCCCCCACCCTTCCCCTTCCCCTTCCCCGTCGTCGGCGTCTCCTTCACTGGTCGATCGGAAGGAGCGCTGGAGTTGATCGCCGGTTGCAGTGGTGTAGCAGCACGGTGGCTTCGGCGGTTGCAGTGGTGTAACAGCACGGTGGCTTCGGCGGTTGCAGTGGTGTAGCAGCACGGTTGCTTCGGCGGTTGCAGTGGTGTAGCAGCACGGTGGCTTCGGCGCGATGCTCGTAGAGGCTCGATGAAGCATCTTCATCCCCCTTCCCCGTTTGCGCTGTAACCCATCTTCCTCCCCCATCCCTGGCGCTGCACCCCGACCTTCATCCCCCGTCCCCGGCGCTGCACCCCGACCTTCGGCGGTTGAATTGAATTGAAGATTGAATTGAATTACAGACTGAGTTGAAGATTGAATTGAATTACAGACTGAGTTGAAGATTGAATTGAATTGCAGATTGAATTGAAGATTGAATTGAAGCCCTAATTGGTTTTGAAAATTAGGGTTTGTAAATTAGGGTTTGTAAATTAGGGTTTTGAAACCCTAATTGGTAGATTGAAACCCTAATTGAGTTGAAGATTGAATTGAATTACCTTGATCTTTAATTAAGGCTTGATATCTTAATATAAAAAAAAATTAAAAATATACAGTACATACAGTACAAGGGGTAGTATTGTCATTTTAAAAATACGTATCGATGACATCATAAAAAAAGTACACTTTTTGGACGGAACCCTGACGGATGGACACGGGTGATACATTTGAAACATTTTTTGTCACGGAATGTTACATTTTGAAACTTTGTGTCCTTGAGTGTAATTACTCTCAAACCTCAGGGACATAGGTGTAATTAGCGCTTCAAAATTTTAGTGAATAAAGATATAGCAATACTACACTCGGGAAGCATGCACAAATTATTGACCCCAAAAAATGGTACACATGAGTGATAGGATTAGGATGGACCCTTCAGTATATTACCCGTACTTTGACTCAGTTTCATGGTAAATTCACACTTTGATACACCTTGTAGTGGGTATTCCACAGAGGATAGCATGACTCGCAGACTCGGGTCAAAATTATTGACCCCAACCCTCGTATTTTACTCGTCGCAGCTGTACCCTCTTGTGTGTTAAAAGCTAAGCCAAATACTCAGGACCCTCGATCACGCCATATGTCCATCACCAAGGACCAACTCCTCGTGCTTCGGCTTGGATCCTCAAGACCTGTGGGCGGCTGTGGCCCTAAAGGAGGCATCTGGTTAATAGATTAGAAATAGGAGAACGTCATGGTGATCCCACGACTTGGGCCTTTGTTGCTAACAAGATTAAACTCTTAATGACCTAAGATGTACCATCCAACCCCCCTATGTATAGGTGGTATTTCGGGGTTTGAATTTTTTTTTGCTTCGAACATATATAACTGTAATTATAGTTTCTAAATATTTCTACTGACTTTTTGCTCCACTTTTTATCTCGTCCCTTGGACCAATGAGAAATAATTATGGATGGCAATCCAACCCGCAACTGGCGGATCCCCGCCCCGCCCCGGTCCGATAGGAGCGGGTCATTTTGACTTTGACCGGATCACGGGGCGGGTATGATTTTTTTTTTTTTAAATCCGCAGCGGGTTAGGGTCGGGTGTGGTATTTCATCTGACCAACCCCGCTATTTTAACCATTACCTTGATTTAATCCTAGCCGTCTATCGTTACCTATATATACATCATATAAACCCTAAAAGTTCAACCTTCTCTCACTCAGTCCCTCATTCCCTCTACGAACTGCCGCCCAGCCCAGCTGTCTCTCCTCCTTCTCGGCGACTCCGGTGAGAATCGCGAGAGTCCCCACCAACCAGGCAGCCACCGCACTCCTCCTTCTCCTTCTCTTACTCAGTCCCTCATTCCCGCTGCCGACTGCCGCCCAGCCCAACTGTCTCTCCTCCTTCTCGGCGACTCCGGCGAGAATCGCAAGATTCCCCACCAACCAGGCAGCCACCGCACTACCGCAGCTCCTCCTTCTCTGTTCTCCCCCTCTCGGCGACGCCGCCAAGCTTCTATTTGGGCAGGGCGGGGCGAGGCGGGGATGAGTTTTCTAAAGTATGTTAGGGTCAGATGTGGTATTAAGGTTATAGAACCCGGCGCGGGGCGGGTGCAAGGCGGGGTGGGATTTCAGGGGTAGCGGGGCGGGTTCGGATTGTAGCAAATCCGCATCTGACCCGCCCCATTGCCATCCCTAGAAAGAATCAACCATGTTACATGCTGTCGACACTTCTACATGCCTTTTCACCTAAAGGATCGCGCTATCCTTCATGTGACCCTCATTGATAAACACAACTATTTCCAACTCTCATAGACATGATAAATCACGTTGTACAAATCACGTGCATAAAGTAATGTTAGAAGCATTGTCACTACCCACTTAAAGAGTGCCAAAATCGGCTCCCTAAAAGTTTTAATTTGAAATGCTAGAATATCAACATGAAAGAGACTATTTACATTACTCTATCCTCTCGTTCACTTGCTGAAAAATTAACCATCGTTGTAAGTGACAACGTATTTTAAAAATGCATGAAAAATAATAAAAAAATAGCATTTCATGCAGGAAAGAAAAGAGAAAATAGGATAGAGTACTATGTACCCACCCTACTCTGTCGGGCTTAGGGACATCGAAGTCATTGTTTGCTCTCCCGTTTCTCACGAAAATCTCAAACCTAAAAACCAGAAGATACTCTACAGGGATCAAAGGGGTTTGTTAGTACCGGTAAAGTTGAGGTGGTTGTGGGTGTTGGACAATTGGTGGTGTTGTTAGGGGTTTAACGATGGTGGTTAGAGATTGCAGAGGTGGTTTTAGTGGCAAGTGTTTGGAGTTGGCAGTTATGGGTGGCGACAGTGATCGTTTGTGGTAATGGTTATGGGTTAAAAAGATGGCGGGGGGAAGAGAAGATGAGAGAGAAACAAGAAAAGATGGAAATGTGTTGGACAAGTTTGCTTGTAAAATACCGTCTACTTAATTAGTTTTGACGATTATGCAATTTTAGGTCTAATTCCACTAAATTAAAAACATCATAATCCTAATTGTTCAAAATGAAGTTTTGGACCGTCAAAAGTACCAAGGGAAGTTATTTGCAATTTAATCTTTTTTTGTAAATGAAAAAGCTATCATAATAAATACAAATATGATAAAAAAGAATTACAGAGAAAAACATACGAAAGGACAAAGAAGTATATATGCACACTACTCTTACAGACACCGAAATTGTAGCTTGCTCTTCCGTTTCGCGCGAAAATCTCGAACCGTAAAAATGGAAACTCCACCATTGAACCCCCTCCCGCTGCAACCCTCCTCGCTCTCTCCACATCTCCTCCTTTATGCACATGCGTGTCGCCGATCGTACCCTAACCTAACCTAACCCCGCCCGTCTATCTCTCGCGGCGGAATCCGAAACATCCGGAATCCGCAATGGAAGATGAATAGAATATTCTCAACGCCGGCCACCCACCTCCGCCACTTCCGGCGACCGTCCCAGCCCGTCTTCCCCGACCAGCTCTCCCTCCAATGGCGCTACCAGATCCTCGATCCCGACGGCGACATCGTCACCCGATGGAACCACATCTTCCTCATCACCTGCCTGGTATCCCTCTTCATCGACCCCCTCTACTTCTACCTGCCCTTCGTCGGCGGCCCCGCCTGCATGAGCACCGACTACAGGGCCGCCATCGTCATCACCTCGCTCCGCACCCTCGCCGACCTCTTCTACTCCCTGCACATGCTCATGAAGTTCCGCACCGCGTTCGTCGCGCCGAGCTCTAGGGTTTTCGGGCGTGGCGAGCTCGTCATGGACGCGCGCCAGATCGCCATCCGCTACCTCAAGTCCGATTTCATCATCGACCTCGCCGCACTGCTCCCGTTGCCTCAGGCAAGCCAACTGCTCGATCACATTATGGTTTGTGTTCATGTAATATAATAACAATGACCCCGGGAGAAGGGGGGGACGCAAAATTGTGGCTATTAATTTTGAATCGTAATGTCTGTTGTGACGTCTAGGTTATCGAGATTACACTACATGATTGTCGTCTGCATTGTAAATCTTTTTTGTTTGGTCGTGATACCTCGCGTCAACAATTTTGTTAAAGGTTAAGATTGGCTATTTGTTGAAAGGTTTAGTCTCTTGGCCGTAATTTGGTGCAATTTCTTACTGGCTAGGCCTTTAGGAAATAACTGAATAATTTGCGACTTCCCCAATGAGAAGAATGACTACTATATATGATATGAAACAAGATAGGAGAATCAATTTTGGTTTGTGCATAGGAGGTTGAGGAAGGAGATTGAGGGAGAGTTATATGCAAAAGGCATGCATGGTTACTGGAGTTGCAATACATTAACGAAGACCAACTGCAAGTGAAATGATTGGATTAACAGCCAATATAGGCTTACATCACAAGTCGTTTTCTTCTCTATTCACTACATGGATGAGTTCACTGGCTTGTGCTATTTTATTGTCGACTTCATTCTGCCTGATGAAACTAGAAGACAATAGTGTTAAATTAGCTTAAGGTTAAACAACTCAAGTCGGAGAAGCACCGAGCATGCGAATTCTAACTAAGCATAAGATGGCGTTGTGGATATTGAGATCAAGAATATGATAAACTGAACAATCATGTTCAGACTCAATGCTTCAGATGGGGAAAATGATAGTTAAGCCTCAGAGAAGTGTAAGTAGTGGAATACTTATCGTACTGCTGTATCACAGGGTGCATGTGGGAAGAGGTGGCAGGCAGTAGAGGAACAACATCTTCATGAAGTTACACATCAGCTATGGAGAAATAACACATGGAAAGGGCTGTGGCTGAATGCAAGAAAGGACTAGGCAAAGATCAAATTCTGGGACAGCTGAGGTAGCATAGATAGGACATAAGTTGGGAGGAATATATTTGGCTTGAATACCAATTACTGCCGACTATAAACAATAGTTCTAGGAAAAGGGAAAGCCAATGAGTGATGTGACTTGAAGTGGTAAATAAGATGTTAACATCCGAGTCAACCAATATATGGACCTAAATGTATGGAGTAACTGTGCAGAAACACGGTTCATCAGCTCGTAGACAGTTGAGAGTTGAATAAAAAGGAGGTGCCACACTTAAAGCACAGTAAATATTTCAGAGTGAAAAAGATCTCTATCAGATCTAGTATCGTTTGCCTCCACCCCCCATCTTTCTCTTTGTCCCCTTCATAGTTGCTGTCCTTAGTATGAACCCTAGATAATAGTTCCGTCAGTTTATCCATGCTATGAAGCATTGGGCATCTTAAGTACATACAAGATGGGCGATGTAGGATAGGTTCCTCTTGTTTACATGGTATTTGATTGGCTTGCACATGCTTTATCCATTTTGCTATGAGAAAGTGAATAGCTTGTGAAGATCCATCAATTTATTTTCCTGAATAAAAGATCAGAAAGTAGAAGCATTCTTGAGCAGTTTCACTTATTGCAGACTCCAGGTTTATGTATGAGATGGAAAGCCAACTTAAGAAAAAGAAACTAAAAAGTGATAAAGAAGATGGGACGTCAGGAGTTTAATATATTGAAAGGGGACAATTACTCCGCCCAAGTTATGCATGTGAATTTTGTTAAGTACCAACATATTGAAATGGGACTTCAGGAGTTAAATATCTTAAGCCGCATCGGATTTGTTTGTATAACAATGTATACTATGGTGACAAACCTTGATGGGGTGGATTCGTGCCAACAGAAATTCACAGAGTTAGGCCGCTGAAATAGGCAAATCAGTTAGTCTAGTAAGAATGGTTGATCACTCTTCTCATTTCTTTGGAATAAAAACAAAAGCCTATGAATCCATGACAGAGAAGACTATTAGGCCCTGGTGCCCTACCCATCAGTTGCCTTGTCGTAGAATGCTGTGTTGATTTTTTCTGTGTTAAAAGGAACATGTTAGTGTTAACCTTAGTCTCTTTTTCAGGAAAGGTGGAATTTATAGCTATGAACGGAATAACTACTTTCTTTCATGTTCAAATAATTCTTAATAAAGTACTTGGAGCAGGTTGAATGGAATTTTATAAATTTGGACTCACTCAGACATACATGTCTACTCGCTCAGCTTCCAATCAAGCACTTGGAAGCTGAATGAGCTAACTATTTGATTGTCCTTGTAATACTATTATTAATCTGATCAGTTAAAACTTTGTTAAAATTTCCAAGTTCATTCTTCGTGGGTAAGATTCTTACTTTCTCAACCTCTTGTTTCTGTTGCAGATTGTCATATGGATTCTCATACCAAGAACGAGAAATAACAGAGCTGATTATGCTAACAACACCCTTGCACTTATTGTTCTCATTCAATATGTGCCAAGGTTGTTTGTGATTTTCCCTTTAAATCAGCGGATAATTAAAACAACAGGTGTTGTTACTAAGACTGCTTGGGCAGGAGCTGCATACAATCTCCTTCTTTACATGCTTGCCAGTCATGTAATTAGCCAATCTTGCTTGTCCTAGCTGTTTATACTTGCTGGAGACTTTTGATTGCAGCATGACGAATGTCCACAATGTCTTATTGGTGCAGGTAGCAGGAGCATCGTGGTATCTAATGTCTATAGGGCGGCAGCATCACTGCTGGAGAAAAGAGTGTAAAAATGAGAGTAGCGCAATTCCACCTTGCACTCTTAATTTTCTAGATTGTAACAGCTTGGACCAACTTGAAAGGAATTATTGGCTGAATGCTACACATTTGCTTTCTTACTGTGACGCTAACAATGATGACTCCCAATTCAAGTTTGGGATGTTTGCAGATGCTTTTACTAGCAAAGTTGCTGAGTCACCTTTCATTCACAAGTCATTGTATTGCCTCTGGTGGGGTTTGAGAAGTTTAAGGTGTGGATCTTCAAGAGGTTGAATGTTTCTTTATTCTGTACTTAAAATTTTATCAAGTTTTAGGCTTGTTTAATTGCAGCAACTCGGTTGGCCATGCATGAAAATATTTCTTGGTTATGAGTCTAGATTCTAGGCTAGCTGTTATTCCATGCTGTTGTAGAGAGACTTTCTTAACCGCAATGTTTCATTTGCGACTCTTTAAATTTTTGAAGATAGCAGATATCAGTGAAAGAATGTGACGAGAAATCATAGGTGTAAATGAACTCGGATATAATGCTTCAGCCCTGGAGATGGTTTTGGCTTTCATGGACTCCGTAGATTTCATAAGCATTTGTGAAGCTTGTAGAGGCACTGGATTCTCTGTCATTGCTCACAATCTCCATTGTATCTTGTAAAGCCGCAATCCTAACAATCTTGGCAAGCATACTAGAGAGAAAAAATGTATGGCAATTGCTGTTTCTTTGTAATCAATATCCTCGTGGTAGCAGTATGGCATTAATTATCTTGGGCAAGCTGCAGGCACATCAGAGAGTTGCTAATTACCACCATCGTCATCAGGAAGATAAAATGTATGTAGTGTTTCTATGTGATCGACATCCTCGCGATAGCTTTAATTATCCTAGATACAGTAGTACATTAAGGATGCAATTGTTGTCTGTTGCATAGTGCCTGCCCTGGTTCTTTGTTATCCATGTCCTCGTGGTCGCGGAATGCCGTTACCTATCTTGGGCAAGCTGCAAGCATATCAGAGAGTTGCTCACCATCATCAGGAAGATATAATGCATGATAATTGGTGTGTCTATGTTACCGACATCCTCGTGGTAGCTTTAACTATTCTAGATGTAGTAGCACATTAAGGACGCAATTGTTGTCTCTTGCATAGTGCATGCTAATGAAGAATTATTTTCAGATAATCTGTGACTGCTTTTGAATGCTTCATTTGGTCTTCGTTCTGATGTGTTCTTCTATAACTTGCCTGCAGCTCATATGGACAGACTTTGGAAACTAGTACCTACATTGGCGAGACAACATTTTGCACTCTCATATGCGTTGGGGGCTTGATTCTATTTTCACAGTTAATAGGCAATATGCAGGTATTATTGCTTCTTTGATCTTGAGTTATGATAAATATGCCATTTCGTTTTATGTTTACTTTTTGAAATCTGCCAAGATAAGAAGCTTGCTTCAGCGGTGGATCATGAAAAAACATTAGTATAACTAAGGAGGCGAGGTTTGTAATTCTTGAGCTTCTTTCAGTGTCAAACTGTGGGAGATCAGAAAGCTCTCTAGGGCCATATTTTCTGTTAACTAACATGTCTTTTTTCTGTTCACAATACATTTCCACTGTCAATCCTGAGCCACGAGAAAGAAGAGGGGTTGCCTTGAGTAGCCATTGAGTCAGCATAAAAACCTTTGTAAGGGCCTTATGAAGTGATTGACATGAACTATGAGTAACTTTACATCAAGATCATGCTTTCCTTTAGTGAAGGTAGCTTTACTGTAAAAAAGAAATCGAGTTTACGTTTATCAAAATATAGTATCATTACTAGCGGGTATCAGGTGCTCTTACTGACTCATTACTGCAAACACAATGTAAAACATGGAATTGCGCCGTCTGTTCAAAGCCATTGCCGGGAGCATTTGGCGGTCCTCTTGTTTGTGTAATTTACCTGTACATCAACTGGTGGATGTTTTACTCCTTTTTCTAACCTTCTCCCTCCAATCACCCCCCCCCCCCCCTCCCTCCCCCACAACCCAATAACTAAATAAATAAATAAGCCCGACAAACACATGGATACCCGTCGTACATAACTTAAGGACTACACTCTGAAAGCAGAATTTAGTACGAAAAAGTTATGGGTGAATGTTAAATGGGCACAAGTATGAGAAAAATTGGAGAGAAGTTTGTGAAATAGTGATACAAGCTCTTGGCAGTTGGAGATACCTTAGAAAAGGTTGTCATCCAAGCATTTTTGTGTAGTTTCTTCGTTATTGTCTGCTAACAGTCCCTTCACCTCTAAAACAAACAAGTCATTCCTTAAGTGCACTATCACCTTCAGATGGGTGCACACCTGCTATGCTAGGAACATATTATGCACATGATCTCATCACCACAATCAATAAGCAGTGCGATGAAATCAGCCAGATAAGTCGCTCTAAAGGGAAAACATTTAGTTTTTCGACAGGGAATTAAAAGAGTAGTGGCCGCCCCATTATTGTACTTAACGCGGCGCAAAGTTACCTACACAATTTGTAATCTATCAAGCACAGTAAAATCTTAATTGCACGAAGAGTGGACAGGAGCAGGTACGGGTGCTAGATTCTGGAGCAGGGAACATCACTAGTATAGCACGTTTTTGGGTTGGAGTGGGAGTGCGAGCATGTTTCAATTTAGAATTGGAGAATCTTGCAACTAAGAGTAAGACGGAGAAGATTGCAGTCTCATTCTTTAAGTGCTTTTCTTGGATGCTGTTTATTATTTCATGCAGATGATTTGTTCAAGTATCAAATACTAATTGATTTTTGTTATATGTTCTGAAGACATATCTGCAATCTATGATGGTGAGATTAGAAGAGTGGAGGGTTAAGCGCAGAGACACTGAAGAGTGGATGAGGCACCGCCAACTGCCACCGGAATTGCAAGACCGTGTTCGTCGCTTTGTTCAGTATAAATGGCTAGCCACAAGAGGAGTTGATGAAGAATCTATCTTACAGTCATTTCCGTTGGACCTCCGCCGAGAAATTCAACGTCATCAATGTCTTAATCTTGTTCGCCGCGTAAGTCTATCTTCTTTTCCTCTGGACAAGTTTTGTTTTTCTCTTATACCTACACTAGCAAGCGAGTCCCTGAAAAGACAGGCCACTCATCTTCCGCATAGATGGTCTTGCATCTTCGGAGCTCTTTTATGCAATTTATACGTACACGCGCGTGCGCGTGCGCATATGCTTTTGTTATTGCCCTTGAGAGGGAGGGTCCTGAGCTTCTCATAGTTGTGAATCTTTTGTCAGTACCTACATGTATAGGTTCCTGTTGTAATATGTTCTCTAAGGATTATGCCTTCCTTTGCGTTCACTGAGCTTCTAGGAAATCGGGGTTCTATAGGTTTCCTTTTAATCCAGAGGAGTGGCAAAACCGCCTAGGGTATTTGTTACTTTGGGTGGAGCTTTCTTTCTATCAGAACTCATCAGTGCCTGTACATCCAAAGTAGGGGAAACAAGACATTCAAATTGAGCAGATCCCTCTCTTCCCAGATTGGCTGAATAACGAAACCAGCTATATGGTTTTATTCGTTCTAAAACTTGCACTTACCAGAATGGGGAAAAGGCCGTCTCTGTCCTCTTAACAAGTACTGATATAAATAAGCTTTAATCCATATTGATATTAGATTATTTTTTGTTTTACTTTGTTGGATTTGATATATGAATAGCCATGTAAGGTAAAGAGAAGAGATCTCCACTTTCATTTTCCAATACCGAAGTGGAAATAAAGTCTTCCTATTAAATTTTGATATACTTGAGAAGTCATTATACTATCACAAAGCATGGATCATCTCAGTTCCTCTTTGGTGCAAATTTAAGATGTGACATTTCTGGAATCGTAAATTGTGATATACATGTTTCTGATTTTGTTCTTGGACTCTTTACATAGCTGATAGCTTTGCATATTGAGGTATACCTATTACACTTTATTTATGGGTACAGGTACCCTACTTCGCACAAATGAACGACCAGCTTCTCGATGCCATATGTGAAAGACTTGTCTCATCCTTGAGTACTGAAGGAACTTACATTGTTCGAGAGGGAGATCCAACAGACGAGATGCTGTTTATTATTAGGGGACAACTGGAGAGCTCCACGACCAATGGAGGAAGGTCTGGGTTCTTCAACTCCATCACTCTTGGGCCAGGTGACTTCTGTGGTGAGGAATTACTGACATGGGCCTTGATGCCAAACTCAACTCTAAATCTGCCTTCTTCAACTAGAAGCGTCCGAGCACTTTCAGAAGTTGAAGCTTTTGCACTTCAAGCTGAAGACCTCAAATTTGTCTCGAGTCAATTTAGGCATCTTCACAGCAAGAAGCTCCAGCATGCATTCAGGTACTACTCTCACCAGTGGAGGACATGGGGCGCTTGTTATTTGCAAGTTGCTTGGAGAAAGTACAAGAGGAGAAAAATGGCAAAGGAGTTGGCTCTACAGGAGAGTCTCTATTACAGGCCACTACTTGACAGGGGAAGGAGCCACATTGGTAAACTAGTTGATGGGGGTGGTGAGAGTTCGTCCATAGACGATACAAACAAGGCTCAGCATCTTGGAGCCACAATTTTGGCTTCTAAATTTGCTGCATATACAAGAAGAGCGGTTAGCCCAGAGGTACGGGCAGTTGATGATTCTTCCAGCCTAAATATGCCCCAGTTGTTCAAGCCCGATGAGCCTGATTTCTCTGCGGACAAAGAGAATCTTTAGTTCAGTACTAGATTTCTTTTTGTTAGTGTTTTTCAAAATATTGTGTCTACTTTGGTTCATTTTGTGTGTCAAAATGATGAAAAGAAGGTGAAGAGGGAGGAATTACACATAGAAGGGAATTGGAAAAGTAAGTTGATATATAATAAAGAGCTCCACTTATTTTAATGGGATAATATCATTTTACTCCCCTGAACTATCTACGTTTTGTTATTTTGGTCCCAGAACTTTAAAAGTCGTTAAATCAGTCCATGTACTTTGTGCCGTTATCAATTTAGTCCCTCCGTTGGGATTTCCCGTAAAAAAAGACCACGTGACAGGCACGGGTCTTTTTTGAGGAGTATTTCCAGTAATTATTCCCCCTTCTCTCTCTCTCTCTGCTTGTTTCTCTCCCTCTCCCTTTGAGTAACTCGAATCGCGAAGGTAAAGCCGCGCGCCCCGAACGGGTTCGACTCAGGCTTGCCTTCGTTCTCCTTGAAGGCGACGCGGAGGCGGTCGATGAGGGCGTCGAGGCTACCCCAGACCTGGCGGAGGGGGCAGGGGGCGGGTGGGGAAGGGTGGCCGAAGAAAGGGCAGGGGTGGGCATGGACCACTGTCTCGTGGATCAAGTCGCGCGCCCCGAGCGGTTGACGTAGAAGTGCCGACAGTTGGGGGTTTGGGTTGGTTGGTAGTGGTGATTGAGGAGGCTGACAGGTTGATGACAAGGTTTTGGTCGACGGGGATGCGGCGCCACGAGCCCGCTCCGGGTGGTGGCCGAGAAGGTGGTGGGGATCGATCTAGGGACCACCAACTCCGCCGTGGGGGCCATGGAGGGCGGCAAGCCGGTGATTATCACCAACGCTGAGGGGCAGCGTACGACGCCGTCCGTGGTGGCGTGGACCAAGAACGGGGACCGGCTGGTCGGGCAGATTGCCAAGCGGCAGGCGGTGGTCAACCCCGAGAATACCTTCTTCGCTTGCCGGAAATACCCCTCAAAAAACGACCCGTGCCTGTCACGTGGTCTTTTTTGACGGGAAATCCCAACGGAGGGACTAAATTGATAACGGCACAAAGTACAGGGACTGATTTAACGACTTTTAAAGTTTAGGGACCAAAATAACAAAACGTGGATAGTTCAGGGGAGTAAAATGATATTATCCCTATTTTAATACTTATGTGGTATGTTAAGGTGTATGCATGTTTCGCACCATACGAGGAACGATTGCGTGCGCGGTAGTGGGCTGTGAGGCGCAATGTGGCGCACTTTGCAGTTTGCCCGTGCATATCGTCGCGATACGCGATTAGACGTCTTAAAGTTTTCGTGATCAAATATGAGCCGTCGGTGCGACGGATCGGGTCGGATCCGTCCGTCAGCAGCTGGTTAGTTACGCACCAGTCCAGATCTGGACCGTTAATCTTAACGGTTTCTGATCCCACGGTCCAGCTTGCTTGGGTGCATGATGAAAGTGTGTGACCCTTGATTAGCAACCACTAGTGCTTTATAAATAGAGCACAATGGTTAGATTTTCGGACCTAATAATTAGCCTCCACTCTCTTTTCTAATTTTATAACGAGAAATTTTTGTAGAATTTCTTATTTTGTAAAACCATTATCCAGAATTTCATACACTCATATGTGGGGTGAATATCGTGTGTGCAAACGCTATTCACTAGTGCGTTTCGTTGTATCTTGAATGATATTTGTCCACAACCCGCTGCACACCGTTTTAGGTGGGGGCAAATATAAATTTAAGAAAAGTGTTTTACAACGTGCCTCGAAACCAATTTCTTCTTTCAGTCACAAAGTCATACCATATCACCACCAACACTTTTTACACAATATTTAGGTAAGGAAAAAATTTGGCTGCTATTCCGGTTGGAGGAATCTTCCTCTTACCCCCTATATAGCAACAATCAATTGTTTCTAAATATTTCTAGTGACTTTTATTTAGTGACGCTAACAAAATGTTACTTATAATTGTCACTAAAAGTATTAGAAGAAAAGCCACTAGAAACATTTAACGACGATTAATTGTCACTATACACGGGGTTGAAGGAAGATTCCTATTATCCGGATAAGAGCCAAAATTTGTTCTTTAGGTAATGGCATGTGCGTTCGCATATGATTTCTTTTTTGTGCTATTGTTAAGTTGTTTAAAGTATTTTTTTATACCGACAACTAGATATAACCGCATCCATTGAAGATATGAGTGGAAAAACTATTAATTGATGTTGTACATCTACGATCATTCTTGAACTTAGAATCTCAAACATGAACAATTCCTATGATCTCGATAGTCGTATTCCAAGGGATAATCCAAACGTTAAAACATCCATTTGCCATTCCTTGACTCCTGAGATAAATTGATTCCAAATCCAGTGCTCCAATCTTGTAATTCATTTTTGAATTTCTCTACCCAATGGCTAAGAATTTAAACCAAAATTTTCAAATAGACCGGATAGCAACTCCGGCTTATCAGTAAAATGCGTCTTTGTAGAGGATAAAAGCAAAGAAACCCTCATTCCCGATTTCAAAATAGTTGGAGGTTATTTTGTTTGTCACGAATAGGTTATTTTTTTATGAGTTAACTACTCGGTTAACCATTCTGCTATTAGATAAATTTAACTTTAGTCACTGAACATTGATTTGTGTCAAAATGACCACTAAATTTTAAAATTCGTTTCAATCAGGTCACTCTGTCAATCTATGTCTATTAATTTAGGAGTAAAACCGTCTTTTCACTCTTCACCTTTTTCTTCCTTGTTCTTTTAACACACACTCACATTCTCACCATGAACATAAATATCATCGTGTACAACCATGAATAGACACTCAAGATTTCAAAACCCAGATGTTCAATAGAATATGAATTCAAATAATCTACAGAAAATGCACAACTACTAATTAGACAACTATAGCTAAAACTGATTTGGCTTCAAAACTATCTTTCTTTAATTTACTGCCATCCCTGTCATGCCCACACGAGCGCGTATCTCATAGTTATGAACAATTTGTTAAGGAGAAAATTTGACTGTTACCCTGATCGGAGGAATCTTCCTCCTACCTCCTATTTAGCGTCAATCAATCGTTTATAAATGTTTTTAGTGACGCTAAAAAAGTGCTGCTAACAATTGTCGCTGAAAGTGTCAGAAGAAAAGTCACTAAAAATATTTAACTGACTATTAATTGTCATTATGCATGGGGTTAGAGGAAGATTCCTACAACCCGGGTAGGAGTCAAAGTTTGTTCGTTTGTTAAGAAAAAATTTTGGTTGTTATCCTGGTCGGAGAAATCTTCCACCAATTCCATGCACAGTGACAATTAGAAGAGAGTTGGCACCTAAATGCATAGTGGCAACCCGGATATGATCCATATGTTGGCTTTGCTCATTAAATAACATAACATAAAAGCTTACCTTCGTTTCCTCTTGGTCTTTGCTAACTAGAAAAGAGTTGGCACCTAAATGTTTAAGAGCTTCCTCCTTCTTGCTAGGGGAGGTGCTGATCACAGTTACTTTCAACCCAAAAGTCTCAGCAAACTTGGCAGCCACATGACCGAGTCCACCCAGGCCTACTCCCCCAAAATGTGTTCCTGGTTTGGCAAGTCCATAGTATTTCATTGGACTATACACTGTGATTCCAGCGCAAGTAATGGGTCATCGCTATCAAATGGCATGTTCTTCGGAAAACAAATCACACGTTTACCATGACGGAACCCCCGCGTATGGAGGGTACTCCGATATCATGGTTGCAGATGTTCTCCCAAAAACAAATCACAAAGTGCTTGTTGCATGAGGAAGTTTGCTACGCCATGATACATTAGTATAAGTTTAGTGCAGTAATTCTCAAGATCATTGGAACAATCATCACAAGAGCCACATGAACCAACGAAGCACCCTACTCTGACTTTATCTCTAACTTTGCATTTTGTTTTTTGGGGGGGGGGGGGGGGGGGGGATGGGATGCGTGAGTTTGTGTGTGACAATGTGTGAGACGAGGGAAAGAAAAGGGAAAGGGAAGGGGTGACTGTGTGTGTGAGACGGGGGACAGAAAAGAGAGAGGGAGGGGAAAAGAAGGAAAGAGAAAAATAAGAGGTAAAAAGACTGATATACCATTGATTAAATGGACATAACGGAGATAATTTGACGGAGTGACCTGATTGAAACGAATTTCAAAATTTAGCGGTCACTTTGATACAAATCGATGTCCAATGACTAAAGTTGAATTTGCCTAATAGTACAGTAGTTAACCAAGTAGTTAAATCTTTTTTTATCGCCTGTTGTATTTGTAAGACTCCCTAATGCTTTAAATCAAATAAGTCATTTCTAACACCTGCTTGCTAGGAACATAATACAAATGTACTACAGTTCTTATGTTTTAAGTAAAAAAATAGCAACAAGTTCTCCATGGAGTATGGCACATACTTGCTGCATTATAGCCAATGGGATTTGTAAGAAAGCCGTGCACATTTATCAATCTTGTCACCATAAACAAATCATCCCACTTTTTGCTACGTAGCCCTAGCCGGAAGACAAAGATGGTCGTGTTCGAGCAAGAAGATAACCAGATCATCGAATCAGGATTCTATTGATGCAATAAGAAAACATAGCACTCGATGTTTCTGCTTGGAATGATGCATCACAAGATTAACCATCCGTGACAAGAAGCTGTGGTTGTTTTCCCGCGTAACTCGGGGATACGGCGTTGCTCTGTCATCGACATTGTTATGCCACTGACTGCTCTCCTTCTTCCCCTCAAATTTATTTCTTATTTCTTAGATTTTTTCGTTGTATAGAGAGTTCATGTTTATGTCATCTGATTTTCATCGTTCATCGAAGCATCTTCCTTCTCCTTTTACAACTTTGAAGTAATTACTTTTATGAAAAAGTGAGCTCATTTCAGCCAGGATCTCTTTAAGGTTATTCAGGTTTTTTTTTAAGATCTAGGAATAATATGGATTCTGGAGATTTGAGGATAGTGTCGCTGCTAAATAGTGAATAGAGCCTTGCGACCCAATATTTATCAGCCAGGGAAGTCGCTATTTTTATTTTAGGAATTAGGAATAAAGCCCGATGTTTCTCCTTCGACAAAGCCCGAAGTTCACTATTTACGCAAGGGACAATGAGAATTATGTCCTTGACATTAGGGTAATTCCAGTCAAGGACATTGTTTTGGCAAAGTACACACTTTTTTGGTCCGTATTATTCAATATTTTGGAAATATGGTTGTTGGATGATTCATGATTTGCCAAAACTTACACAAAGGCATGTTCATATATCTCATTTGTATGTGTATCTTCTATCATTTTCACAATTTCTACTTGGACTTTTTTTTTAAGTTTCATTGTACTATAAACCGTTAGGTCAAAATTTCAACGTTTAGTATTAACCAGCGAAAATTCAAAGGTTTTTGATGTCTTACAATTAAAGGATTTTACTTAGGATATACAGTGCAACTAAGCGTTTTTGTCAATTATAAGCTGGAGACTTTAATTGCAAAAAGACTTTAATTGCAAAAAGGAGTTTGTTTTCTCAATTTTATATGAATAGCTACCACCCACCTGACCTGTGGGGGCCATGGCACCCCCAAGTTTTGAGGAATTTTTTTGTTTACTTTTTAGATAATAGATAAACATATCTTAAATAATTACAAAAATGTTACTATATTGCAACATTAATTAATTAATTAAGGTTTCCTTTTGTTATATTTTTACTCTTTCTACCACCGACAGTTACATATTTGTATTTCTCATTCCCTTACTTCATCTTCATTATTTCAAATTCCAGATTCTAAAACTTCAGATTACCAAAAAAGCACGAGTAGATCATGATTAATTCTTTTTTTTTTTAGTTTAAATTTTTATAATATGTTAACTTATATGTTACTATTGTACTCATACAATTGAAAATTACATTAGTAATACATCTACACATTAAGAGTTCAGCTTCTTTCATGCAAGAATAATAATTTGTTGTTGACTAACCTTATCAAGTTAAATAAATCAATATAAATAGTAAAAATATAAGATTAGTAGCCAAATTGAGCAATTTTTTTTACATTTAACGTACTCAATAGTTAGCTAATTGTAATAAATTTAATTTTTCATGTGAATTTAAACCTTCTAATTTTTTTATGTTAGCTATTAATTTTTTTAATGATTTATTGGCCCCCGGCAATTAAACTTTATGGGTCCGCCCCTGAGCTAGACTACTATCTAAGAAAAACCAGAAGAACAATAATAAAATGTTATTACAACCATATTGAAAGAAATAAATAAACATAAAAGAAGACATCATTTAAAAGAACCCAGTTGCCATCCAAGTGCAGAAAATTTATGCATATTGAGAAAACTCGACTTGTGGCCGGCGGCCGCCCGTCTTATTTTCTAAGAACAACCTGTCTTTTTTTGTGTGTCCCTTTTATAGCTGGCGTAACCATTCAACTGGCTATTCCTTTGTCTTTTTTTTCTTTTTCCTTTTTCTTGTTTTGGCTTCTAAATTTAATTACCGTTTGCTTTGCTCCAATACCACGTAATTATGCGTAATACTCACATCCGGTGTACAGGAAAACAAAATACGTTTATAAAAGATTTGTAAAACTTGTTGCCTGTACCAACATTTTCCTGTATATACCACTATACATGAAACGTAATAATGTAAGTCCTTGGCTAGAAAGAGTATTATGGCGTTGAAGGCCAATCTGGTGTAGCATGAGGAGTTGAGGACCAGTCTGGTGTTGTAAGAGGCGTTGAAGCTTTGGCTCTTGTTGATATGTCCATGGCCTCCTCTAGTTTTGATACAACTTGCTCCATTGATGGTCGATGTTGCTGAAGTCCTGTGCATGACAGGGCCAGCATGAACATGAGGTCAAAAGCTACTGCCGAGTATTCTCCATCAAGTTGTGGATCAGAAAACCCTACTATGTCGTCATTTCTGTTAAGTGATTTTGCCTGGCAAACAACATAGATACCCATCAAATTTGAGATCTAAAGGTAAAACCAACAATATAGAACCATACATAGTATAAGTACGAGGGAACGCGCTACCATTTTATCTATTGGCATTGGTGTCCTGACATTCATATTTATAACCTTCCTTCCAGATAGAATTTGCAGAAGTACTATGCCAAAACTGTAGACATCCCCGGCTGAATTTACTTGGCGGTTGTTTTGGTACTCGGGATCCACATAACCAAAAGTTCCTCTCACTTCCGAGCTCACATAGGTGACACCAAGGTCTATAACCTTTGACAATCCAAAGTCTGAAAGTTTGGCTTCAAAGTTTCGCCCTAAAAGTATGTTTGTTGGCTGCAAGAGGAACAAGAGTTGATTAAGTAGATCAAAAGTTTATAACTCCTCTGAAGGTTAAACTTTGAATAGAAGCCTGTGAAACTTAAGGTACAATAGCCCCAGTAACTGAATAGTTGATCTGAAAGTGTCCTGTTATGCCTCACTTTCTTGTCCGGAATACGTGGGGGCACAAAGAATTACATTTGTAATCCAGTGGTGATAAATGATAGGATGAAAGAGCTATGGTTTTAGGTCAGACCTTTATATCACGGTGAACAATGCATCCCTGAGGATATGTATGCAGATACCAAAGTCCTCGAGCAGTATCTGTTGCAATATGAAGCCTTTGAATCCAGTTTAGGAATTTATCCTTTCCTGCTATATATTAATTTGTACTTATCAACAGCAAGTATAATAAATGTATGAGAGAAGAGGACGGCATAGTCAGTCTGAATACTGTACCGAATATCCACTCTGAGAGGTTCCCATTAGGACAAAGTTCATAAATAAGGAAACACTCGTCTCCATTTTCACTGTATCCAAGCAAAGGCACAAGGTTAGGGTGTCTGACATGTGAGAGACTTCTAACTTCTCTGAGGAAGGTTTCTATACATCCATCATTGATGATGTGCTTCACAGCAACTTGCTGATCATTTGGCAATATTCCTTTATATACTTTGCCTGACACATAAAAAACAATTGGCTTATTCAAAATATCAGAACACAAGGCAACAGTCATTCGGAGAACTTGTGGAATGCTGTATTTCCAAGATTGGATTTCATATTCGAATGAACCTCGTAATCGTAAGAAAGTGGGTTTTTTGGAAGTTTAACTCACATAGTTACTTGCTAAACATGATAAAGCGTTATCTAAATGGCGTTATATCACCCATGATCAGCGATTTGCTTATGATGTTCATATCGCATGAGCTGACATGGTGGTTATAGACTTGTATACCTCCCAGTTTCATTGATGTTCAAACTTTATAGTTTTGACTATGACGTACTATAAGTACTGGTCGTCCTTATTTTGGTGATCTCCCTAGCTGAAAAACTGAGTTAACCAGTGACTTCCACAGCATTTAAAAGCTCAAGGTACACATTTTCTGATTTACTTTGAAATTGTTGTACGCATGCAATCAGAAAAGAGGATCTTCAGTAATGAAGCAGGATGGAAAATTTTATGTAAAATCAATGTCTAAGAAAAAACCAGCATAATATTGCATTCAATATTAAGGAGCGAACTGAGAAGTTTTAGCAAAAGCTTTCTATCAACTGAAAACTGCTTGTGTGCTTCAAGTTAATGTTACCTGCTGTTCCTTCACCAATAAAGTTCAGTTCATTCAAATTGTCTGTGGCAGAATAGACCTCCTTGATTGGAAGTTTTAGATAGCTAGACTCCTTTGGTATAGCACGTTTCAGTACTATATCGTGTATAAGACATATATCAGTACGCATTCACCACATACAATATTATGTACCATGAGTTTTATATTGGGCAAAGGGGTGTGAAGCTATTCGCTTACCATTTTTTTTTGGTGATGCATTTGATCTATAAGATCTTCGCACCAAGATCCATATGGAGATGATTACAACCACCGATGTCCCTATAATGCCTCCAATGAGAATGCATAAGCCTGTTCCCTTGTCAACGTTTTCGTAGTAAGAATAGAAAGCATACCAAGTAGACATCCACCAACTTGAAGATCAGTAGTAGATATGATGACAGATAAATAACTACCTGCTTTAGACTTCATATAGCTATTACCTCCTCCCGCTCCTATATCTGCAGGGGATTACTAAGGCGTTAGTGTATCGAGTATACTACAATGCATGAAGAAGTGGAATAAGGCCTTTTTTGGTTCAATTTATAATGCTTACCTTTGCCAACCTCCTGCTTGCCAAGGCATTCATAGATATTTTGAACCCAACTCTGATTCTCAATTCTTGTACTTGTTAATGAAACTAACACAGCAAACCTACATATGTCAGATTCACCATTCTTGGATCTTATTCCTTTTATGTCTTTCCAACTTCTTGTACATGCGCCACAAGACTGATTCCATCCACCAACGGGACTAACAAATTCACAATTTTCCTTTAAGCTTCTGAGTTCATTTCCCAACCTGTCATTGGCATCGTTAACAGAGAAATCTGAACAGTCACCACCGCCACTCGTTAGCTTCTCAATTCCACAACCCATAATATCTGCCTCTTCACTCTTTAAAGTAGTCAAGCAATTCCTCTGGTCAGTGGAATCCAAAAAAACTTGTCCTGTTTGATTTGCTCGTTGAGCCAACGCATAAAGGTACTCATCAAATGCTCCTCCACAGCAGTTATTATTAAGAAACCCTCCCCAGTTTCCCTCTCCACAGTTGCTATTGCTGGAGGATGATGAAATTCCAACATTAAGTATGCAATCAGTGGCAGGAGGCTGGGCTACTGCAAAGTTGACGGTGGTCATTAAGGTGAAGATGTACACATTAATGATGACCTGAGAGAATTTAGTGCCATTCCATGTATGAAAATGAAAGATAGATTCATCCATGGTATGTGATCCAACTTCAAGAAAAAAATAACAAAAAGGCTATAATAATAATCCGGTAAAGGAAAAATGTTCTTCAAAAGGACTCTACTTGCAAGAAATTGTCTATGAATATGATCGGGAAGGGATATCCCTTGGGAAGAGAGAAAAAGGAAGTGACTTGTTGAGGTTGGTTTGTGCATAAAACTTGGAAGTTTATGGATTTTCCATTTCAAAATGGGTATACAAGTAGCATATATCTGCAGACAACAAATTTTGGCACGACTTGATTGCATTTGGGTTGGATACAACGTCCAAATTGTAACATTGTTAACGAAATCTTTCAACTCAATAATTTGTCTTACATTGAGTTGACACTGAATTGGGGCCGGCCAATGCAAGCTCACTGAAAAATTAATCGCCGGACAGTTTACATATCTTATGTCACTTTGGTTTATTCTTTGATTCTGGATTACTGTTTTCATTACTGTAGAAGGTCTTAACCAAACGTTACAACTTACAAGGTTCGGTAAAGATGAAATGACCTGGAAAATGGCAATTCCATATGACATCAACCCCCCAAAGCTGCCGGAACCCAACCGCCTCCACCACAATCTAGCCGCCGCCCCCACTATCCAACTGTCGCCACGCACACCCAACTGCCGCCGCTGATACCCAGCCGCCAGAAGCCATCACGATCCAACCACCGCCACCACCACTAGCCCTCACCCACAAGCCGTTACCACAGCCGTTGTCACTTACCTCCCCTTTCCCCCCCCCCCCCCGAACTCCATGCCCGCACCAGCCAGCACCACCTTCAATAGCAGTTCAAACACCAGCCAATTGCCATCAACCACCCAACCGATGTCAATCCCCCTCCCCCTCCCACTGATCCCCCTCTCCCTCCCCCTTCCCTTCGATCCCTCTCCCCCCACTCTCCATACCCAATGCCTTTTGTGGGTCTGGTTTCATGGGGGTGGCTGAAGCTGGTGGAGAGTCGACGAGAGCTGGTGGTGGCGGCTGCTAGTAATTTGGTGGTCGATGGAATGATGTTTGTGGCGGGGTGGTGGTGGCATTATTGGCGGCGGGTATGTTTGGCAAGAAAAGGAAAGGGATAATTTCATTTTACTCCCTCATACGTTTTCCCTTTTTTTATTCAGTCCCTGAATTACTAAATCCTTGTACTATATTCCGTCATCATTTTAGTCCCTCGATTTATTTTTCCTGTTAAATTGAGGGCTGGATTCGTCTTTTCAAGCTTTTAAGACAACAATAGCATATGTCATCCACATGACAGTCCCCAAATTATTATCTTGTCCAAACACTACCGCCTCCAACATCTCTACCGTCCAACACTAATGCACACATCTTTCCCCAAACAAACCCATCAAGCATCATTTCCTTTACACTTATCATTATCACCCTTTTCCCCTTCTTGTGGGCAGCAGCCACTGCTACCGTAATTTACCACAAAAATAGGACCCTTATTACAACCAAATTCAACATTATTACTAGCAAAGTCTATACCGTAGCCCCCATCATTTCAACCAACTTACCACCATTTTCATACCCACCACAGTTGTGTTTAATAGAAATGGAAAGAAAAATATAATCAACATGATAAAGAAACAATATAACCAAATCATGTGGGCGTATGATTTGGTGCCTGCCAAAAATCAGGAAGGCCTTGATGCCATGGAGATGTGGTGATTGGCCGTGCTTATGGTGTGGCGGCAATGGCAACGACGGCGGATTTGACAGCTCCGCGAACTATATCTAGTGGTTTGTAGATCGGTGGCAAAAGTGAGGGTCGAATGGTGGATGGTTTATTGGTAGTTGTGAAGTGATAGTGGCGGTGGTGGTAGGGGTTGATGGTAATCGAGCTGGGGGAATAAATGGTGGGCTGATGGTGGTTGAGCTGAGGGAAAAATTGTAGGCTAATGCTGGTGTTTGCACCACAAAATATCTTTTTTTACTAATAAGTTCACTTTGATTAAATGCCACTAAATGGCACTTACTTTTTATTATTTCTGAAGAGATAATGGAAGATTCAAGAAGTAAAAGAAACCAACTTCTGAAAATGTGTCTCTATTGATAAGGGATAAGTGTGGTTGGTTACTTATTAGTGGACAGTTATTTTCTAAGTGGGTAGTTTCTTGTAATTGTAGTTATTTTCTACAAAGCCTCTAGTATATATAGTGGGTCAAAGAAGAAGCAAATGACACACATAATCAATCATCAACTAGACAAATTAGTCTTTTTCTTTCTTTAGTTTAGAGGCTTTTGCTGCCATCGATAGAAAGTCCAGTTTCCAGACTTGGAAACGTTGCTGTGTAAACATTCGCAATCAATAGAAAGCTCTCTTTGTCATTTATGGGCGCGCATTCTTTTACTTGCAATTTTCATCTGTTCGTCGAAGTTTCTCGCTTTCAGGGAAGTCCCCAGGCCCTAGGGGCAAAAAAGATCCCGCGCTTTTAATCGATCGTGCCGCCGGCACACCGATCGATAGTGAGTTTGCTCAGCAACGCAAACAACTAGTCAAGCAGATGGTGTTGTTTGGTGCGTCGGTGGAATGGCTGACTCAAAAGTGGAGTGGTGGTGGGATAGGGGTGATGGTTGTGAGGATGGAAAATTGGGGAATTGAGGAAGAGAGGGGGAGGGTTGGGGGAAGGCAAAAAGTTAAGAAATAGAGAGAGAAGTAGAAGCTATGCACATTTTTTGTAATTGACCAAAATGTCCCCAAGTTTATAACAGATCGAGAAGCTAACGGAGGGACTAAATTGATGACAGAACATAGTATAAGGATTAATTTCAAGGATTTAGAAGGAGAGGGACTGAAATAGAAAAATGGGCAAAGTACGAGGGATCAAAATGGAATTATCCCAAAAGAAAAATTCAGAGTATACGTAAAGTACTGGTATTTATTTATTTTAAAAGTAAAGACGTGTACTTGGTGTGTTTAGAAAAGAGAGTTATTGTATTTGCAAAGTAACTCCAAATTATTTAATTTCCTTTTATCTTTTTAAGTAGTATGGATTAAACTGGTCTAAAACACATCCAATGAAAAAGTCTTTGTTTTTTTGTGTGAGTGACGACGTGGGGTGCGGTCACCAGGTTTTGTGCAGGGGCAAATACCAAGGTGAAATAGCATGGGCGTGCCCGAGGGAAGGAGGGTTGGAGGCACGTATGATAGATGGCAGTACTTTGGCATGGTCGGACGTCACAGCTCTTTGGGCCTGCGCGGGGGCACGTACATGGGAGACAGCAATCGAGCGCAATTAATCATCGCGGCGTTCAGTCATAGTGAGGGCATCGTGTTAGGGGCACATAACAGGAGACATCACGCTCGGGGGCAGTTGGGAGTTGCAGATTTCTCGTTTGTTAATTTCCTAGCTTAGTGTGAGATAGAGATATCTCATTTTAACAAAACCATGAATGAAAGCGTAAGGGGAAAAATGACATTATATATAACAATAACATATTTAAATAAACAAAAAAAATCCTATTTTTTTGTCGTCGTGGCCCTCGGGCGTGGCAAAGGAAGTCATTAGGATGACCCCAATAATAAAGGGTCTCCAATTAAGGAGCCCCCAAGGTATAAGAAGTGGAAGCCTCCAAGGAGAGACCCTAGCAAACCTCCCCAAGGGGAAGGCAATGGCCAACCCTTTTGGTGGGAAGCTAGCAAAGGTTAACCTTCTCCGGGGAAAGGTGCATCATCTACTCCAACACTAAGAATATTTTGGTGCCAGAAGCGAGGTACGTGACTTGGGCTGTGCGCTCCGAATTCGCTAAATTGATAGTGTTGAACCTTAACCATTGAATACCCGTTGACGTGTCATGAAAGCGAGTTCCAAAAGCTGTCAAAATGCATAGTAATGATGGCTAGCAACATATATAACTTTTTAATTTAGATGAGAATCGTCTAAAACTCATCGATAGAAGAAGTTTTTTTTTTTCTTTTTGATTGTGTGTGTTAAGCATGATAATATTGTTAGACTCATTATCTAATAATTTAAGCTTTTAGAGTTGATAGTAAGTTAGCGTGGGTGAGAAA
Source organism: Escallonia rubra (assembly GCA_033065855.1). NCBI lineage: Eukaryota > Viridiplantae > Streptophyta > Magnoliopsida > Escalloniales > Escalloniaceae > Escallonia > Escallonia rubra. The sequence continues at coordinate 203,870 of JAVXUO010000243.1, read as the reverse complement.
ATTTAGATGATTCCTTCTACATAATTGCAAGGTGAGGCATGACATGCTGATTCATGTTGCTCCTAAATTTTGAAGCAACTTTAAGGTTTCTTCTCTACCGATATCTGATCTGGTCTTTCAAGGTATGCTAGGCGCCTAGGCCTGTCTTTAGCCAAAATAGATGGCATATTTCAACTACCAGTACCAATGCAAATGCTTTATGTTGATGTATCTCCACAGTTGAACCAATCCTTTATCTTTGTTTTTCGATTTTGGTCTACGTCTTTGAATGATGTTGGGAAAAATTGTCGGGAAATGGAAACGAAAAAAGGCTTTGAGGCGTATTTAAAGACACTTTCTTTAGAACGTTATTTGCCCCCACTCAAGATAGAGTTTGCTAATGGGTTGCAGGCAAATTCGTTCCCAGGATACAACAAAGCCTGAGAAGAACTGCGATTAGCAATATCGAAGATCTCCGAAAAAATCTTTGTGAAACAATAGTAAATAGATTTTGGGAGATTATGAGAGCAAAATATTTTGTGTATATATGTTAAACTGGATTGCCAAAAAAGGTATTTATATGGACACACAAGCAAATGGAGATCACATGGAAAGAGGACGTGAAGCCTCTCTCAGAATTTATCCCAACGGTCATGAATTTTAGATTCATTTTCCGTTAGCAAATTCACAACGGATTCAACCGTTGTTTTCTCCATTGGCGCCAATGAGTGAAGAGTGCCAAATTGCACCGCTTCATGAATGTTGCCTCTTCACTTTGAATTCTCAAAAGAAACGGTTGCCGCTTCATTGAGAAGAAGAAGAAGACTGCGGCACCAATCTTCATGCCAGCTTCTTCATTCAAGTGAAGGCTGCCTTCTTTATTCAAGTGATGGCTGCCTCCCATATAAAAGAAAAAGCAATCCACTTTAAGTTATCTAGATACCCAAGTTAATTAAATAATCAAACACCCATGAGATTTAAGATTAAATCTCAACAATCCCCCACTTTGATTATTTAATTACAAATCTCCTCAAAATCTACTACTCGATCTTATTATGATTTCAAGAAGGTGTTTTTCAACTTAAACCTTCAATAAGTATAAGTAACTCAAAGTTTTATCAAAGTCCTTGGTGGTGAGACCTTAAACCAAGTACTCTAGAGATAATTCCAGAATTACCATACGCATAATAATATCTTGTTTCGGTAAAGAATTATATAAACTCGCTCGGCACTTTTATGGCCATGTGCTCGATCCTGGATTCATGAACGCTCTCGAGAGTAAACCCAAATAACTCTCTTAAGAAGCGGCACCACTTCTACGTTCACATAGGTGAAGTTCTCTTGCGTCTCCGTTACTAAGAACGCATTTAAACAACTCCATTAAGAGATGTACTCAACCTCGTTTAGCGTAACGGACAGCACTAATTTATTAATAATTCTAGAGAGAGACACATTATTAGTGCTAACAGTCACATTCAATAACTTGTTCTTACCCATTAAAACTCAGGGACTAGCTTTGGACTAGTAATGAGGTGGGTTACCATTATTGGTGACTAATGAATGGGTTTTAGTCCCATCTCTCTAGAAGTTATTCTAACCAACTCTCGAGATAAACTCTTGGTTAGAGGGTCAGCCAAATTTTTATTTGACTTCACATAGATGATCGTAATGATACCATCTTTAATTAGTTGTCTTACAAAATCATGCCTCAGACTGATATGTCTGGACTTACCATTGTAAGTACTACTATAAGCTCTTGATAAAGTAGCTTCACTATCACAATATATTGTGATAGGCGGCATAGGATTAGGCCACAGATCTATATCTAACAACAGATTCCTTATCCATTCAGCTTCCTTGCCTGTAGCTGCTAGTGCTACAAATTCGGATTCCATAGTAGAGTGAGATATACAAGTTTGTTTCTTAGAAGCCCATGAAACAGCTCCACCGCCAAGGGTAAAAACCCACCCTGATGTGGACTTGCTATCCCCTATACTTGTAATCCAACTAGCATCGGTGTACCCCTCAAGTGTACCCGGCTCTTCACTATAAAACAAACCAAGTTCTATAGTTCTCTTTATGTATCCGAAAATTCTACTAATTCCTTTCCAGTGCTCTACACTAGGGTTACTTGTAAATCTACTCAATTTACAAACTGCAAATGCTATATCGGGTCGTGTGCAATGCATTAAATACATTAAACAACCTATAGCACTAGCATACTCTAGTTGTGCCACCGGTCTTCCAAGATTTTTAGTCAACTTAATGCTAGAATCATAAGGAGTACTAAAATCTTTAAAACCAAGATGTTGGAATTTAGATAGAATTTTCTCAACATAATGTGATTGGCAAAGAGCAAAACCCCCACTATGTTTTGTCACTTTAATACCTAAGATAGTATCAACCTCTCCTAAGTCTTTCATTTTAAACTTAGAAGAAAGATACTGCTTAGTCTCATTTATGCCAATCAAATTAGTCCCAATAATAAGCCTGTCGTCAACATACAAACATACAATAACACCATAATCCTTAGTAAATTTAGAATATATGCACTTATCTGCACTATTATGTTTAAAACCATATGACAACACACATGAGTCAAACTTCTCGTGCCACTGTTTAGGTGCTTGTTTTAAACCATACAAGGATTTCACTAACTTACATACTTTATTCTTATTGCCGGGTAGAACGAACCCTTCTGGTTGTTCCATATAAATTTCTTCATCTAAATTACCATTTAAAAATGCAGTTTTAACATCCATTTGATGGATGCAAAGATGGTATATAGATGACAAGGCAAACAAAATTCTAATAGAAGTAATTCTAGCGACGGGAGCATACGTATCAAAACAGTCTACTCCTTCTTTCTGCTTAAAACCTTTAGCTACTAATCTAGCTTTGAAGGTTTGTACAGAACTATCAGAATTATACTTCCTTCTAAACACCCATTTACAACCTATAGGTTTTGACCCTGGAGGTAAGTCAACTAGTGTCCAAGTTCCATTCGACATGATAGAGTCCATTTCATCGTTAATGGCCTCTTTCCAAAATGCAGCATCTCTTGAAGTTACTGCTTCCGTATAGGTCATTGGATCACTGTCAACGTTAAGGACAATAGGAGTCTGATTTAAAACTATTTCTCGACTTCCTTCAACTAGGAAAACTATAGAATCAGGTGAGATAAAATCTTTACCTAAATCTTTTCCTTTCTTATGCCTTTGACTCCTCCTAGGCTCCTCACTAGGAACCACTGAATTATCTACGTCAAAATTTGGTTCAGTTCTTGAATTAGATATTAAATCTGATTTAGAACTTTCACCTCTAAAATCTGAGATGAACTTACATTCAAAGAATGTTACATCTCTAGATTCAACTATCACATTTGATTCCAAGTTAAGAATCCTAAAGGCTTTACTGTGTTGTGCATATCCAACAAACACTCCTTTAAGAGCTCTCGGTCCTAATTTAGTTCTTTTAGGATCTGGAACTCTATAGTATGCTAAACACCCCCACACCTTTAGATATTCTAGATTAGGTTTTCTACCTTTCCAAAATTCATAGGGAGTCTTATCAGAATTCCTAGCGGGGATCCTATTGTGCACGTGACAAGCAGTTAACAAAGCTTCTCCCCACAAATTCAAAGGTAAGCCCGCATTCATAATCATACAATTAGTCATCTCAGCTAGTGTACGATTTTTTCTTTCAGCTAAACCATTCTGTTGAGGTGTATAAGAGGCAGTCTTTTGATGTATAATGCTGTGCTCTTCACAGTAGGTATTAAACTCATTTGGAAAATATTCTAAACCTCTATCAGTCCGGAAAATCTTAATCTTTTTATTGAGTTGATTTTCTACCTCCGACTTATAGGTTTTGAACATACTAAACGCCTCATTTTTAGTTCTCATAAGATACACGTAAGTATATCTAGAGCAATCATCAATAAACGTGATGAAATACCTCCTACCACCTCTAGTTATTAAACCATTTAATTCACATATATCTGAATGTACCAAATCTAAAAGTTCGGATTTTCTTTCAACACTTTTAAAAGGTTTCTTCGTCATTTTAGATTTAATACATACTTCACATTTATCAGTACTAACATGAGAACAGGAAATTAAACCTAGATGCATCATGTTTCTAATGTACTTGTAATTTAAATGTGCTAATCTACTATGCCAAAGATTAAAAGGCTCAACAATATAAGAAGAAGCAACATTTATTTCATTAAGACTGAGTTTGAACATCCCATCACAACCATATCCCTTTCCAACAAAGTTTCCGTTCTTAGACAGAATTAACTTGTCGGACTCAAAAAGAACACGAAAACCTTTCTTACAAACAAGGTTAACGGAAACTAAATTCTTTCTAATATCGGGGACATGAAGAACATTAAGAAGAGTCAACGTCTTTCCGGATGTGAAGTTTAACTCCACGCTGCCTTTGCCAACAACCTTTGCCCTTGCCAGATTTCCCATTTGGACCTCTTGATTATTTGGCAATTCTTCGTAGGTCTTGAAAAGAGATCTGTCCTTGCAAATGTGGGATGTGGCTCCCGAATCAAACCACCATCCGGAACTAGAAGATGAATCGGCCATATTGATTTCGGTAACCATGGCTACTAGATTCTCCTCAACCATGTTTGCGGACTCACCGGTGGCTCCTTTTCCACTCTTTCGATGGCGGCATTCTCGTGCATAATGCCCCTTCTTTCCGCAAACATGACATTTACTCTTCTTTTTGTTCTTGTTGTGATTGGTGTTCCTCTTAAACATGTTGTCTTCTTTCTTAACTTGAAGAGCATGAAATGATTTTCCACTAGCGGCATCAACGTAATTCACTTTGGAATTAAATTCAGCTTCTCCCTTTTTATCTCTATTACGAGATTCCTCTTCTATACGAAGATGTTTCTGAATTTTCTCCAAAGTAAACTTCTTCTCTCTATGCAACAATTTCTTCCTATAATCTTTCCAAGATGGTGGTAACTTTGCAATTATCATACCAACTTGAAAAGATTCCGGAAGTTTTCCATCAAGTTCGCAAATTTTATTGGCAATATCTTGCAATTCGTGAACTTGGTGGAGAATTGGTATGCCGTCTACCATGGTAAAATCATTATACTCAGAAATTAAGAACTTATTCGTACCTTCTTCTTGAACTTTATATTTGTACTCCAACGCCTTCCAAATTTCTTTAGCCGAATCAAATGATTTGTAGAAGTTGTAAAGACGATCTGAAAGTGCGTTGAGAATATGGCCGCGACACATAACTTCGTCATCGTTCCTCCTTTGCCATTCCTTCTTTTCATTCTCACTAGCATTATCACCGGGCTCCGAAAGTGGCTCGCAATTTAAAATGTAGACGATCCTTAACGCCGTGAGTAAGAATTTGACTTTGTCTTGCCAACGGCCAAAATTGCTACCATCGAATTGATCCAACTTGATGAGGTCTTGATTCATCATCTTGATAGAGGCACTAGTTTCCGCTTCCATTTTCTTCAAATAACGTTCTAAACTTGTTGGGAAAAATTGTCGGGAAATGGAAACGAAAAAAGGCTTTGAGGCGTATCTAAAGACACTTTCTTTAGAACGTTATTTGCCCCCACTCAAAATAGAGTTTGCTAATGGGTTGCAGGCAAATTCGTTCCCAGGATACAACAAAGCCTGAGAAGAACTGCGATTAACAATATCGAAGATCTCCGAAAAAATCTTTGTGAAACAATAGTAAATAGATTTTGGGAGATTATGAGAGCAAAATATTTTGTGTATATATGTTAAACTGGATTGCCAAAAAAGGTATTTATATGGACACACAAGCAAATGGAGATCACATGGAAAGAGGACGTGAAGCCTCTCTCAGAATTTATCCCAACGGTCATGAATTTTAGATTCATTTTCCGTTAGCAAATTCACAACGGATTCAACCGTTGTTTTCTCCATTGGCGCCAATGAGTGAAGAGTGCCAAATTGCACCGCTTCATGAATGTTGCCTCTTCACTATGAATTCTCAAAAGAAACGGTTGCCGCTTCATTGAGAAGAAGAAGAAGACTGCGGCACCAATCTTCATGCCAGCTTCTTCATTCAAGTGAAGGCTGCCTTCTTTATTCAAGTGATGGCTGCCTCCCATATAAAAGAAAAAGCAATCCACTTTAAGTTATCTAGATACCCAAGTTAATTAAATAATCAAACACCCATGAGATTTAAGATTAAATCTCAACAAATGATATTAACTGCCGATTCTTCCAGTAAACTCGGCCACCTTTGCTACTTGATGTCTTTATCATCCTGGTGCGGATCAGATCGAATTTATCCTCCTACACACTTTGCTACTGATATCAGTAAATCTAACTTTGTTTCTTCTGCTTATCTGATATGGTTTCTACAATCTTCCTAAAATCGGCAGTGGAATGAAAAAGAAAGAAAAGAAAAGAAGACCGCAATAGGAAAGTGTTTGCGCTGCTGGACAAACTCACTATCGATCGGTGTGCCGGCGGCACAATCGACTAAAAGTGCGAGATCTTTTTTGCCACTAGAGCTTGGGGACTTCCTTGAAAGCGAGAAACTTCGACGAACAGATGAAAATCAGATGTAAAAGACTGCGCGCCCATAAATGACAAAGAGAGTTTCGATTGATTGCAAATGTTTACACAACAATGTTTTCAAGTCTGAAAACTGAACTTCCTATCGATGGCAGCAAAAGCCTCTAAACAAAAGAAAGAAAAAGACTAATTTGTCTAGTTGATGATTGATTGTGTGTTTTCTCATTTTCTTCTTTGACTCAATATTTATATTAGAGGCTTTGTAGAAAATAACTACTGATATGGGTAAAAAGATACACATGTGGGAGAGCGACTCGTGTCGCAATAAGAGAAGTCTAAAACTGCCCCACGACTCTTGGAGAGGTAGGAAGTGGCATTTACCCACTCTCCCACTCTCCCATTATGGGTAAATAACTACCCATCAATTTTGTTAACTCCCCACTAAGGGGACGTAACCGACCATTTAATATTTTCCTATAAAATGAAAGTGAAAGGGAGGAAGATGGTAAGTTCTGACACTTTATCATATTATCAGATACTCTCTCGAAATGCTGGATTGACTTAAGCATCGGAGGCTCCCCGCCGGAGCCCCCTTCGGGGGTCCCGGCGCGTCACCGTTTGCTCGTGTTGTGCTTTGCAGGTCTGCTCGCGTGCTCGTTTGGTCCCAACCGACGCTCGTTCGGTCCCGGTCAGTTTTTGGCCACAACATTTTGGCGCCATCCGTGGGACACGACTAGCTAGGAAGATTTGGAAGCAAACATGCCAGCAAAGAATAGCATGGGAGTTCAGGACGCCATAAGGCAGCACCGGTGGCGCTCGTGATGGTCAACACACAATCGGTAGTCATCAACAGTGTTACCACCCAACGATGCTCAGTGCCTCGCACCATCATCCGCACAACATTTTGGCGTCTAGGCATCCCAACAACCATTACAGGACGTAATGATAACCACCGCAGACACATGACAGGAACTGCGGTCGCCAATTAGTCTCAGCAAATGGTAAGTTGTCGGCACCACTTCGGCGAACTCCCCGCACAAATCCATTTCGGCCAACGCCACGCCGCTGCAATTCACCTTCTCGCCTTTGCGCCGCTAGATTCGCCAGTAACAAGGTGTTACCGCAATCGGCGCCTTCACTGATCACACCCATTGGTCTTTTTCTGGCGTATAATAATTTATTCGTATCGGCCAGCATTTTCGCAAGAGAATAACAGCCTTTTTGTTCAACGAGAAAGCATATACAGCTTCTGAAACAGGTGTTACAGACTTCGGATTGAACGGTTGCTGCTCTGCCATGCTTGCACAATGGATGAATACATGAAGATTTGTGCTTACCAGTTCATAAAAAAGGATTGGGCTCTTTCAGCTGCTAACTTGTTCTCTGATGAATTGCTTATGGGTTCAAACCATATGGCATTCATAACAATTCCAATGCTACCTTTTTGTACATTCTGGAAGCTTGGAAGAACAGTTAGCTCTATGAGTTCGCTTGAAATTAGCTATAAAGGAAAGAATCTAATAGAGAATGATTTAATCAGGTGCTTCAATCCGGAGTACCTGATGCTTGGTTCGGTAAGTATTGACAGCAGCTACATGGGATAGGATCATATTATGAACTGCAACCAAAGGCTCCCTCTCTGAATCTCATGCGCTACAGTTCCCGAACGAACCCGAGCAACGAGAGGGAGGGTAAATCCCTGACCGGTCTGCCGCAGAGCATAGGCGCCACCGCCGCAAAATCTTGGAGGCCGTGACAAACCGCGATCTCTGACCAGCAATGCTTTTGACCTCTGATCAGTAGCGCCTTCCACATCTATAACCAAAATAGCTGTCACAGGTGATCGGCGGGTTGTCTCTACCATTTCATCTGAGCCTCTACTATCTTAACGTCGGCAAAAATGGCCAGATTTGTCCCTCTCGGCGCTAACTCGCCGGCAGATGGCCCTTATAGGGGCGGCGACACTGGCGACGCTATAGCTCCCATTGTTCGCGAAAGAAAAACTAAAGCCAGTGACACCAATCACAGACCAACCGCTACAAATTGCGGTCACGACAAAAGCACGCCAGCGCCACCATACGGCAGGCCACCATCGCTCCGGCTCACTTTTCGCCATCGCCGGGCACGCGCCTCTGCCGCCGTGAAGTATTCTGTACAACAGTTCGCCGATAACATCAACAAACATCATTTTCGACTCATCACCATGAATCGACAGACGATAATCCAGCTGGCATCGAAGAATCACAGTCCTAGCGACATTGTCGCTGTCAGTGTACCGTCGCCGATGGACGGCTGCTATACGAAAAAGAAGCCTCGGTCCGTGACGGCATCGCAACAACCCCCCCAATCGCGCGTCTCAGTAACTACCACGACCGGCGTCCCCTGATCTGCTGCCCCGAAGGGGCAATTGTAATGCCTCATCCTTCTCCGGTCATCTCCGACTCAATCGGCGGCTCCACCGTCCAATCAACAGAGAATTACGATACAAAAAATATATACATAGTATCGCTGCCTCCACCACGGGCTTCGACCCATTTGACGCCTTGCCGCCGTCGTGATCAACTGTTGTCACCAAATGACAGACTATTACATCCACAACAAACAAGCCATCACTATGGGCCTTCGTCTACAAGGGCTGTCGCGGAGCACACGCGCTGCCGCCTTCACCGTCACAGCCACCGCGGAATCACCATGGAATTACAAGCTCAAAGAAGAGAGAAAGAAATGAGGGAATTGAAATCTGTAGAAATCGACCACCGCGTCGCTGCCCAAATCTCTAATGCCGCACAAAGCGACCCTGTCAATCTCCGATTCGCAGTATCAACGATCTTCGACAATTGTGCACCGTAGCCACCGAGCGGCGTGCTGCAGCCATCGCTCCGGCAACCTCCACTGAACAACCGTTGGAGGCAGAACCAGTCCCCGCCCCGACAAGCCCAACAATTTATTGGTCACCATCAGGAAAGAAAAGATCAACTCCATTGCAACCAAGGGCAGCGTCATGGGTCCTTAATCAATCACGCCCCAACGCGACCTAACCGCTACTAACACCCTACAATGGACCAATCGGCCAGCGTCACGGTGCCGGAACAGCCACAGGTCCATTCACTGTAAAGGTTCCATTTCGGTCACTGCATCAAAGGCCCGTCACCGTAGGTTTTCATCGACAAATCGGTCGTCGTGAGTCTTCATCACCAGTTCGGCCACCGAACGGCAGACCGCCGCCTTCGCTCCGGCCCATTTTACGCCGTCACAGTCAACAGCAGCAGCCATCGCCAGACACGCTACTTCTGCCACTGCTCCGTCCGAGCCTCCACCGTGGCAATCATCAACGGCACAGCCTTCAACTGCGATTGATAACCCCAGGATGAAACGGCCAGATCTGCCTCTGACTGCGCGGTGATGGCTCTAATGGCAGCAACGCTCCGGCGACTCAATGGCTTCCCCCTTTGTGAAGGAGAAAATCGGGCCACAGAACAAATAATCAGGTGCACACTTTCCTTTTTAAGGAATTATGTTTGTACCCATAGCTATGCATATTTATCCTTAAGACCGGTAATTAAGTCTTATTTATATATGCAGCTTATTTGCTTCTTTAAAAGCCTACACAAATGTAGCCTCAATTTTTCGTGTCACATGTTCGTCACTAAAAATAGGCGCACACACTGTGTTGTAGGCTATTATAGGCAATCGTAAGCTCCAGCAAGCTTTATATACGTTACGTTTCATGTGCCTTTATTTACGTAGACCTATTTGGTCTGGTATCACCCAATTGCTTCAATTGGTTAAAGTACATTTAGGCCATCCGAGTGCTAATAATTTTTTATGCCTCGCTTACATCATGTAATACGAGACATCTCAACTATCTAACCGACAAAGCTATTACTATGAGTTTAGTGCTAAAATATACTGCGTCGTTTGTTTTTTCAGGTCATGCGCTCTTTTGCTTTTTTTTCTCGTGACGTGTTTTCCTGTTACGAGGATTTATAACACACCACACTTCATACTTGAAGAAAATTTACAGCCCCTGTGGCTTAGATACGCTAAGAGCTTCAAAGGCAGCATCCTGCTTGCTAAGCGTCATATGTTGACTTGTGTACGTTACCACTAACCATGAGAGCATCACAGCCTATGATTATAGCTTTGCCAGTACGTTTGGAGAATTTGAGATCATGTTCTTGTATTCTCATTTGCCACACTGTTGCACATCGCTACACAGCGTATCGACAAAATATTGCAAACGTCTTTATTAGTCATCTAGTGGCATCCTGCTCTAACGGCCTCCACGTTTGCTACTTGCTTGGACAAACCATGGTCCTCTTAACTTTATCTGCTCATCTAGTTGAGCAGACAGACCGGACTACCTAGCCTTATCTAGTTGTCTCACCGAGCCAGCAAATAACTGTTCTTTTTACGAACATGCCTTACACAGTGACTAAGAAGCCATCCTTGCATTTATTCCTTCTTAGTCAGGTATCTACATGTATATAATACTACGACCTTTCTTGCACTTTCTTGCACGGATCCTACACTCCCCCTCATACGATGGCTGAGTAGCACCACCAGCTTATCACCACTCATGTCATGTAAGAATCTACCAAGCAGTTTCAAGCCTTGGTCAATTGTCCCTTTCGGATGTACCGAGCACTACGAACCACCACCTGTCAACGGGAACCTATGCAGTGATGCCTCCCCTACCCTCCTCATCATTACGCTGAGAGCTTTTGCAACCAACGTCCAAGGTCACCCGAACGGCGAATTCAAAAATAATCTCGCCTTGTGCATCACGAGAATGACAAAACGAGTTGTAATGACAACACACTTTTTCAAAATGACAAGGAGCGTCGTCATTCCAGAAATAAAAATATCCTAAAAAGAGATATTACAAGGCTCACTCATTAGTACCTCAGTTGGGCTCTAGCCATTTTCAGGCCCGACACTTTGAGATGCTTAGCATCACATCGCCAGTTATTATTCGACACACCTTCACTAAGGACATTTGCGTTGGTCTAGCCTAGGACTCATGCTAATCTCTATAAAGATTTGCCTAAACCTTGGCCCAACTGAGGACTCATACTCCTTTCTCGAGAAAGCCTCACAGAGCAGAGATCTTTTTGAAATCCTAGCTCACTGCTTGTCTGACAAAAACAGAAGAACTCCATTGGACTCCTACATCGCTAGACCGAGCAGACGAGCTCCTTTAGAACTCTCGAAAGTCTCTCTTGCTCAAAATGAAATAAAGTGAAGATAAATGAAATGAGCTCTCCTTATATAGAGATATTATTGTAAATCTAATAGCCATGATCTCATGATTGTTAGGACAACTAACGTGTGGCAACAATCGACCAACATAACAGGGGGCAAGTTACCCTTGTACCCCTTAGTGGAAACGATAAAATCGAGTGGACACGCTACTTCACTCAAATCCTCTATAAAGTCTCTACAAATCTCTCTACTCGCCCTACCGAGTAGACGAGCACCTTTGGTCTTAGCCTCTGCCGAGCAGACGAGCGCACAGACCCATGCCTCTGCTCTAACCGAGCAGACGAGCACCTCTGGTCTTAGCCTCTGCCGAGCAGACGAGCGAACAGACCCATGCCTCTGCTCTAACCGAGTAGACGAGCACCTCTAGTCTTAGCCTCTGCCGAGCAGACGAGCGCACAGACCCATGCCTCTGCTCTAACTGAGTTTACGAGCACCTCTGGTCTTAGCCTCTGCCGAACAGACGAGCGCACAGACCCATGCCTCTGCTCTAACCGAGTAGACGAGCACCTCTGGTCTTAGCCTCTGCCGAGCAGACGAGCGCACAGACCCATGCCTCTGCTCTAGCCGAGTAGACGAGCATATTTGGTCTTAGCCGCTGCCGAGCAGATGGGCGAATAGACCCATGCCTCTGCTCTAACCGAGTAGACGAGCACCTCTGGTCTTAGCCTCTGCCGAGCAGACGAGCGCACAGACCCATGCCTCTGCTCTAGCTGAGTAGACAAGCACATTTAAGGCCTCTACTCTGCCAATCAAGTAGGCGAGCCTTTCTAAGCCTGTATTCGACAGGCCGGGTAGACAAGCCCGCCTTTGCCAAACCAAAAGTTTCTGCACTCTACCAATGAGTTAAAGATATCATCTTTGGTTAAATTCCCAACGCGGAACACCCCTTAATAGGGTCCAAAATTTGATGCTAAGTCAATTATCTTGCTTCCACATTCTTTCTCATAAAGAACATGGAATGGGGGGCAAATGATATGGGTAAAAATATACACATGTGGGAGAGCGACACGTGTCGCAATAAGAGAAGTCTGAAACTGCCCCATGACTCTTGGAGAGGTAGGAAGTGGCATTTACCCACTCTCCCACTCTCCCATTATGGGTAAATAACTACCCATCAATTTTGTTAACTCCCCACTAAGGGGACGTAACCGACCATTTAATATTTTCCTATAAAATGAAAGTGAAAGGGAGGAAGATGGTAAGTTCTGATTATCTAATATTTTCAGATATTCTCTCAAAATGATGGACTGACTTAAGCATCGGAGGCTCCCCGCCGGAGCCCCCTTCGGGGGTCCCGGCGCGTCACCGTTTGCTCGTGTTATGCTTTGCAGGTCTGCTCGCGTGCTCGTTTGGTCCCAACCGACGCTCGTTCAGTTCCGGCCAATTTTTGGCCACAACAACTACCATTATAAGAAACTACCCACTTAATGAGATAAATTACCCACTTAATAAATAACCACCCACTAATAAGTAACCAACCACACTTATCCCTCATCAATATGACACATTTTCAGAAGTTGGTTTCTTTCACTTCTTGAATCTTCCATTATTTCTTCAGAAATAATAAAAAGTAAATGACATTTAGTGGCATTTAATCAAAGTGAACTTATTAGTAAAAAATATATTTTGTGGTGCAAACATTATGTTTGCGCTGCTGGGCAAACTCACAATCGATTTGTGCACAGCGGCACAATCGATTAAAAGTGTGGGATCTTTTTTGCCCTAGGGTCTGGGGACTTCTCCGAAAATAGAAAATGAAGATGAAACGTAGAAAGTAGAACGATTGTGCGCCCATAAATGACAAAGAGAGCTTTGATTGATTGCAAATGTTTACACAACAACGTTTCCAAGTCTGGAAACTGAACTTCCTATTGATGGCAGCAAAAGCCTCTAAACTAAAGAAAGAAAAAGACTAATTTGTCTAGTTGATGATTGATTGTGTGTGTTCTCCTTTTCTTCTTTGACCCAATATTTATACTAGAGACTTTGTAGAAAATAACTACCATTACAAGAAACTACTCACTTAGTGAGATAAACTACCCACTTAAGAAATAACCACCCACTAATAAGTAATCAACCACACTTATCCCTTATCAATATGACATATTTTCAGAAGTTGGTTTATTTCACTTCTTGAATCTTCCATTATTTTTTCAGAAATAATAAAAAGTAAATGTTATTTAGTGGCATTTAATCAAAGTGAATTTATTAATAAAAAATATATTTTGTGGTGCAAACAGAAAGACGATTGGGACGATGATGATGATGTAAGTGATGACTTCTCGGGGGGAACCGGAGAACAAGAGTGAGAAGAACAAGTTAACGCGTACAACTTCTTCTTAAACTCCTCAAGAATAAAACGAAGAACTTTTCTTCTCAGAGAAGAGATTGTTTAATATTTGGTGAGGTATTGACAGAGATTGTCACGGGCAGTGGTTATAAGTTTTATACTAATGCAATTAATGCGACACCGAAAACATGTAAGTCTTTCTTTATTCTCCAAGAGAACCGATGCATTTTCAGGTGCTCTATGCATGTTTATGTGTGAAGAGCACGTACATAGTGAGGACGTAAGTTTGTCACTAATAAGTGCGACGGACAGAATTCGAACTTGAATTGGAATTTTAAAAAAGCTCAACGTAAACCAACCCTTGTTTGCTTCTTAATTTCCTGCATGCAACTCATCAATTAGCTCATTCAGCGTGCACCAAGACGAGCCACCTTCTTCCACGGCCTTAACAGCCATCTCACCAACCTCATCCACCCTCTTCCTCACCACCTTCCCCATCTCTCCCTCCATTAACTCCCTTACCGTCTTTTCCAGCCCTTCCCACTTCACAAACCCCCTCACAGTCCCATCGCAAGTCTCTACCCTCAGCCCAACCTTTTTCTCCTCCACCACCATCCTCGCATTCAGCGGTTGCTCCGCCATAAACGGCCACGCCAGTATTGGAACCTTCGCACATATACTCTCTGTCACCGAGTTCCACCCACAATGACTCAGAAACCCCTTCACCGCCTCGTGCTCCAAAATTCCCCTCTGGTCAACCCACTCTCTCACCACTATTCCCCTATCTTTCACCCTCTCTTCAAACGCTTCATCTGGCTCTTTCATTCTCACAACCCATAAGAAATTGACTCCTGATTTTTCCAGCCCGATTTTAATATCTTCAAACTGTTCCTCTGATATCTCCGCTTGTGAACCAAATGCCACGTATAAAACTGAGCTTCCCTGAGCTAGCTTCTGGTCTAGCCATTCCATCCACTTCGGCGTTGGTTTGATAGGCGGCCTTACCGGATCTGACAAGCAAAGAGGTCCAACACACCATGCTTTGGGCTGACACTCGCGGTTCCAGTAGTCTAAATAAAGTGGCTCGAGCTCGTAAAAGCTATTTACTACCAAACCGTGACTTTTCATTGTAGCAATAACCGCTTGCATGTTCCACTCGAAGTCAGGACCACTTGGTTCCCGGTCAGTGAAGGGGGGACTGAAGTCGTTTCTAGTGAGTTTAATCCACGGAAAGTGTGGGACTGCGAATGACTCGGTATCCGACTCGGTCTTCTGAATGAGTTGACTCTCTGACACGTCTCGAGACACTGCCATGGCGAAGTTGTTCATCCCGTAGTAGACGAGGCGCGGTATGTTAAACTTGGTGGCTGAGTCGAGTGTCCAGCCGAGGAAGCCGTCCGTTATCATGAACGCGACGTGCGGGAGGGTTTTCAAGGCTTCCTCGAAATGGGGTTGCATGAGCTTCGTGGCGGCAGCGAACGGCACGAACAGGGACATGGAAGGGAGTTTGTCCGTGCTCTCGATGCCGGGAGGGATCCCATCGACGTTTTCGGGGTAGGGAAGGTCGATTATGGAGATGTCGGTATCGGAGAGGTAGTTAGAGATGAAGGGGCGGTTGGCTGGGGTGGTGAAGAAGGTGACGGTGGCGCCGCGGTGGAGGAGGAGGCGGGATAGGTGGAGGACCGGAATGGTGTGGCCTTTTGACATGAAGGGGAACAAAACAATGTGTGGAGATGGAAGGGCCGGAACTGGAGCCATATATGTTTTATCTTCTGAAGCGAAGTTTGGTTCATGGGAATGCAATGCCAAAGGCCATTTATACTTGTAGCATGCATTCATTAAAGTCACTAAAAACATTTAAACACAATTAATTGTCGCTATATAAAAGATAGGAAAAAAATTCTTTCGATCACAATTAATTTTTTTCTTTTTAAATGTGGCACGTGACTGATGACGTACCAAACAATGAGGTTTTTATCGGACAACCCATTTTCAGGAGGTGATTTTGGTGCCATGAAATAAATGTTGAAAATTCGGAATAGACTTTTATAATGTCTCCACTCTGTCGTTAGGCCGATCCGGACCAGATTTCCGTAATTTGGATTCATTTTTTTATCATTTCTAGGTCAGATTTCTGCAAATTTGGTTCAGATCGCAGACATCAGGTAGGATTACAGAAGCTTCCTTCTTCTCTGACAAATCGCGAGTTACTATTGATTATATCTGTAGGTTGGCAGATGGTGGCAATTCTGAGATAATTAGCAGCATTGCCCTTGTTGGTAACTAGTGAAATGACCTACCGGAGTGGGTGCATAACCATACCAAATTAATGTCCATTGCATTTCTGGACACCTTTAAAGCATTCAATAGCCAATAGGGAGAGCTTTGCCCATGTGTCCTGCCCGGCTCGAACCCGGATTAGTCGGCTCCCAATGTGGTGTCCGGAAACCGGGTGGTCTAACCAAAAAAAACATAGCCAAGGATTTTATGATCAACCTGAATTAGGTGTGCTAGTACGGAAATATTTCCAGAAAATAGTTACTTTTAGACAAAAGGACCACATTAATTTGATAAAGCAGAAGCAAAAGAGATGACGCTTTATATACATGCACACATAGAACCGGCTCTTACGTTCATCGGAGGTCACTTACCTAGGTTACACGATGTGGCCAGTGTCGACCCTTTTCCTCCCCCTTAATTATTCAACTCTTTTATTGTTTGTTGGAGGCTAGAAATTCTTTATTCATTCATGTTTATCTGGAATACAAGCTGCAAATTATGCTTCTATATCGGGAGAAAAAGATTCTGTATTTGGTTGAATTTTCTCAAAGGTAGTCAATTCGCTTTATTTCTGGCCAAAGAAAGTGGCGATATAGAGATGTTATTATTGTATTAATGCTAGCCCAAAAAGGCTCATGTGAAGATTTGTGTTGTACGTTTCGTTTCCTTATCAATTCGTTGACGATTAGCTTTAAACAATAATTTATTTGTTTCCATTGAAATGAAGAGTATGAGAAGAAGGAGATAGCACTTTGATCACTACTCTTGAACTAGGTTTAAAGGAGAATCTCGTGTTCATCGAAACAAATAATTGACTTTCATGAGATTTTAATTTAATTTTAGGATCTAAATGAGCATGATTCTCGGATCTAAATTGATTGATATGCTGTATATAAAGACATGCTTTGCCATTCTGTAAACGCACACAAATAAATACAATTCTTTATTTCTTTAAAAAAAAATGTCAAAATAACTCACATTTATTACAATTTACCATCCAGCGCAAGTGCCCTCTCTTTATTTTACTTAGAAAGAGTGTACAGTACTAGAGAGCCAAGAACAAACTCCCTTCACTTTGATTGCCACCAATGTGTACCAAGATTTGTTTGTCAGAAGATCATCACACCTGTTCACCTTCTTAGAGCTGTGGACCAGATGTCAGCTCCATCTTCCGGTAAAAATGGTTGTCCCTGTTGCTGAGGTGATCATCCTTGTTCACCGCTTCACCTTCTGCCGTTACGTTTCACTTCATTGTTTCCCGTTGTTTTGACCAGAGAATTGAATATTCTTGATCGCATTAACCTCTCTCTGTCTTACAATTTTTTCCTTTTCCGTTCCTGTTACAAGAGAAGCAAGTTTGGGGGCCGCGTTATCATCAACGATTCAAAGTGCAAGTAACGTTTGATTGGGAGTAATCACATCAGGACAAAAGAAACCTGCATGCAAGCTCTCTACAAGATACAAGTCTTCAAGCACTTGATTGACGTGTATAGGCACGATTAGACTGGAAAGTTACACGTAAATTCATGTTGAGATTGATATTGATGGACCTCGCATTGGATTTTTAATAGATTCTCACAAACAGGTCACTACAGACAGACAGGATTGTCTTGGATTGCAAATAAAGCCGATGATCAAATGTGATAACAAAAAAAATTATGATATGCTTTAGTTAGAAACTTTTTCTTGGAAGAACATAGTAAGTGTTATTTTTTCTAGAAATAGTCAGTTGGCCTAACTCTTTCGTAAAATTATTTTAAAGAACACTTTTTCTTCATATGTTGTAACTTGTAAGAATAGTTCATGGAGTAAGGATCTCAATCATATTTTTCCTTTTAGTCGTGAGGACAGTCGGTAAAACTTTTGTTTCAAGACCAGAAAGAAAAGTTTGAACCGGAGATATAAACATGTATTTGAAATGCACCACACGTTACTTAATTACTTTATACCTTGAGTCCTTTATGACCAAATTTTCCTATTAAGTGATGATTTTTAAAGCAAATGACCCATCAGTCCAATAAAATTGTTCATGATTTTGTAAAAAGTAATTCTCTGTATTCTGTTAAGTTTGCATTTCTAGCTTAGTGAGTCCTCTCTCTCTCTCTCTCTCTCTCTCTCTGTGACTCATGGAAGGCGACAAACGTGTTCAAAATAAGTATAGGACCAGGGGAAGAATGGAATATCACTTATAAATAATTAAATACCCAACTAACCAATCAAACCCACGCGTATTTCTTTTTATAAAGAGCATACTAGGAATTACTCCTTTTATAAATAAAAAAAAATTGATCGTTTGTAATATCTTTGGTAGTAATATTTGATCTTTTTGTAGTAAAATTTGACCGTTATAATGAAAATAACTACGAACGTAGAGCGCATCTGAAATCATCGGAATGCGCCATAGAGACCCAAGCTGAATATGTTATATGTCTCTTAGATCGAGTCCCTGATTACTTGAGAACATGCAGGATACTCTGGTGAGTTAAGTAGCCATTATTCTCCAAATTCACACAATGCTAAAGTTTGGAAATTTCATGCTATGTCTGCATGTGTGCTTTGAGATCTAGTATGCATACTTTGTTTTACTTTTTAATGACCAAATTTCACCAGCAATTATGACCAAGGATATCTCAATCACCGGGTCCAACAATGATTTTGCAAAGTCACACTACCTTTAGTTGTTTGACGTAATTTGGACAAAAAGTCACTAGATAGATCAATCAGCTCAAAAATTACGAGTAATTCAATGCTGTTCAAACCATTGTATTGTACCACATATAAAGTTACTACAAAGACGGAGATGGCATGGTGCTTTCTTCATGAAACATCCACCATTTTGAAAAGCATCTTTTCACTCGTATGTACTCCACCTCGTTTTTTTTTAAAGCAAATTTCATTAACAAACATTACCCATTACAACTTAAAGAGATACCCAATCGGGTATTCCTAGAACAACAAAGACAACGCATCCAAACGGATGGTCTTGGAAAATGGCCCACATGGCCTTGGAGGAAAGCACAGTAAAACATAAGGGCTACCCGTATTTTGAATTACCAAATTAAGGGGTAGCCAGAGGCGGAAAGATGCAAAAAAATGCATCAGATCCCTAGCTCCCACTGAAACAGGGGCGAAAGCCATGGGCCGTTTTAGGTGGTAGTTTACATTACTGCCGCGACTTTCATCGGAGCTCCAACAGTTGAAGGGGGGGGGGGTCCTCCCAAAGCCGGATCAAAGCGTTCCGCAGCTTGAAGGGAGTGTGCATCCTCCAACTCTCGCAAATCCGATTAAGTGCGCTTCTTTACGTGTCTTGCTTTCCAAAAACGTAGAGATGATCACTCGGAATCAACAGGACGAAAAAAGACGTGTGCAAAATTCCAGAGACAGTGGTCAAGTGGCCTTTAATTCCACAAACACATGGCACCCAATGGCTAAAAATACTAACCGGATTGGAACCGTCGAAGTCGGTGCTGGTCCAAAAAAAGATATACTCATGATCCCCTCCCCCCACCCCAATATAGCAAAAAGCAACACGGAAGAAAAGAAATTCGGTTTTGCCAAGGTTTTCATTGGTGATACTTTGTATGTTAGGTTACATCCGTGTCGTTCTCTTACTATCAAAAAGGAAGTCTACATCTAGAAAAGATAAAGTTGAAGAAAAATTAGACATTCATGCTTGGTCTGTTTGTTTGTTATGTCTCAACTTTCGCTCCAAATTTGTTTCTAAGCCTTGATCAAGGTACAACCACACGATGCACATCCTAGAATATGGTATGGTTGTCTATCCATAGTTCAATCTTGACTCAATTCTGTGGTTTGATTTATAGCGAGGTCACTTCGGCATGGGCTATACAGTCCCCTCCCGTCTTGGTGTAGGCTAAAATTGATTACAATTATTCTTAGGCCTTCCCCCTCCTTGTATTAGGCACCTACACAAACTGGACCGGATGAACTTTGCCCATTAAGAAGCCCAGTTTTCCAGAATATGGGCCCATTGTTAAGTCCAGAAAGTGGGCCCACAATTTCAGTTTTAGTGCTTGAGCCTTACAAGTGTCGCTCAAGGTCGTATAGATCGTCGACACGTGAGAGACTTTCAGCGACGAAAGTGACTCTTATCTCAAATATCACTTTTCTTAGTTTATTATCAGAGTTACTATCTACTAGAGATTTCGATCTATGTTAGTTTATATATATTTTTCTATGTAGTATGTAACATTAATGTTTCGAAAAATAGTAGTTATTTGAAAAGTACTAGTACTATACACCCAATTATCTTTACACGATTAAGCGCCGTTCTCGAAAGCAAGTTCTACATAGCTTTTCGAAAGCCTCGGTCTGCTGCGGCTTTGAACATGACACCGAGCTTTTGATCTATATTTGGTTGGTGCTTAGTCGAGATCGGGGGATTTGCGGGATTGAATTGGTGCGAGATAGGGTTTCTTAAAAGGGGTTTCTTAGAAGGGCATTGGGTCTTCAGACAGGGGGCAGGGGAAGGCCTTTTAGAGCCCAATATCTTTTTGGTAAATGCTTTGAGCAAACACGGTCTAGACGCCATAGATTGAGCTAAATTCAATTTTTAGTCATATTTTCTCTTTCATCTTCATGCCTGTATATGTTTGGTTAGAAAAGGTGACATTTGAGTTCCAGTTTAGTACTTGAGTCATCATAGTGTTGCTAAGGGTAATAAAAATGATATAGGAGTTTCAGTTTAGCAACAAAAAATGTCTAGAATTATTACATATCGAAGATTTCATTCTACTTTAGCAGATGCGTACTCTATGTAGTACGTAACATGTACGTCATAGGGAATCATAGTGGTTTTAGAAGCACTATACATCCAATTTTTTAGCGTTGTAAAACAATTTCTAAAACATTTGTCTAAATAAAAAATTTATTGGATCATAACTTTTTTATTTTGGAAAAAAACAAAAAAGTATATTAGGAAGAAGAAAAAAAGGACTTGCTAAACTGAAACCCATCATCTTCAAATGCACAAAATTATTTTAAGCATCTAACTCCAATGTTGTACCCTCAACACAGTTAACTTACATCACATGTAGAATACAAGTTAACTTTTAAATTTTAGAAACTCTCTGTTTTTGTTGGGGTGTGACTAAAGTGCTTATAGAAATTAACTACAACATCACCACTGCATTGCTTACGTTTTGATTCACCGCGTCCCTTCCTTTCAGTTTAGTTGGTGTCACAACTGTTAAAATCGCTGCGTAATCAAACGAGATTTTCATTGGTCTTCAGTTGTATTATTTACACTCTCTGGTGCATTAGGATAGCCTTTGCACCGTTAATGTTCGTTGTCATATATTATTCGTCTTTTATGTTTGAATCCATGCCTTTGTAGGGGGGCTGCGTGCAAGGAATCTCCGTGCCTCCATCACCGGACACAAGCAATTTTCACACCACCACAGCCGGACACAAGGCCAAGCCGCCACCACGTCATCACCTCCTGCCAGCGCCGCCGTCTCCACCTGCCGTCACCGCCACCGCCGTCCACAAGGCCAAGCCGCAGCCACGTTGTCACCTCCCACCAGCGCCGTCGTCTCTACCTGTCATCACCGCCACCGTCGTCTCAATCGTTGCCGTCTCACCATGGTGCTCGATCTGCTCGTTGCTGCCATCCGTCAAGACGGTGCTCAGATTTTCCCGTCCCATCATCTGCCATCGCTGCTGTCTCGACCGTCCCACTATGCCGGCTCATATCTGCTACTTTTCTTAATAGATCTATTATTTTCTGGTTGATTCCTGTTGATTGTTGGCTGACTTGGCGGGGCGACGACACGGCGATGTTGGCGCGACAATGGTACAACGATGGTGGCGAGACAGTGGTGCATCGATGGTGGCGAGACACTGGTGGAGCAATAGTGGCGAGACGACGTATCTGACTTGGTGGTGGCTGGGTGATGGTGGTGGTGGTGGTTGCAGGTATAGTGACGGTGGACTCGTGGTGGTTGCGGTTGCCATATGGTGGATGTCATCGTTTGAGTGGTGGTGGTTGTTTGCTGCGTAATGGTGGTAGCAGTGCAGCTGGGCGACAGAGACGGTGGAGTCACGGTGGTTGCGGCTTCCTGTCCTTGTTACTGTGGTGGTTTGGCATGACAGTGGTTTTTAGTAGCTGGTATTGGTTGGTTAAGAACTATACAAATGTCAAAAGAAAAGGGATATGGGTCATTAGTGGGTTAATGGGTTAAAACCAACCTATTTAATAGATGACCCAGTAAACCCATAAATAAATGGGTCAGCTACCTATTTATACCCAACCCATTTAATTTTCACCCAAACCTGACTCACCCACCCACCCATTTTGCCACCCCTAATTGTAACTAAATGGGTTCCTTATTCACTGAAAACCCCAGTATGTATCCCCCATGCCTTGCGTAGCTCCTTGTTTTCCATTGTTGGCAGAATTTTTCTCCAACTGCTTGCTCTGTACTTCACCCATTAATTTATAACAGTCATATACCCTTCAGGAGATACTTATTTATGGTCAAAAGTTCTTGTATTTCTTTCCATCGAAATGCCTTACATAGTCATAACAATTGATAATTTGCATAGTTTAGCTCTGAAACTTTTTCCTCTTAGTTTGTGTATTACATATTGCAAGAGATGAAATGAGACCATGAGATTAAGGGCAACCTCCTGTACACTTTATCAAAAACTAGGCTCCATAGTTCTTTAGAATAAGCACATTTGACAAACAAATGGTATATTGTCTCTTGCTGCTGTTGGCACAAAACACAACAATCGTCTTGGATGAGGTTTCATTCCTTTAGTTTTCCTTTTGTTTTGATACCTCATTTCCATAATAACCAAAGCATTACAGACAAATAAGAATGTGACCTTTAAACCATATAATTTTCCACCAACCAGCCATAGAAGCTCTAGTTCTGAACAATGTCCAAGCAGAGTGGATAGTGAACTTGCCATTAGCCTGCAAGTTCCATGTGACCTTATCTTTGTGATTGCATATAGGCAAAGGCTGATTGTTGATTAGCTGAGCCATTTTCCTTAATGCATGAGACCTAGTAGTCTCGAATTTCCAAGAATTTCCATCAATAATCACCGCAACCTTGATATTCTTACATAGTCCTGCATCATACATACATCTCTGTCCAGATTGATCAATCAATGGACCACCATATATCCGCCAATCTAACCCCAACCAAGTTGTTTGTCCATCTCCAATGTGGTAGGTACATAACTTTTGCATTTGATTCCTGAATTTCATAAGTTTACACCATGTCCAAGACAGTGTAACAGGTAGCTTGAAAGTCTAAACGTGTTGATCTTTGATAATATAAGTATGGCATCTACTTTTTATAAGCTAGGTCCCAAAGATTTTACATATAACTGCCTCACCAACCCTCTTTAATCTCAATCCCCCGTCATTTTTTGGTAGACATACATCTTTTCATGCCACTTTTGACATCCTTCCCATGCCAAATAAATGCTCTGACTTAACCTTCAATTTGCTTGATAATTTTATGCGGCAAGATGAAGATTGTACACCAGTAGATTTGCATACTAAGTAAAATATAGATGGCCAGCTGAATTCATCATGCATATGATAGACACTATGTGGTCTAACTTTCAACTCTTTTATCAATTTCTCAACCAAAACAACAGTCCTTGTAGTATAGGCTATTAAAAATCAATGGCACCCTAAGATATGTGACAGGGAATGTACCAAGTGGAATCCCCATGATATCAACCAACTCAAGTGATATCCTTTCATTTACCGTTCCTGCCATATATATAAAGCTCTTGCTGAGGTTACGTGACAGCCCTGAGAGATGTTCAAACTCGTTCAATGCCCGCTTAAGCAATGTAAGGGATGCTT
Source organism: Escallonia rubra (assembly GCA_033065855.1). Classification (NCBI taxonomy): domain Eukaryota; kingdom Viridiplantae; phylum Streptophyta; class Magnoliopsida; order Escalloniales; family Escalloniaceae; genus Escallonia; species Escallonia rubra. The sequence continues at coordinate 179,665 of JAVXUO010000243.1, read as the reverse complement.
TATCTGCCTTAGCCAATAAAAATAAATAATCAGCAAAACATAGATGTGTAGTTTGAAGTTCCTTGCATCTTGGATGGAATTTAAAATCATGATGTGCAGTATAGAAATCAATAAGCCCATATAAGCCTTCCATGACAAGCAAAAACAGGTAAGGTGATATCGGATCACCTTGTCTTAACCCTTTTGCTCCTGCAAAATATCTCTCCATAAAACCATTTAGATTAATTGAGTATCTAACAGTGGTTAGACTCAATAAATCTAGTTGGGAATTGCAGAACCTCCATGACAGTGCTAAAAAAGCCCCATCACACTGAATCATAAGTTTTGAAGGTCAATTTTCATCAAACATCTAGGCATTCTACCTTTCCAATGATAATTCTTCACTAATTCTTGCATAAGTAGAATATTGCAATATTCATCCTTTCCACAAAAAAATGTCTGTCTTGAATTAATTAGCATTGGCATAACCTTCTTGATTTTAGCACACAGAATCTTTGAGATGCATTTATATACTACGTTACAGCAAGCTACAGGTCTGAAATCCTTCACGGTTGTAGGGCATGACCAGGGTTAAAGTTGTGTTATTGAACAACTGTATACCTTTAGATCTCTGAAAAAAAATTCATGATTGCATCCATGGATTACATCCTTCTTCACAACTTACCAGTTTATTTGAAAGAATTCATAATTGTAGCCATCAGGTAAGGTGCTTTGTTTTTCTTCATAAAGAACATAGCTTCCTAGATTTTTCACTTATAGGTGCACAAAGAAGATTTTGATCATGCCCTACCACTCTACTTTTTATCACCTCCATTAATCTACTCTTAATAATGGAGGGACAATTGACTGTTGTCCCAAGAAAATTGGTGAAATGATCAATAACAATTTGATGTACATCCAATGCACCATTTATATGAACTCCACATTTGATTATGTGACCTATGCACTTGTACTTTTTTATGGAAGTATGCAGTATTACCATCCCCCAACTTTTTGATAATAAAAAACCTATTCTACTTGGACATTAACGTAGAATCATTACCTTGTAGAAATTTTTCTTGTAGCTCTTGTAATTCCTTGAATTTACCACATGTCCTTACTGAAATATTGCTATATTGCTCATTGTTAAGCTTTTTTAACATTGGCTTCAGTTTATTCAATTTAGAGTAAAGTCTATGGCAGGCACTCCCGATGATATTCTCGTTCCACACAAACAGTAGAAGTTCTTTAAATCTACTATGTCTCATCCAGAAATTAAAAGGCCTCTTCCCAACCCACTAGTTTTTAAACACATTAATGATAAGAAAAGAGTGATCAGAGATACCTGGCACCATAACCTCAACTTGAGTGTTTGGGAAACTATTCAACATCCTTCATTTTGCAAAGCCTTGTCAGTCCCAATTCCTCTTCTCTTTTATTGCACCAGACGTACAACAAGCCTTTTGTGTTTATATCCTCCAACTAAGCTTGATACAGACATTGGTTAAATTCCAAAACCTCATTTTCTATTAACTGCATTTCCTCCTTGCTTTTCATAAGAGAATCTAACCACATTTAAATTCCCTGCCACCATCCAAGGTTGAGATCCAATTATAGGCGCATCAAGTATTAACCGTTGCCTACTTTGGCAGGTTTGGAAAAGCAGAAATAAGGAAACCATTGAAGGGATTGTCATTCCCAGTGAGATTATCTGGAAACTATGCATCAACCAAGCCAATGATTTTGGAAAGGCTTTCAAGTGTAAGGAAGTAGCTACGGTGAAAACTCCTAGAACTGTGATTTGGTCATTTCCCTGTGCAGGTACCTTCAAGCTAAATACAGACGGAAGTGCAACAGCAAATGGAGATGGAGGCTTCGGTGGCCTGTTGAGGAATGAAACAGGGGGCTGGAATTGGGGCTTCTTTGGTCATATCCAAGGATGCAATGCCCTGGAAGCAGAACTTCATGGAATAGTCAAAGGATTACAAACGGTCAGAGATCAAGGATACACAGATGTGGTGGTAGAAACGGACTCTACTTCTGCTGTGGAGCTGATCAACGGAAAAGACATGATATGGCACCCTTTAAGTAGTCTTATCAAGGATGCTAGGTTCCTCCTAAGGAACACTATGTCTATCATTAATCATGTATGTAGGGAGGGCAATTTATGTGCCGATAAACTATCTAAAATTGGTGTACAACAACGGGAGTCTTTTGTGTACCTCATACAACCACCGGATGTGGTGCTCCCGTTGTTATCTGATGATTCGGCTGGTGTTGGCCATTTGAGGGCCTAAACTCTTTTGTTTTAATATATTTCTGTTGCACCAAAAAAAAAAAAGTATTAACCGTTGCCATAGCCTCATTATCTTATTCCTCTTATTATTTCCATAAACAAAAGTAGCAAAGAACATAGCAGTTTTGTCAATAGAAGAGACTTTCCCAGTGATATGCTAAGAAAACTTGTTCAAGATTTCCACCTCAAATCTTTTACAATTCTAGCTAAACCAACGTCTTGAAACGGGTGTTCTTGGTGATAAATCGAGGATTTTAGTACATTGGGTATTCTTTGGTTGGGCGTTCCTGGTATTAAGGGAAAGAATAGACTTGTGCTGATACCCACAAGGTGATTTTACTGTAACTTTTGAAGGTGGTCTGAGCAATGGTTCGTTGTATGGTAAGCAGCTTACCACCTGCTTACCACCTGGATAATACTTCCAAGATTCATCTAGTTCCAATGTTCTTCTTTTCATCTTGACAAAAAGGAAATTTGGCCAGATATAAAAGGACCAAAGTTACTAATTCCTGACAGTGTCCAATCCAAAATTTTCAGATGCCTAAGGTAGAGGCAATGTATTGTTACCAAAGCATGCATCAACATTCATCAAGGATTTCAATTTACCTCTCCAATCAAATAAAACAGTTCTATAGTTTCAATAAAAAGGCATTCAGAAATTGTGGCAGCTAAGAATAATGGAAAGAATAGACTTGTTTGAGTATGTCCATTAACATGTACTAAGACTACTGCTCCAAAGCAGAGGAACAGCAGAAGGAAGAAGCTCATTATTTTATTTCCTCTTTATTGTGTTTACTCTGGAATAATACTCTCTTTTTATTCATGATGTTGTCAACTACCTAACAGAAAAATATTCAAGTCCCAAAACCAAAAAAAAAATCACGGGATCAATTGGATGCCGGAACAATAGGCATGGAAACAACATAAATTTGGGAACAATAGTGAAACCAACAACATAAAATTGATATTGCAAAGAGAAGCAAAAAATTACTTACCAACGTAAACAGCAAAACCAGCAAAGTCTACTGTTTGATGGAAAGTAGTTCACACCGGTAGTGAACTGTTTCACAGAGAAGGGGCAATAAATTCCAGTCAAAACCACTGTGCAATTCAGAAAAATAAGACAATAGCGAGGGAAAAGAATTATACCCTCACTCAATACTTAATCACCCCGCGCGGTTTACTTTTCTCCTTTTTTGATGGTGCGATGGAAGAAAAGATTTGTAAACAGGAGAGTCCCTTTCTAGCGAATGAGATTACAATGAGGCGGCAACTATAAATTTGTAATGAGACAATTGTGGAGGATTCTAGAATTATCATATTTAACATGTTTATGAGAGAAATTAAAGGGAATCAGGCAAGATTTCTGGGGATAGATAGAGAAGCTAGACAATTATGTGAGAAAATTAAGGGATTAAGGCAAGATTTAAGAGATTGGGGCTTAGAAAGAGAAAGAAATTGGGTGATGAAATAAATTGATTGTTAGGGTCAAAACTACCAATTTGAGAGAGAGAGAGAGAGAGAGAGAGAGAGAGAGAGAGAGAGAGGAGAAACTTAAAATATGGGATAAAAATGGTAAAAGTGAATCTTGATCCAACTCGTCAATGTATGTGAGAATAACATATGTATCAATTACCTATTTAGTCTTCTTAGGTGCCCAAGTTTAATTGGATAAAAATTAAAATGACTATTTTGATTGCAATTAATGGTGAAAAAAAATCCGTTTCAAATTCAAAACAGTTAAATTTTGATATTAAAAAATCTAGATAGTATATAAGAGATAATTATGCAATAAAAGTAGATAATTTGGTAAAAAAAAAAAAGAATTCAAATTCAAATTCAAATTAGTTTAATAGTTGAGACAAACATGTGACAAAAAAGGCAAAATAAAACAAATTAAATTAAAGTTTTTTATCCACGTGGCAAAAGGAGAGTGTGTCCACGTAGGCGGTGACGTAGATACTTTCTCTCAGCTTCGACTTTCATATATATATAATTAGATATAATTAGATTTGTGGAGTATTCAAAACACCAATCTATTCTATTTTTTTTATGATTCTGGGTATAACCTCCTCCCCGACTCTTGTCTCAAGAAGACTAATTATCTCCACTCTATTTTCCTTAATTACCTTCTTAACATCAGCCTGCTTCACAAGTATCATCGAAGCCTCTGATATTCTAGCTAGCTATAATTGTCATTTAAATTTGCTTCCTCTGCTTCTTTTAGTAAATTGTGTACTAGTCTGTATCATTTTGCTTTTATCACCAGACTCTTCTTTGTTTAGAACTTTGGCATTCATAGTTACTACTTGTCCAGATTCGTGACTAATTTCTTCCATATTTTCAGTTTGATTCAACACCTCATACATGTTAGAAGCTACAACAATGTTTTGCAAGTATGGGTCATTGTCTAGTCTTGGTTTCTTGCCCTGATCACTCCCATTCACATAATTTACCATGGAACTGACATTCACTATTTGCTTCTGCTTCCATAACTGTTGTACTTTAGGCTTTTTGTAGCAATTTGTCTCTCTATGCCCAAACTCATTGCAGTGTATGCATTTAACAAATAATCATTCATATTCAACTTTATGTTCTAGCACACAATTTTGTGACCCTTTTAAAGGCACATGGTCTGGTAGCACTGCATCTATCATGACCTCAACACAGACCCTAACAAAGCTTAGTCCTTCTTTTGGTGCAGACATACTGTCCATATACATTAGCTTACCAATAGAGCTAACAATTTTACTCAGCATTCTAGTAAACCAAAATTGTAATGGAAATGAGGGTAGTCTTATCCAAATAGGAACATAATACAAGTCCTCCTTTTTCAAAGACATTCCAGGTAGGGATGAACATTTAAACCGTTGAAACCGATTCAACCGTGAAAACCGAACCAACCAATCCGTCTATTTCCAAACCGATCTAAAAATCAATCGGTTTGAATTTTTTTTCCAAACCGTACATTCGGTTCAGTTTGAAATTTTTTGAAACCGCATAAACCGAACCAACCGTATATAATATAACATATCTATATTTTTACATAATCCTAGTTATTTTTTACTAATTTTAGTTATTTAACCACTCATATAAAATAGGATAAATCCTATATCATTTTCATTATTTAATTCACATCTTTTGTCATCGTATCATATTTAAAAAAAAGGTGATGTGGCCTCCAACTCATCCATTTTTATTCCACGTGTCAACATCATTTGGGTTTTCATTTTCTCACTGCTCAACGCGTGATAAACACGTGTCCCCAATCTCTCATTAACTGTCACCTCTTCCAATGCTGTTGGTTCTTGGTTTCCCTCGAAATTGTAGATTTCAAACCATTTTGAACCGAGATTTGTTTACGCAATTCCGTGTTATCATGTCTTAACTCATCCAATTGTGTCATTAAATGCAACATTTTCTCTTTACGATCATCAATTTCATCGAAATCAGAGTTTGATCCTGCCATTTTTTCCAACTGTAATTTTGAAAATTGTACCTTCTCTGGTCTTAGATCTTCGACATCGCTATAGGATTCTGTTCCCAAAGCTACTGTAATTGTTGATGGGATCACCTGCTTTGCTGCATTGTTATTATTGTCATGTACATTCTTCCATTCTTTGCTAGCGAAATGACTAGTAAAAGGATCCTTCGGAGGACCGCACAAGTTGTCTAAAAGCCTGGATGTTGTCACCGATGACATTATGTTCAAATGCGCTTGTAATCACTACGAATGAATCTTGTAATCCTTTGATTTTGAAAAAAAACTGGCGACATTCTAGAGAGAAGGAAGAGCTTCTCTCTCTAGGATTTACCCTTCTCAAAATACTTGTCCCTTCTTCTCTCAATAGGATTTACCAAGTGTGTGCAAAGATTTTGATCTTGGTATTGGAAGAAGATTGTTGCTAGTTGATTCTAGTGTTCTTATAAGGGGATTCCTTGAGAGGTAGATATAGAATTGAAGGTATTTCAAGCCAAATCATTTAAATCTAGTTCTCAAGTGCTTTTAATCCAACAGCATAGTAGTTGAGCTTCTTCTCCGATTAATTTTAGAAAAACCCTACCCATGGGGTTTTTTTTTCTCGATATTTTTTAATAAAAAATTATTCGTTAATGATGTTTCCTTGTTGGCAAAGCCGTCAGGAACTACTAATTTGTCGAGGACAGCTCTCTTGCTCTTTTTGTTTTATAACACAGGTTAAATGTTGTACATTTTTGTTCTCTAAACAAGGCAAGTAAGCAAATTCTGGCTGATTTTTGAAGGTTAGCTTGTTTTGCGGGATGAACTCGTATTACAATGTTCATGAACTAGACTGCTATCTACTTTCATGCCTATTTTGCAACATCAGGCGTATGTGTCAGTTTTTCGTCCCTCCTCGGGGATGTTATGGATAGAGCATGTGCATATGTGTTAGGCTTTTAGTGTGCATGTGTTAATTATGGTGACATAATTTGGTCACATTGATTATATTTTATTCTGATTGCGCGTTAATGTATCTTGGTAGGGTTTTAATCCGTAACAAAAAGAAATAAGAAAAAAAAAAAAAAACGCCTCAACCGAGAAATTTAAGGCTGAGATTTACGATCTTGTTTACATCTGTTTTAATATATATAAGCAATAAGTAATTACCATTGCGAGCGATACGAAGAGGCGTGAGTGAGTCAACAAGACACCGAGCTTCGGTGTATTTGATCTTTCTGTTCGAAGCCTCGTTCTGCTGCGGCCGGCTCTAATCAGAGTCTGTTGAAAACCTTAATCCACCGTCCGGTCCCACACTCCACTCCACTAGATCATTAACTCTCCCCATGGAGTCTCCACTCGGCTGATGGAACTCACCGATTCAACTCGTCAACCCTACCACCCCGAACCGATTCGCTCCGCCGACGACCGCAATGACGTCCCTCCCTCGCCTTCCTCCACCGGAGCCCCGTCTCCCGACTCCATGTTCGTCGTCCGGACATTCCAGGGTGACTTGACGCCGCCTTCCGGCTCTCCCGCGGAGCTTCCGGAAGAGCCCGGCGGTTCAGCTTGCGTCGCCTGCGGCATGCCGGAGGATCGGGGCCACGTGTTGGTGTGCGACGGCTGCGAGCGCGGCTTCCACCTCGGCTGCGCCGGCATGCGGATGCCCAAGGCGGCGGTGCTGGACGAGTGGATGTGCCACGAGTGCGTCAGCAACTCAGTGCCGTCTAATCTGTGGCCGTTGGGAACAAGTACAAGAGGTTCCGGCAAAAATCGCTTTCGGCTTTTGAACGGAACTGTGGCCTCGGCGCCCGCGGATTCAAGGTACAAGCTATTTTCGCACATTAATTCAATGCGTTTTTCCTACTTCTGCCCTTCAACACAGTGTTTCTAGTTGTTGTCATGTTACTTGCTCAAATTAGCTCATTCAATAAATGTTGTCCTATTCTTCTGTACTATCTCATTGCTTTCGTGTCTTTCATATCTCTATTCATTCTAATGCGTCGTTCAGAATTTCTATTCTTTTAGTTGAATAACGCCACTACATGGACTTAGATGTGGACAATTATAATTCATGTTTATATGGTAAATGTTAGTGAGACGATCATATCTGCGTTCAGGTGGTTATACCATTTCGTTAGCATTTTTTTTCCCGACTTTATGTAAATGGAATTGATATAGACCTAATGTTGATGCTAAGAGGTAAAATTCTTGTAATTATTTGGACTCCGAATACTGGTCGCTTAAGGATGAGGGAGGTCAGGTTTATGAAGAAAGTTTCCTTAGTTGGTGCTGTCGGTAGAGGGTGAGGTTTTTGGTTGATGAGTGCTGTAGAGAGAACCACTTAGATCGGTGCCCTGACACTTCTAGTTTCTTTTCTTTTTTTGGTGCGGGGTATTATGGGAGCAAATCTGGCAGCTGGCTAGCTTGAATCTTCAATTAAGCAAGATTTCTGACATTGGAAAGTTGAGTCTGTTCTTCTTTTCGGATGGCTTAGGGAGGGGTGTGGTTGCCATGCGGCAGATGATGCATATTGTGGATTCTATGCACTTGCTGTTTTAGGGGTATGCTCATTCCCTTGAAAGGTTTTTGGCCGGCTTCTGCTCCTTAAAAATTTTCTCTTCTCTGATTGGACTGCAGGGGGAGTAGCTAGTTGCCTACTGATGTTCTTAAAAGATTGCAGAACTAGTTAGCTGAGACTTTGATGTACAAGACGGCGTTTTATGTGCAATATGTTTTCATTAGCTATTGGAGAGCTATGTGGAATCCCTTCTATGCATAGGATTATCACAGGGTGCTTGATGGTTTAAGTGCAGTGACATGGATGAGGAGTCTTTGTCAGAGGTGAAGGGCAGCCTTTATGTGCCTTATACTGTCGATCATGAATTAAAAGAACGTGCGTGGATTTGATTGCTATGAACTTCTCAGCCATTGGTTCATTTGCTCTTTTGCCTCCTTTTTGGGTTTCTAAAAGAGGAGTTAATGGTGTTTGTAGACTTGAGAGGTTGTTTCTGTGGGATTGTCATTTTTCTGATTTTTTTTGTAGAGGAGCTGGTTTAGTTGTATTTCTTTTGCTGCTTGGGCAGAATGCTTGGTTTTGTAGAGGAGGTCTGCGTAATTTTTGTCTAGTGTCTTTTTAGTGATTTGTTCATTTTACCGTTTTTGGTGTACGCCAAGTAGACTGGTTTGTTCCTCCTTTAGGACGTTTCTTATGTATCATGTTGACTTAGGGGGTTCATTGATTGTTTGACCGTCGAATAAAGCGAGACTCAGAACAACAGAGGAGATGAAAATTAGAGGAAACTTCGTTTTGTTGTGCACGCATTTCATCATTATGCAGGAGAGGAGAGAGTCTTCTTAGATGGTTTAGACAATTATCAATACTATCCCCGTTGAGAGAGCCACATGATCAACATTCGACCTCTAGGTCTCTACTCTATGTTTACTAAATTAGTCCATTTGGGGATTGCATGGCCCACTTCATGTCGGAGCCCTCAATGTCTTCGGGTGCAACTCTTTCTTTGTTTCCTTCCATGTGATGCTTGTATGGATGATATGAGCTAGTGGTATATCAAAGCTGATAAAGAAGCTGCCACGATGCCGCCTTTGTTGCTCTTTCTGGTTTTAGATGAGGTTGCCGGATGGATTGTATGATTTTCCTCACGGGGTTTACTTTACGCTGTCCCACATGGGAGTATCGATGAGAATAAGAAGGAAACTAGTGAAGTGCTCTTAGTTGCCAAAGCGATTTAGAGATGTGATTGCTTTGGAAAGAGAGTGTTCTTGGGATTTTAGGGTTTATAGCATCATAAGATAGCATATTCTTTTTGGTTTCGAAAAGACTCAAATGTCCAATGAAGCAAACTGTCGTTATGTAATAGTCCTCGAGATGCTCTTTGTTAGTAAAAACTATAAAGAAATTTCTACTTTTTGGATTCATCCTAGATTTTTCCGTCCAGTTAATCTTAAGCATAAATACTTTCATCACCGCAGTTAAATATACAGAATATTTCTGAAAGCAAAGAGTTTTTGAACTCAACTACATTCCAAAGATAGAAAAAGGTGGTTACACTTTGATGATTCCATCAACTGAAGTAAGGTCAGAAAGTTAGTAAACGTGACAAGTGTTTAGTATCCTTTAAGCAAAATGAGGTAAACGTGGGCCTTCCATCTTAAGACTAACATGAAAAGAACATAAGAGGGCTTGCTGATGAATAGATGTAAATATTGCAAGATTACATGAACTTTTGTTGAATAAAATGCAACAAGCTGTCTAAAAGGTTCCTGACGTGCCTCATGGTTATGGAACTGTTTTATAATGAAAAGAGATATATTTCTATTAGTATGAGAGTATACTTACTGCTTGTTTTACACCACCTCTATCAGTCATTATATGATAAATAGGCTGATCTTAGTGGGTATGTAAGGATGGCTCGTAAATGCATGATATTTGAAAGCGAATCCTAAGATTGATTGATTTGATACTTCTTGGATTAGCTCCGATACTGATAAGTGTATACAATATCCACTTATTTATTGATGTCGCTCCCAGCCTTAGACTTGTCTACGTGTCTGCCTCTTCTCTTGTAGTCGGTTCCCGTTCTGCTCCGCTCAGGTCCCAACAAATGGCTAATCCATTCTGGACAACAAGGAGTGCTCATTCAGGGTGAATCTTGCGAGATTACAGCAATCTAAACAAAACTTTTAGCATTTTTTAATTTCGAATAAATTAATAGAGAACAATTCTATTATCAATAGACGGCTTAAGGGTTTATCGGGTGAGATTACCAACTTCACTTGATCGTGAGATTACAGTGATCTTGGTAGCTTCTCGGATTTGCTTCATGCTTATTGTTTAATTCTTCTTCCTTGAAACATTGGCGTTTGGTATTATTTTGTTGAATGTATAAGATTGTGATCAGTTTACAGCCTATCCCTGGCAAAAGAGGGGTGATTCAACTGGGTGATTGATTTTGGCTTCCTCCCCCGTCATTTAAGTTAAATCAATGCCTTTTTAGATCTGATACTTGTAAAGAAATATTAGATCGGCAGATTAAACCAAAAGTAACAGCCTTTCCTTTTCCCTTTCTTCTTATGAATGCAAATCATTGTAAAATTTTGTTCTATGATCCGTGCCTGTGCATTAGTTAGATGTGGTATTACGACATATATTGTTTTGTATATTTTCGTTTATGTTATTCAATTTATATGATAGGGTAATTTCCATAGTTTTGTGGGTTATACTTTGGCAAGCAATTGTCCTTTAAAGTAGTTTATTGTTTATCTATTCTTTGACAAAGGTTTCTGACAAAGCGTTATATTAGTAATTGTTTGTAGTTCTTTAAATGATTGAATTGTAATTTAGAACCCGTTGCTAATCTTATACCATCACTAATAGTTGTTAATTTGCTGATTCTGGAATTTCATTTTCTTTATATGTAGTTCAAGGAGTTCTCTTCTAGCTCACTTTAGAGACCGCTATCATAAAACCTACTAACAGTATGATTTTACAAGCCAATGACCCAACTCAATTCATCAGGAACCTTTTTATTTAAGAAAACTTTATCTAGGTTTGTAGCTTCATTTTTCTGATCCTTGGTTTACCTATTAGTTTATGACTGATTTTTTACTAGCCAACCTGGACAAGTATGCTTCTTCACTTTCCAACGCTTGTTAGGCTAGTCTTTGCTCATATGTCCTTCTTGTCTCATAATTGTCTCAGCCCCTGCAGACTAGATTGTGCACTACCTAATAACTAACACACTGGATGCATTTTTCTTTATCTAGGTGATAGCTTCATGCACCTGTTGGGGCATGGATGCATTTAGGTCAACCTAAGAATATAAGTTCCTTGCATCAATTTCTTTTAGATATAATTTAGAATCAATTGCAAGTGTTTCCTTCTCATCTTGATTGGCAAGAACTCAAATGTTAGTTTAGATTGTAAATGCAATTGCCTTTTTCCTTTTCTAAAAATGTTAGCATTTTTCTGGTTTACTCAGAAAAAGTAGATTGATCGTTAGCCGGTAACCCCTGGAAACTAGAAGAACCCTCCACCAGATTACTATATTAGTTCCTTAATCAGTACCCCATAACACAAGGTTTTAATTTTAGTCTGCACGTGTAACTTGAAGATTTTTGTCAAATCGACCCATTTCCAAGATATTAAGATCAGGGGATCTGCCATAAGAAGCCTTTTGCTGAGTTTTTATTTGGATTTTGTACGACTCAAATAGAGCAGTAGCAAGTACGGATTGAATAGCTTTGGTGTCATGGTCTAGTTATATTCAAGGGAAGTCATTCAGTTTTTTGTTATCTCCTCGAGTGTCCACGAATCTAACCACTTAAAGGTACCTATTCCTGTTCTAAATTTGCTACAATAGCCTTGGCCTTTCTGTAAGAATAGTTCTATGTAAAATCCATGGTACTCAAGATTTTTCTGGCTTTCTTGTTTCTGGTGTCTTATAGCAGAACAATATATTACATAGTGCTGGATTATACATTTGTAATGCCCTAGAAGACGATTCTCGAGAATCCTTGTTAGAAAAGAGCTTCATAGGTGCTTGTGAGGGACTTCCCTTTCCCATGGGGTATTTCTCAAACATTGGTGGTTGTGCTTGGCTCTATTAGAATCGGTCCTAAAGAAAATCCACGTTGCTCAATATTTTTTTGGCCTTCTTTGTTTTGGTGTCTTATAGTACTCCAATAGATTAGTTAGTGCTGGATTATGCATTTGTGATCCCTTGGAAGACGATTCTCGAGAATCCATGTTAAAAGAGAGCCTCATATGCGCTTGTCAGGGACTTCCCTTTCAGATGGGGTACTTATGAAACATTAGCGGTTGTGCTTGGCTCTGGATATCCCCCCTCTTGAAAAGCTTTATTCAAGTGAGGAAAGCCTGATTTTTGAATCCTTTTTGACAGCCTTCTTGTCTATATGAGTCATAGGTTAAACAATCTGCTCAAATTTACTGAACACAAACTAAATTTAGCAACTCACTTGAGTTTTTTGATAGTTACTGTTATAGGTCCAGTTTTTTGCACTTATCAAGCAGTTCAAATGAATTCAGTGCTTAAACTTTAGGTAGCACCAGCCAAATTTCCAGTGGTTTTAATTCAACTGCTTAAATAGTAGTTCACCACGAATAAAAAGAGAAGTTTGACGCCAATCATGGTGTAAACCAATTGCATTGGACTCTCATTTCTATCGCCTTCAGTGTCGAATTTTAGCTTTGGTTGATTAAATGCTCCTTTTGGTTGAGTTGATTAGATGGACATGGAAAACAGAAATACTCATTTTTTATTAAGTGAAATGCTGCTGGTAACTTCTGCAGTTAAGCTGCATTGTCATGTTGGCCACTTGTATTCAGTAGTTGAAATGTATATTGCTGGGAATAATGCAGCACTTATCCCGTCTGTCATGATGAAATTTAAGGTCTAGTCAGGGAGGCGCCTTATCTGGCTTTTCATGTTTGAGTGTACGAATTATTTTTTATTTTATGGTTTGCTTTCATTTCCTTGTTTCCCTTATTTGCTTACCATGTGCAATGAGTGTCAAGATGCATAGATATTAGATAATTATTTGTTACACATATTTTTTGTTTTTTTAGAAAACAAACTCCAGATGATAATTCTTTTGGTGGCAATCCATTTCGTATCCCAGTGACATATTCGAACTTGTTGCATGTGGGAAGTGGATTTGAAGAGGTTGATTCTGGTATAGAAGCCATGGAAGTTGGGCCAAAAGAAACTGCTGGAAATGGGTCTCAGCAATTCAATGTAAGTTTACATGAAACTTATAATGGTTCACTTTTTCAACGAATTATGAGACTTATAATATAGACACATCTCTAGTATCATGCCATTTTTGTAGTTTCATTTTATTTTTCACTCAAATGCTACTTTCCAGGATCAACTTCCAATTCAGTATGAAGACTTTTATCTCCTATCTCCGGGGAAAATTGATGCAAGACCATCCTATCATGATGTAAACCAGATATGGCCTGTAGGCTATAGAGCCTGTTGGCACGATAAGATTACAGGTTCAATTTTCGTGTGTGATGTATCAGAGGGTGGTGATTCTGGACCAGTTTTCAAAGTCAGAAGATGTTCATGCTCTGTATTCCCTGTTCTGAATGGTGCAACTGTCCTTTGTAGGCCAAACCTTGGAGTTGACAGTGATGAAATGACTTCTAGTTTGGATTGCCATGAGGATTTCAGTGTCCTGTCGCTCCTTTCTGAGCCTACACCACCAGAAGAACAGGACATATTATCATGCCTAGGCAGTAGTTCTACTCAGCTTTTTGGTGCTAAGATGTCATATGGCTCACAGCTCGAACCCACTGAAAACCCCGAAAATAATTTGTACCATAGTTTTGTTTTGAGCAATGAAATTGGAGAGGTTTCAGCAGAAGCTTCTTCACCATCTTCAGCATGGAAAATGGTGTCCGCGAAACTTATCGATGCTTGCCATAAAATTGACATGAAGACAGGCACTCTCAAGTTCTTCTGCAATCATCTGGCAGATGGAACATTATCATCTTCAAGGGATATAGGATATGAAACCAAGAAAGATACATTTCCTTCCTTGGCCAAATTTTGCGGTGCATCTGGTACTATTGACATGCCAGATGTTATTGCAGATAGCAGCAAGCTTGAAAGCTTGTCTGAAGTATTGATGAAATGGCTGGACCAGGATAGATTTGGGTTTGATGCAGATTTTGTGCAAGAGATTGTAGAGCAGCTTCCTGGTGTCCAAGCTTGTTCACGCTATGTTTCTTTGATTGATAGAAGTTCATATTCTTCGTCCTTAACGGTTGGGAATGGGCGACTGAAGGTTATTACACAGGACGGAGTTGAATATAAGGATGATGAAGATGGTTTATTAGAAGGTGGTTGGTCAAATGGCCGCAAAAGGCCCAGGAGTCAAGTTATTGAAGACCCTGTGGTTAATGATGGTTCTATTCCTCATGGGAAGCCCATTAGCTCAAGGCTACCTTCTCAGCTTGTAGGTGATGTTCTTCAGGTATATGCTTATACTAATTGCACGCATGTGAGTGTTGAAGATGTATTACTTTATTCATATAGAGCACGAGCCTTATCCTTTTTGTGTTTCACCTTGCAGGTATGGGAGTTTTTGTGGCGGTTTTATGAAGTTCTCGATTTAAAACAACCATTTTCTTTTGAAGAACTTGAAAAGGAACTTATTAGTCCTTGGTTTGAGGGGTTCAGTCTACTTGAGGAAGCTGGAAAAAAACTGCAAGAAAGTCGAGACGTTACTTATCCTGATACTGATGGTCCACTTGGGTCAGTCTTACCACCAAAAATCGAGTCAGTGTCCTTAGAAAATCCGCATGCGTTCATACAATTGGAAACAGGAGTAGCGAAAGACCCTTCGCTGGCTAGATGGGAGTCTGTAAATTATAGCAGGTGCACGGGTTTGGCTCTGACTGAGGCTCATGTTTCTCTGTTGAAAGCGCTAATAAGTGAGCTGCAAACCAAGGTGACTGCAATTGTAGACCCCAATTTTGAAACTGGAGAGTCCAAATCAAAACGGGGTCGGAAAAAAGATGCGGACTACTGGATTGCTGCAACAAGTACCAAGCTCAAGACCCTTCCTCTCAATGAACTGACTTGGCCCGAGTTGGTTCGGAGGTATATTTTGGCCATCTTATCTATGGATGGTATATTGGATTCTCCTGAGATAACTATCCGTGAAAGTGCGCGAGTGTTTCGTTGTTTGCAAGGTGATGGTGGGGTGCTCTGTGGCTCACTAACTGGAGTTGTGGGAATTGAAGCCGATGCACTTGTAAGCTTGGATTTAAGTTCTCTGTCCTGCCATTATATGCTCCACGCTTTCATAGATTATTGTGAACGCTATGACTTTGTCGTGAGCAGATTTAGAAGTGCGGAGTGAGAGAAGAGAGAGGGGACGGGGGAAGGAGTTGACGAAACAATTAGGGAGAGAATGCTATTATTCTGATGATTCATCATATAAAACTGCAAGCTTTAGTAATTTGAGCCTGACTCATACAGGCTAGCCATGACTCTAAATAGAAGCAAAGTACATAAAACATTAGACTATCAAATTGCATAGTTACTTAATCTACGCCTAATGTAAAATACCTGGTCTGTAAGTCATCTTTTGGGCCCCAATGTATGTCGGCTTTCAGATTCCCTTAAAAATTACAATGACTTAGGAACACAGTATGACATAGTGTATGCTCTCTCCCTAATTTTCTTATCAAGATTGCGACTGCTCTTTCTTACATGTCTAGTTTTGATGTCACTTTCCGACTATCTTAAACTTACCTAGAAATTCTCACTATGCCTAGCACATGGTCTATATAATGCTGCTTGGTTGTATGAGGAAATAAACATAGATAAACAGGCTAATATACTTTCTTTTTTTCTAATCAGTTGCTTGCAGAGGCTGCTGGAAGAATTTTTGGTTCCTTAAACAGAGAGGACGATTTTCTATATATTGCTGATGCCGGAACTGATGGAACTAGTTCTTGTGAAAAGGTTGTGGTCAACGAGGGTGATGTCCCGGAGTGGGCTAAAGTTCTGGAACCTGTTAGAAAGTTGCCCACAAATGTGGGAGCCAGAATTAGAAATTGTGTGAAGGATGCTTTGCAAAAAGGTCCACCAGAATGGGCAAAGAAAATCTTGGAACATTCAATCAGTAAGGGAGTTTACAAGGGCAATGCATCTGGGCCTACTAAGGTGATTTCCTAGTTATTGCTTATCTTTCACAAATGCCTAGGTTGAGCTAATGGTCTCTGTCTTAGTATGGACGTACTTTTTCGTTGTTGTACTATGGTTGTCACTTGTCAGTGCCACATCTTATAGTTTTAGCATATAATTTCAGAGCAAAAGAAAGTGGGCTAGACTTGGCAATGTTTATGGACCATATATTCCTAGAGGGCAGGGTGTTACTCGTTGGAAGATCCGTGTTCAGAGATTAATAAATGAGTCGAAATCCTGTGGTGAATGTTTTGTTTACTGGCGGAAGGAGAGGAAGAAAAAAAAATATTCCTTCAATGTACCATCTAATTCAGTTATATAAATTATTTGTTTATTTGTATACCCTGGGGAGGTGTCTAGAAAGTATGGAACATTTACTCTGATGGGACTCATAAATGCAACGTGCTATTGCAAGTTGATTTTGAAAGTTGAAATTTTCTTGGTTCAGGTGAAAATTTTTAAATTTGAAGACTACTTAAAAATAAATTTCTCTCCTTTCTAAAATTTGTTTTAGCTATGAACATGTCTTACATTTTACAAGTAAACTTTTGCCTTAACTTTTAATCTGAATTTTAGTAAAGTATTCACTTTTTCGTATTGTTGGATGTTAATATAGTGAGTCATTGTTGCAGTCAAGAAATAACTAACATATTCAGGATGTTATTATCGTGTCAAGGTTTAAGTATGGTTGTTCAGAAACAGACAATAATAAGATGTACATTATCACTTTATGCAGCCTGTTTGCATTTCTTAGACTTGGAAATGTAGAGGTGGTTTTGATATTGGCTTCATCTGGTGATGAGGAGTATGTTGACATTTGACAACCAAAATATATCTGCGTTTTCCTCTTTACTTTCTATATTCCTATCTCAACTGCTCAACTAGAGGAGGATAAGGCTCCGTCAACGTAGAAATCACATTTATCCTGTGATAATATGAGACAGGGAACATATGATTAGGCCAAAAAAATTGAAAATGCTTGCGTTCTGTTGTTACCGTATCTGCCTTTTAAGTCTTTTGTATCTTCTTCTTCTTCTCTCTTATTTGACACACACACGAGCGTGAGTGAACACACAAATGCAGAAAATAGGCGTTGTGAAAAGTGAGAAAGACTAGGCTTCTTATATCTCATAGCTAATATATGCTCAAGCTTAGAAACATTCAAGTACTGTATCAAACTTTATTGATTATTATCATCTAATGCATAAGGTTCAAGATCCTAAAACAGTTTTTTAGATAATTTTTGTTTGAAAGGCTTTTGATACACTTTTGGTACATAAGTATTTCCCTCGTTCTGAGCTGATATTTCCTTGGTTTATGCAAGCAGAAGGCTGTAATTGCAGTGCTAGCAGATATCACAAGTTTGCCGAAGACATCTGACGTAGACAGAAGAAGAAAGAAATTCGTATCTATATCTGACATTCTCATGAAACTTTGTCGAATTGTATTACGCCAGGCAGCTGCTGCTGATGTTAAAAAAAAATTCTGCAATTTACTCGGTAGGAAATTGACAACTGGCAGCGATATTCACTCTGAGGGAATTCTTGGATCACCAGCAGTGGTATCATGTCCTTTGGACTTTAGGACCATAGATTTGAGATTGGCTGCTGGGGCTTATGGTGGATCACATGAAGCTTTTCTTGAGGATACACGGCAGGTCTGTCTTTTCTTTTTAACTTTTTTGTTAATTTTGTACGTATTTATTTACTTTTAAATCGGACCTTTCATTATTTAATCAACGTCATTTCAGATTATGTTTAATTATTGATGATCTTGCTCAGTTGCATTAGTGAGAAACTCTCTTACATTAGGATATCCGATGAAATGAACACTTTTAAGTTATTTCATTATGATAACTACATTAGCGACTTTCTGGGTGTCTGTCTGTACCTTTGGCCGATTCTCCGTGCTAGTAAACCTAAATTCTCCCATGGTTTTCAAGTGGCATAGTACTCCTTGCCATGATTAGGGTTTGATGCGACTACTGATTTTGGTATGTGATTTATCCATTGAATCATCTCTAAACAGAATCAATCTGCTAAGTTAGACCATATTCATTTCTGGTGTAGCATTATAGACCTTATGTGACCTGTGTTCTTTTTTACTTTCTCGTATCCACTTTTTGTTAATATCTGCTACTGATTTTGATTCATGAATTGTCTAGTAAGGCGTCAATGTGTTGGATTTCATAGGGAATCCCTCTTCCTTTCGTGAATCAGAATGCTTGATATTTCCTTACATCCGTGCATCAATGGACCACGCTAACTCTATTCTTGATTCCCCCCTGATCTCTGATTTGATTTTCTTATTGCACCATCTCATAATGTTATTGCTGTTGCCTTGCTGATGTATACATCAACTTCTTTTTTACCAACAGCTGTGGATTAATGTACGCATTGCTTATGGGGACCAGCCTGATTTGGTGCAGTTAGCGGATACCTTGGCACATAATTTTGAAGTGTTGTATGAAAAAGAGGTCTGTACCCTCTCTCTCTCTCTCTCCGTGTATGCGTGCGCGCGTGTCTATGTGTTTGTGTGTGCTTCAATGGTACATGAACCAGCTAATGACTCTTCATTTCGGATATGTGCTGAACTTGAGCATAATTTTAGAGCTCAGCTGAACACGAAAATTAAAATTTGTTAGTGAAAACGTTCATGAACAACTCGTTTAAGTAAGTAAAAGTTGCATTTGTATATACATATATGTCTAGTGATATAATCATTAGATCACGTCTATTCAAACTACCTATAAACTCTAAACCCACCCACATGACTTTCAAAGATTAGCCTCCGCACTGATCTCTCTCGCTGCCTTGGCCCCATCTATCTCCCTCACAACAGCAGATCAGGTGTTAATGACGATATGGATTCATCTCTATCATATAGATTTTTTGCATTGACGACATATTGTGTCCTCGATCTCTCCAATAAATCAATCACGATTTGAATTCCTAGTTATCAGGGCTTAGGCAATGTAATTTTGATTTTGATCTGCGCCCTTCTTTCTGCTATATACAAGCCGAACCGAGTTAGGCTCTTGTACGTTTAGGAAATCAATCACGACTCCGGACATGGATTCTAAATACAAGCCAACTTAGAGCATTCCGAGACTACTGAACTAAGTTCAAGCAGCTCTAATAAGCCGAGTCCGAGCAGCTCATAACGAGCCAAGTTCTTGTTTCTGTGCAGCCTCTTTCTTATCTCTCTTCTTTGCTTCTCATTTTCTCCTTCCATTTTCTCTCTTGAAGTCAATTTAGTGGGCCACTTACGAGAAGCAGCCAGCCTCTATTCACTGTTGCCAACAAAGAGATGGAGAAATAGAGGCAAGGAGGCAATCTATCCATCAAGGACCATTAATTATTTCCATAACTACAAGTTGTTTTCTCCAAGCAAATATGGTGTGAAAGAGAGATCGGTGCATAATGAGAGCTCCAAATTTTACAGATATGTGGGTAAAGAATTTGTCAGTGGGGGACCACAGGAACGGTGTCAAATCGAGGCAAACTCCGACTACTAGATATGACCCTTAAATAGCAGGGGTCAAGGTCGGCCAATGAGACGATGGAGGATAAACTTCATAGTCAAGAGTGAAACAGCCCGGATCACCTAACTAGTTCTCTTAGCAAAATGGTGTATAGTGATGTCCTTCAGGGAAGAATGTATATGCATTTTTCCATTGTAGAATCCATTTCATCAAATGTTAATGTATTCAGGATAGCCTTCATAAAGAGATTACACGGCAAGAGACAAGGAGAAAGGCAGTATGCTATTTAGAAAGAAAACCCAGAGGATCATCATTTAGAATCATCATGCCAGGGTAGCACCTAGAAGGAACTTTTCAAACTTGCACTTAAAAATGACAAGCAAGAATTGCTAAAACTCCATGCAGCCCTAAGTATGTGCACTTGTAAATGTTTTAAAGTTAGTTTGTATAAAGCTTGAGCGTAAAGATTTGAACGAGCAGGTAATTTGGTAGAAATCTGAGTGAACTAACAAAATTTGATATAGATATCAAACAGAATGCTCGAGTCAATTGGCACATTCGTTAAAGCAAAACCTTCCTATCACCAACCTTAATATGTAATTTCCAACATTATGAACCAGCTTGTCCTCCAGTATGTTTAGAAGACTTACAACCCGGTTGAACAAAGAAGATCATAGATATAAAGTTTATTCCAACTGATGCGCACAATTAATCCGTTGAAACTAAGAAACCTGCTCTGCTGACAATGGAACTGTTTAAATGGACACCAAAATAAATTCACATATAGAACCAAGTGGGACTATAACTTGTAATAGTTGAAAGTAAGATAATAGGCAGGCATTGTTCAATTTGGAATGGTAGTTCCCTCATACCTAGATCCTAACTATTATACTACTATATATCATTTTCTTCAATAACAAACTCATTCGATGGCTCTCAGCATTAGCGATCTTTATCTCAAAGCGATACCATCAGAAGGGGTTGCTTGCTTTCTTTTGTGGAAGTTGTCCGGACAGTCCCAGTAGGCCTCTCTCTCCCCCTCTTCTTCATGTACCGATTGAAGTAACTTTTTTTTATGGTTAAAACTTTTCTTGTGGGATCTTAAAGTAACTTTTATTTGAATATGGTTAATTGTGATTTTAATCTCATGTGAGGTATCTTTAGAAGTTGTTCATTGCTTGGGGGAGGTAGTTGATCTCAAGTTGGGTTGGAGAAGACATTAGATCTCATGGATGTGAGCGAGGCAGGGTTCCTCTGTTCCAGTTGGTCGAAAAATGAATTTGCGGTAAAAGTTATTCTCGTATGGAATGGTGCTTATTGGGAAGAAGCAAGTATATGCAACGAGGATTCTGGGGCCAGTGGTGGGGGTTGCCATGCCTTCTTTATGTGGGTTGGGGCCGCTGGTTTCTGATTGAGTTTCTTGTTACGAGCTAAAATGTATGTATCCTGGAGAAACGAGAGGCCGAGAGGGATGGGGGTGGGAGTTGGTGCTAACGCTCTGCAGTGTCTGTCGAACCCCAACTGTTAATTTTTAATTTCTAGAAATCTTAAATAAGCGCGAAAGGAGAAAGAAAGAGCCTGTTTAAATGTTCAAGGTCTTCTTGCTATTTGATGTGATACTGGTTGCATTTAGTTTATACATTATGGGGTTAGGTTGAAGTTTTGGTAGGATTCTAAGCTGGGTGGGGTAGCCTTTATGAACTGGCCAAAAAAATCAATTTGTGAGAGAAGATTGCCTCCCAGTAACAGATAGTGACAAAGCCCATGGCTCACGACCTGGGCGTGCTCTCTTAGAGATCGTGGACCAGGAGGCTTTTCAAAGAACAGTAACATGTTGGCTCGTGGTAATGCGGTGCGTACCGGGAACACCTTGAAGGAGCTGATCTCAGCGGCTCTTAGGTGGAGGTGACGCTGGGACTCATATAGGCGGTGAAAAGAATATGGTTCTTGGCAGAGCAGGACTCTTGTGGGCGTGGGCTCTAGTACAATGTAGAGGTAGGTCTGTGTCTTACGTTAATCTTCTGGCTAACTTTCACTTGATGGGGATCCTTTGAGAGATTTGGTTTTAGTATGCATGTCTCTGTTGGTTGTGTTTTGGTATGGGATGGGAGCTTGCTTGTCTTGGACACGACGTTGATCTTTTAATGTAATGGAAATGCTATTTCTTAAATTGAATTATAGTTCTGATTTATATGGAGAGAGATATGACTTTTATTAAAAGGATAAAAGATTGGTATTTCCTGCTTAAAAATATGCCAAATTCTTGGACGCCTTCTACAGTTTTGATCTTAGGCTTCAAAACCAATTTTTTTTTGATAATCTGGTGCGTAGTTTGAAACAAATGGTGGGAAAATAGTATGAAAACGAGGTCAAGTTCATTGGAATAGATATATGTCGAAAATGTTATCACCGACCCTCCTCTTTTCTAGAATATTCCACCTATTGCAGTTTTAGATTTGTTTTGGACTGGTCTATTTTCAGTTGAGCAGTACAGACTAAACTAGCTAAGACGTGAGATTTTAAAATTACTTTTTTTGTGCAGGTTGTCGCTGTGTACCAGAAGTTAGTAGAGTATAGTAAATTGGAATGCTTGAATGCAGATTCAAAGAAGTATGTAGATGAAATCCTTCTCTCTGTAGGTGAAATTCCAAAAGCGCCCTGGGAAGAAGGAGTCTGCAAGGTATGTGGCATTGACAAGGATGATGACAGTGTCCTTTTGTGCGATACTTGTGATGCAGAGTATCACACCTACTGCTTGAATCCACCACTCGCAAGGATTCCTGAAGGAAACTGGTATTGTCCTTCTTGTGTATCTGGTAAGCGCATAGTTCAAGATGAAGATACTTGGGTCATTCGTCAGCGCCGGAAAAAATATCGAGGAGAAGTCATCCGTAATTACTTGGGTTCCCTTGCGCATTTATCAGCTGTGATAGAAGAAAAAGAGTATTGGGAGTTGGGCGTAGACGAGGTTTGTGCTGTTACTTTTTTTAGATGTCCTTCTCTAACATGATTTTCTGCCTTCTGAACTCTAACTGGTTGCAGTGTAGAAGAATTGCTCTCTCGTTTTGTATTTCTTCCTTCTTTCTATGTATTGTTATATTTAGTGCTTTTGCTATTCTTCTCTTATGTAATTTCTGTTTTTTCCTGTATGCAGAGAACATTCCTGCTTAAGTTTCTTTGTGATGAGTTGTTGAACTCATCTCTTATGCGTCAACATCTTGAGCAGTGTGCAGAAGCATCCACTGAATTGCTGCAGAAATTGCGTCCACTTACTGCCGAGTGGAAAACCCTGAAGCAAAAAGAAGAATGCCTAGCTGCACAAACTGAAGGGATTGATGAACATATGGGACACAAGCATAGGTCGAGTGGTGATATCTCTCAACTCGAGGGTGGTCGTACGTCTCAACAAAACTCTTTTGACAGCAAAATTCTGGATATTAGTGATCAGTCAAATATTTTCCAAGCAGTTCTTGGGAACTCTGTTGCTCCCTTGGCCTCCGCGGAAGATGATAAGTCTGATAGTTTGAAGGAGCTGCCTTGCTGGAAACAAGGGGTTAATCACATGGAAAGGGATGTGCTAAGCCGTATTCCGACTCTGCCTCCTCCTGAAATCCTAGAAGGACATCCTACTCCACTTGAATGTAGGAGCAGCCATTCGTCGAACAAGTTGCAGCTCGAGAGTCTCCTCAAGTCGGTCAGAACTGAAATTTTACTTCTGCAAAACTCAATTGCCAGTATAAGAAAACAGCTTTTGAAGCTGGCTGTGAGGAGGGAGCTTCTGGGTAGTGACTCTATTGGCAGGCTGTACTGGATATTAGGGGAGTCAAATACACACCCTTGGTTGATTGTCAATGAGCCTGTGGAGTTGCAGCAGAGAGACAATATGACTTGTCTTCCAGGGGCTTCTGACGCTTCAGGTCCTTTAGTACGTGAGCTTCTTGATGCTAATCCTTTTTCTAAATGGACTTGTTACAAATACGATAGAGAAATCAAAGAACTAGTTGATTGTTTGAAAGATGATGACCCAAGGGAAAAAGAACTAAAAGAGTCCATTTTGCACTGGCGAAGACTCAAATTTCAAGGCTTTCAACAAACAGAAACCCAAGAATGGCAGGAGCTTCCTGTGGATTTATCAAATAGTGGAAGCTCCGAATCTTACAGTCGCCTTGTTACTAAGGCAACCAGCTTATTACACAGGAAGTGTCGCCCATGCTCTCAGCCAGAAATGGCGGACGTTCTGAAGAAGCGGGCCAGAAAGCCAAAAGTTCCTGTTGAACAGAAAACGTACAGGTGCGAATGTTTGGAACTTGTTTGGCCATCTAGACACCATTGCCATCGTTGCCACATATCCTTCCGCACTGCTTTGGAATTTGATGGACACAATAATGGTAAGTGCAATATAGTTCCACCAGCATCTAACAAAAGCAAGAGCAAGGGTGATACTTTAGAGGGGAAGGGAATGATGAACTTTGATGTCGTACGTGCGGAGTGCACCCGTGATATGGACATAGTTAATGCTCCAAGTAGCAGGTGTGACGAGTTCAGCTCAAAGTTGATCAAACTTCAGAATGAGGGAGTAGCACCATTTGATTTTGAGGATATATGTGCCAAGTTCAAAGTAAAGAATTCTAACAAGGATTTGGTGAAGGGTATAGGTCTTATTGGCTCAAATGGGAATGCGTCGCTTATTTCACTTGTATCTCCTTGTCAAAGTGATCTGACAGAAATGCTGGTCACCCCTCCTGAAGTTATTGGTGTTGAAGCCTATAATCCCAAAGCTGATGAGCAGCTTCCATCCTACGAAATAAATGGGACAAGCCTTGGTGGTCATACTTCCGATTTTTCTCCCACTGTTAAAGTCACTGGAGCAGTAAAAGCTGACGAGTGCTCTGGTGAGCAGAAAGATAAAATCTCGTCAATGACGGAAGCTGGTTACTGCTGTATTATTCCAGAGTCTTCACTAAGGCCATTGGTGGGAAAAGCTTCTAATATCTTGAGGCAACTCAAGATCAATTTACTTGATATGGATGCTGCACTTCCTGAAGAAGCTCTAAGGTTATCAAAAGCAACCTTGCAAAGACGATTGACATGGCGTGCATTTGTGAAATCTGCGGAGTCAATTTATGAGGTTTGTATAACGTATGTGTGAGTAAAGTGTTTCTCATTTAACATCGCTATTGCAGTTTTAAATTTAATGGACTGGTCATCTTTTCCGTTAACCACCACCAAGTGTCATGGGTGAAATTGAGACGGCCCTGCTAGATTTCTTTAGGTTGTTTCCTGTTGTTTGCCCTACTGGTTATGAGAAGCTTAAATATCGTATTAAGTAATTGAGTCGTGTTAGAGAATGGATGCCTCAATTTTGGGCATTTATCATCTCTAGAACATTATCATCTTTGACATAATAATAATCATGGTTAAACTTAGCAACCAGTATTGTCCTCTAGGGGATGTATAAACCTTTTTCGCGAGTATGGCAACCATACAGTTTCTTTGCATTACATTTGTGTCCATAGGAGGTATGTAACTGGTGCTTAGCACACACCCCCTCCCCAGCCACCCAGCCCACCACCATCCAAACCCAAACTTAAAAAAGAAAGAAGCAATCCTGACTAAGTTGAAGTTTGTGCAAAGGCTTTCTCCCGCAACCTTGACAGCTGTGAAATAGAATTGGATGAGAAGACACCGGAAGCATTGGTAAAGGTTTGGCATCTTTGCAGTACGAAAAGTAAAAATGTACTTCCATAACATATGCGCTGTAACCAAAAGAAGGAAGTGATATGATTTATACAATAGATAGATAGTAGACGTTGTGGTGGCTTACTTGTGGCGTTACGTTGTACTATGTAGTTATTTCACTGATGTGCATGGATACATTAAGGTGCTTGACAATTTTCTTCTCTTCAGATGGTTCAAGCAACGATTGTGTTTGAAGACATGATTAAGGCAGAGTACTTGAGGAACATGTGGTGGTACTGGTCATCACTTTCAGCAGCTGCGAAAATATCCACCTTGTCCTCCCTTGCCCTTCGTATATATTCCTTGGATGCTGCCATCGACTATGAGAAGATCCACCCAGTTGAGCCTAAGCAGCTGCATGAATCAGATCCCATGCACACCCTATGCAGAAAGCTAAACAAGAAACGGAAGGAACCAGAGGGTTGATTTTCTAGTTCGTGCTTTTTTTAATCAAAGTTGGGAGGGAACACAGAATTCTGAACCAGGCAAGTTTGCTAAATTGAAAGCAAAATGGTTTTGTCCTACATTGAGTGTACAGGAAATGGCATTTGATTACACAGTGGAGAGCTGAAGAATGCTGTACAGAGAGATTGACTTGGCATGCTAATTAAAGGCAGCTTGTGGATGTGTTGCCATTGCAGGCACCCGATTTTGCAGCTTCGTATTTTTTGCTTGGTAAGATAAGATTAGGACAGAAGATAACCATAGGAACGTCACTCACAGAATGGCAAGCGTAGTTGGAAGAAAGAAAAAAAAAGATGAATTTTTTTATTTTGGAGGGGTGGGTGGGGATAGGTAGTCAAACTAGATTAGATGGTGGCATAAAATTTTCGTTTTTTTTACTGTTTCCTTGACGCAGATGTTTACATTTTGCTCCACTAATGAGAATCGAAATTCAGCACTGTTTTTTGCCTGTCAAGCCGAGAAATAGGTAATCTTGCAGCTTAACCGCTGTTACACTTTGATCTTCCTAAGGCAGATTGACAACTATGTATTTGTTATATGGGAACCGAGATTCAGGAACTCTCTCTCTCTCTCTCTCCAGAAATAGAGGAAATAAGCTATTCACGTTGGCTCCGTTAAAATCTCACAAACGCTAGAGCTTTGTGCACTGGGGTCAGTGAGCATGTGGACGTAGACGGTAGTGGGCAATAAGTCTTACGTATATTAACTCTCTTAAAATCTCAGTGGCTAGAGCTTTATGCACTACTGGCGTCAGGATACCACTGCACGCACACATATACATATATAGATATATAGATACATACATACATACATATAGAGAGAGAAAGAGGGTGGAGAAGTGATTTACGATTTAGTGTTGTTGGTGTCACTTAGGGCTTGGAAGTGGCGGGTGACATGGGGTGGTTTTGGGAACGGTCTCATTTCATTGAGGTCAAAAGTGCAATATACTGTGACATACCACCTACTGCTCAAGGACAAAAGCTTACACACACACACACACACACGACGCATCCTTTGGTTAAATGAGTACTTTGTATTAGGACGACCACCTGGTATCTGTGATGTTAACAAGCTTCAACTTCTGATGCTCTTATTTCTTCTTATACGTGAACTGTTTACATGTTATCATTCTTTTTTTGAAGAACTTTTCAAAACCCTGGTCATTTTTACCAATTGCGGATATCTAACATGAACATTTTGGAGTTCAAGAAAGCTTCAAATACCAGTGCTCAACTTAGTAGCTCTGTTAACAGAGAGAACCTGGGCTAGTGATAGAGGAGCCCGATTGAGGAAATCAGTGGACTCCAGAGCTTTGATTCTTGATGCGGAATGGATTAATGGAAAAGCAACCAACAAAAGTTTGCTTTTTCCATCTTTTAGAAAGTTTGACAGTATCAAGAACAATCATGGGAACAAGAACAGTTCATATCTTAGATGCAGCATGTAGTGTATAGATCCATGTGACAAGTAAAATCCTTCTGAAACCAATCTCCATCGTCCTACACGTATATAGCTTTACATCTAACGGCACTTGTGTTTTTATTCATACACAACCAGTTCTTTTTTTGAGATCATATATTACGGAGATGATCATAAGACGCTGAACCTAATATAGAGCACAACCATCATTTTATGACCACACCCACCACCCCGTAGGCTGCTCCTCTTCATGGTGTTGCTGTTGTTCGGCCACAAAAGCGTAGGTGAAGTAAGTACTCCGGCCATCGTCACTGCCATCATCCTCTTCCGACATGACACCATGATCAACTTCAACTGCATTAACACAGCCAGGGAAGTCGTCACTGCCGGGGAAGTAGGAATCGCCGCTGTCAACAAGCTGTGGACCGTCATCATCCACCACTGCACTTCTACCGCTCCCCGTACTAAGTCGGTCCTCCACCTTCACATCAAATTGGAGTGGTGGAACAGGGGCAGCAACCGCCAACAGCGAGTCGGATTTCTGCTCTGATGTTGCTGCTCTGGCCATCTCTTTCGCTTGCAGCTTCTCATTTAAGGAGAATACCTGCAATCGGTACCATATATAATCAGATATACGCATCCCCATGCAATTTAACCCGCTACCCCTACAAGGAAATTTACTATATGTCCAGAGTAAGCTTAGCGTAATTGAGGAGGGTATACCTCAGCTTTGAGCTTCTCATTCCCAGTCAGAATGGAGTCATAGTCTGACATGAGGGAATCATAGGAGGATTTGAGTTTATCGTAGTCCCTCTCGAGCTGTTTGGTCTTCCAACGGGCTCGGCGGTTTTGGAACCACACAGCAACCTGTCTGGGTTGCATTCCGAGCTTCTTTGCTAGCTGGGTCTTACGCTCGGGCTCCAGTTTGTTCTCTACCTCGAAGCTCTTCTCCAGCAAGTGCACCTTCACAAATAAGCCGACCAAAACTAACTTCAAAAGTCACCCATAAACGGATTCATCTTTTAGTAAATTTTGTCGAAACTAACGATAAGGTTCGATTCTGATATGTTTCTTTAAAAAGAATATGCTGGACGTGGATATGCTTATCAGTTAATCTGGAAGGAATATTAAGGTGCCCACTAGATGGATTACTTGGCAAGCATCTGGTAGTGGTTTAATCTACTGACCTGCTCAGGAGAGAGACGACGCTTCTTGTCCGGCAACTGTTCGTCGTAGTAATCTTCGTCGAACAGTTCGTCCGGCGAGCTGAAAAAAGGCCGCCTCTTGGAGGTTTCCTCCATGTTCATCACAGATCTTGATCCTACAATTAGTTATAATATATAATATATCCCAACAAGAAACAAATCAGATTGAACAGCCTCGAGTACTGTAAATTCCTCATTACAAAGCTACAAATCTACACTAAAATCCATAAAAACAACTTTGATTTATCCGTCTACCTACTAACTTTTGCTAACTTGCGATAGCATGAACAGACAATTCTAACATAACAACTTACTTAATTGCTAAAAATACATCATAGAACAGCGGAGACGTATGAACCCGCAGTTGACTTCAACTATTTAACTCTACCTATGCGCATATTAGGATCTACCAAACATGGTATCCATATTTTTAACAAGCGAGCAAATATAGCTAGCAGTAATGCAATGGACCAGTTAACCATCATCAACGTTTTCATCTCTAAAAGTAGGGACAAAATTTGAACTTTCAGTGACAAAGATATGGCCAAATGAAAATGGAGAGATTCAAAAGGATGCAATCACCTCGGAAAACGGGATCACCACTCCCGAGGTACAACATGTTGCCGTGGCCGACAGGGTCAAAGAAAAGACGGCCGGAATCCATGACTGAAATCCCTCCTGCTGTCTACGTCAGATCTCCGACGATGCGTCACTGTCAATCTATATAAGTACTGTATATATATAAATATGTCCGGCTATATATACGTAGAAACTTTGACTTTGATCAGTAGTTTGAGCAAGTCTTAGAAAATCATGAGCTTGTGGCGGAAGAAGCTGGTACTCCACAGCAACCTCGCCGGAGTCTCCAGCGGACATATGCAAAAGCCCATCACGCGATCCACTTTACCCAGCCCACTTGTCCCCCGGCTGGTGTTTCAGATATTCGCCTCTTAACCTAGCTTAAACGGGTCAGAGGCTGTTTAGTGATTTTCAAAACCAGTAAGGAAAGAGGGGGCCGGCTACCGGCCGGAGGTAAACGGAAGAACCTCTCTCTCACAGAGTCACACAGTATTTGTATCTTTGTGGGTGTTTTTTGCAGCTAAAGTTGATAGAGGAGGGGTGACTGCATTTTATAGGGGTTTTGTGGTGGTGAAATTACTTTTCTACCCTTTGAGATAATTTGGATTCGGGCTTTACTGATGGAATGCTTTGGGGTCATTTGCTTCTCTGAGTGGTGGACTATAGCGACAAGTGATGGGTTGAAACTAACTTGCGGCCCGGGTGACGGGCCGCAACGGGTTTTAAGCCGTTGGATAAGTGATAAGATCTAATAAGATGGAGAGATTTTCGAACTATAAGAATGTCAATATTTTATTATGTCAATAGATTTCCTGTTGAGCAGTTTAAATACTCTGGTTAGGATTGAAAGTTTAACTCTTAAGTTGGGACACTCAAGATGTGATATTTAGCAGAGTAAATGAAAACTTGTCCCTCAAATAACAGGTAAGATCATTTGCAAAGTCTGTTACTCGCAATCAAAGCTACCGTGGTTGCAATCGTATTTTTACTTTTGCGTAGGTGGTTGAGCCCACATAAGTTACGTGGGCTGAATCAAAGTGGTCACAATTGGTATACGTTAGTAATTTGCTGATCAGACTTCTAGAGGAACGTTCAATTGCAAGATATAGATTATCAGACAAATTAAAGAGTAACGTAGTAGGAACGCACTATTTTCATCCTATAATATGCTAAATGTCTACTTGATTGGCACTAAAATATCCGCATTTCTCAGTTTAAAAGAAAATGACCAACATATAAAGAGTTGAAAATAACATATCTCAAAATTGAATTTGTACTTCTTTTTTGTTCCTCAGAATCTTAGTGGTTATCACTCCTGTCATGCAACTTTTAATGACACATGCATAAACGAACATCCTTGTAACATCTGAGGAGAAATGGGATTATTGTTCATATAATGACAACACCACAAGTATACGAGTAGCCATGTAGTGAGCTGTAAGACTGCACTTGAGAATATATGGGTCTTCTACTAGGGGTCCATATATATATACAGACACACACACACACACGTCTCTGTGCGTAGAAAAAGCTAACCTTTTCACTTTTAAGAAGCAATTACCTCTCTAACTTTTTCTTTTTTGCACAAAGAAAGATTAATCTCTCGGAGATCGACGCTTGCATATGAGAGAGAATGAAAGGATTGTTCAATGCATCCGACTTGGATTATCAGTTCCAAATCATTATTAATAGCTACTCCATCCTTGCTACATCTTTAGTAAGTTTGAGAGAGAAAGAGGAAATGCGGGGGGGGGGGGGCATGTGAAAGAGTTCGATTTAGTCCATCATTGCTTTCGAATTATCATAACCTCCTTTAAGACCTTAAGTTATCAGAAAATTACGCTCTTATTTATTAAGCTTAATACTTCTATCGTGTGGAAGCTTTCGATTGCACAATAAAGAGATGAATGCATGTTGAGAAATAAATTAAGGTGTATAGCTACCATGTGGACCTTAATAGGTGCACCACGAAAGCTGTAAATCTACGTACTCTTAAAACCTAAATTATAGTTAGGGAATAATCAAAACGATATTATTATGCTTAAGACTTGCTACCTTTTTATCACTCTTTCGGTCGAGATTCTATTCAATTCCTTATTTGCTAAGGCAATCGACAAGACTATCCTCCTCTTGACTTAGAAATGATGGGATGTTTTCGCTTTCCTCTAGTGTAGTCATGGGTATATCTTTCCCTAAAGGTAGAAGTGAGATGGAAGAGTAGAAACTCTAATATGGAGGTAGGGGGAAATGGAAAGCAACATAAAGGAGGCACCTGGGGAGGGACAATGCCTTTGTGATATGTTTTTTGCAAGTGGTGTGTGCATGTACATGGTCCATAGAGATCTATCATGATCACAAAAAGGGAGCATAAGCTAGTGCTGCTTCCTTTATTTGTCTTTAAGATGTGCGACTGCTATGGTGAAATGCCCAGTTGCCCCTCTTGTGTGGAAGATTGTTTCCTGCTAATCAGCCAGAGGAAGATAGCTACATTTCCTGTATAGCCAGTACTCGTACGCCTAAGGGCCACCGAACTCGTCGTGTTCTCTCATTAGACTAGAAAAGCCCAATTGATGATGTTCAATAAGGCCTTTTGGTAAAATCCAACCCAAGGACACATGAAATGAGGCGAGCCCAACACATAAGAAAACCTTTTTCTTTCTTGTTTAGATTAGACTTTAAAGTTTGATTTTGAGAAGTAGGGCTACAACTTGGGTTGACTTTTTATGAGTTCAACCAATTCCACTGAAAGAAAAATGAGTTTACTCAACTCACCTCACTTAGTTATAAAATGGGTTAGGATGGGTTGAACTTAGATCATAGTGGGTTATCTTGGGTTGAACTTTCATCCGGGTAAAAACTCAAAATTTTGTTGGTACCTTCCATAAATAAGAATCATCATCAATCACTACCACCCGCTGTCTCACCGCCATTTGACACTATTGGCAGCTGCCCCCACCACCTGCAGTCACCAACATCGCCGGCAGCCTCCACCACCGCTCACAGCCACCACCATACCCGGCAATCTCCACTTCTGCTGGCCACCGCCAGAATTGCATTGCTGGCAGCCACTGCGGGCAACCACCACTCTATTTTTTTTACTTTAGTAAAAATTAGTACTTAAGTTATCTTGATCAATCCATTGAAACCAAAAATATACCTGCTCAGCACAACTTAACGCAACCCAACCCAGCCCAACTAATTTGATTTTTTATTAGGTTAAAGTTCGTTGGTTTAGAAGCACATGAGTTTTCTTAGGTTGGGTCAAATTCAACCCAACCTACCCAAGTTGCACCCCTATTGAGAAGTAATATTTGAGCTCCACCCCTGAAATTTTAGTTGTATTAATTTTGGCTACACGGTTAAGAGACTTTTAACAAAAGAAATAAAGCCCAAATGATAAAAAGTGGAGCTTCAATATTAAACTTCATCATGTTCTATGATCTTCCTCACAAGTTTTTTGTGTTCCTCGATCACTCGACATCAATAGATTCCCTAGGAGTATCATGGACTCACAACTAAATATAGTATAGTATCCCTTGGCATCTATTCTCGTAGGCTTATGGAATCTTGTCCACTTCTCGAAGGTTTTCTGGGTTTGAATTGGTTTGGGCTGAGACGAAGCTGTTTGGGTTTGGGTTTGGGATTGGGACCAGCTCCTTCTATTGCCTAGGGATGAAATGAAGTTGTTTCGGTTTGGGCTGAGGTTAACCTGCCCAAGATTTGAAACTTTCAAGCAAATCCTTTTCGAGTTTTAACAGTATAGAGTGGATTGGGCTAAAACAAAGCTACCCAAAAATTTGAAGGGATTTTGGGCTGGATTCAGGCCCAAAACTTGTAACTCGTAAGCAATAACGCCCGGAACATGAAACCTCAAATGGGCTCTTCTTGTCGTAAGCCTGCTCGGATAATAGTGCCGCACATTTATTCATTTCTAAAAATAATAAACGAGGACCCGCATAAATCGTGTGTGGTCAATATTTTTGTATGGTTAGTAAAATTTAATTTTTTAAAATTAAATAATGCTCCCTCCATTCCAAGTTTATTGCATACCTTTGACTTGCACTCCTACGAGGAAAAGGGTCAAATTCACTTCTCGTTCTCATTTTATCAATGGCACTTTCGCAACTTGCCATGGCCGACCGCGCCACCAAGAAGTGTCTTTCTCCTCCTCTCTCTTTTCCACTTCAACTCTACCGATTCTTAACCATGGTCATGGTTATAATAAAATTCGGACTTCAATAATTAAGGTTCTGTTTGGTAACTTTTAATTTTTTTAATTTTTCTCCAATTTTGTAAACTGGAGAAAATAAACGCGTTTGACACACAATTTTCGTTTTTTATGGGTTTTGAAATTGGTGGCGATTGGTGGTCGTGGGTGAGCCGATTTAGATATGGAATGGGCCGACAGTGGTGGGTCGTGGCAGGGCAGTGTGGTGGTCGTGGTTGTGCCGGGGTGTGTTGGAAATTTTCCAATAATAGATTATTACCTTATTAAAGTTTGTACTACAAGGAATAAGTTGCAAAAAGAATCAATCAATCTGATTGATTGGTTTGAGATATTAACTCTCAAACATTGGCATTTAATAAGGTGGAAAGTAATAATGAAGTGCGTTCCCACATTGATTGGGAAATGAGAAAGTTAAGGGTATTTAAATGGCCATGTGACATACCATATTGTTCTAGAAACACATGGTATGCATGGCCATGCACTTGCACATGTGCGGTGCACCGCACCGCACACGCGCGGCCGCGCGCCGGCGGCGGCGGCGTAAAGGCGCTATTGGCGCTTTTAGGCGCACTTAGCGAGCCCTCGCCCCGAGCCCAGCCTTAACTTTTGCGACAAATTCAGCTGTGAGCTGCAACTTGAGCTGAAACAGTTAATTTCGCAATGACAACTGCCATTGGTGCCTTTTCGTAAAAGTTGCACCTCTATATGTGTCTACAGTTTGTGACTGTTAAGTGACATCTGCAGAGTCACTTAACTACCACAACTGTTTGCACCTGTTCAAGGCACCCTTTGGTGTCTATAAATAGGCTGATGGTCAGAACATAGAATACACTTCGAATTTCTCTCTTGCTCTCTCAAATTTCTGTCTGTTGATTGCATTCTGCTGTGATCAATAGTGTCTCGCCTGTTTTATCTTGGGAGGCAGATTTGCTGCTACCCTAAGCAGATTATAAGGGAGCAAATACTGTCTTAAGGAAAGAGTGCAACGCATTCGACTCAGGCATCTTTACTCCAGTTTCTCCATACTGCCTTTTTTGTCCAACAGGGTGGTCGCGGGTGGTAGTGGCCGTTGGTGGGTTTGTCGGGGTCGCCATTGGTAGGTCGTGATCAGTGGCCGAAAGGTGTTGCCAAGTGGTGGCGTTGAGGCGGCATCGCCGGAGTGTGTTTCCGGGTAGGGGGTCGTGGTGGCTGCGATGGTGGCCTGTCAGTAAGGTGAAGGGAGGAGGCAGTGTGGTGGGGCTGTTGATGGGTTGCGATTGGTCACATAAGGGTGTTGACAGTCACTGGCAACACGCCAACACCTAGGCTTAATTGGTGGCGTTAGAGAGACGATTACAGTGGGATTGTGGGGGTTAGTAGCAATGTTGTTGGATTTGGTTGATGATAGGTTGTACAACATGCATTGTTGGTTGTAATATTCGAACTCTCAAATATGATTTGAATCTTTAGCCTTTTTTTAAATTCAATCTTCAACATTTTATTAAAAAAAATTCACCTATTCCATCTTCAACATTTATGGTTTCTCTTTTGTTTTTGTTTTTTGGTGTTGTTGAAAAATGACGCAAAATAATTTCTTAAATAGTTAATAACTATTGTTTTGATTAATAAAACTAATGTTACTGAACGTGATATTAAACACTTATACATGGTACCTGATTTTAAAATTCAATCTTCAACTTAATAATACCTCCATTCATTCCATTTGATATTTAGTCGTTCTCTAAGATAGATAGAGTTTTGTATTATTTGACAAATCGAGGTAGGGTAAAACAACGAGTGAAATCAATATGACATTTTGTGGTTCCCTAAGATAGATTTTAAGCATCTTTTACCAAATCGAGTTAGGGTAATATTTATATGTACCAAACATATCTCGGAAATTTTTAAAATTTATTTTACTAAATGTAATAATAATACTTATACATAATACTTGATTTTAAAATTCAGTCTTCAACTCAATACTAGGTACCTCCATTAATTAATTCCTTTTGGCCTCCATGACGTTATATCTAGCTACTGTTTTTTAACTTTGATCAAATGTCGCGTAAAAAGAACTTTAACAAGTGATACAGTGAATGAGTCGCACACGCATATCATATGCACAACGGCTTGTTTTCAATTTAAGAAACTTACAGTCAAAAACTTTCGAAAGCACTAATTGCCTCATTTGAAACTATGTTTCCGGTTCACGTCTTAGTTTTAAGAGGCTGCTCTAGCTATCTATATACATAGCAACTAGTTGTTGCTTGGTATAACATGGTCAGAATTTCCTTTAACTAACATACTTCCATTTTTACGCTTCAGAAAGGTTGGTCTTCCATTTCCATGTAACATACCATCTGGCCATAACTCGGTTTTTATTTGCAACAATAATTAATGAGATTAAGACTTATCATCACGTCCTAACGTCAAGTTGTTTAACTCGCGAGAACGTACACTGATCATCGCCGCTGCCTTATATGTTAATGACCCCGAGTTACATGATTGTACCTTGTGCATAAAAAGTGGTACAAGAGAGCGGTCGATCTTACTAAAAAAAAGTGTCTCGCAACTGGGCTATATACAATTTTAACCAAATTTAGAGGATAAAGATAAAGAGTTTACGTAACCTGTTGTAACAGTACTAGTATGAATCAGTTTACTGGATCAGTGCTTGGGCCGGGGGCAAGCCGATGAAAATGGCAGTGGGTAGTAATAACCTGGACAAACGAGTCCAATTACTTGCTCCTTCTAACTAACTGAACCGTCGGAACGCCGCGGCGCAGTTCGCACGGCGCAAGAATCGGAGCCGTCTCGGAACGGGGATATTAGAATTTCAGATCACTTGAAAGTGGTCGAGTTGAAGATAGAAAGTTGGAATTGAAGTCCAACTAAAACTCCGAATATCCGGCGCGCTAGCTATATATAACCGTCGCCTCCGCATGACAATGAGCTCACACTTCATACACCAAACCCCTCTCTCTAACGTCTCTCTCTCTAGCTAGGCCTCTCATTCTCACAAGTTTCAAGATGGTGGCTCATGCAGATATGATTCGTACTGTTATTGGCATCATCGGTATGTGCCGATTATGTAACATGTAATTAATCGCAGAGAAAAGTAGCGTGTAGGCATGATTGCGGACTTGGAATTTTCTCTTTACAAGCTTTTAGATTTGATCTCTTTTGTATGTTCAATTAGATATTACTGAAAACTTGATGTAGATGAGTTCCTACGTGTGTGTGTGTGTTGTATTGCGTAGTTTGAATGCATGATCGTGTAGGGATATGTATGAGATAACGTAGATGAGACGATGATCTGATTTGAATGCTGGACTTGCAGTTTTCGTTTCAGTTTTTTGAATCGAGATGAATTTCTACATGCGCACTTGTGTGCGTGTTAATTTTGGCGTTTTGGTCCGTATAAATCATGATCGAAATGCTGGACTTGAATCGAGATCAATTACTATGTGCTCGTGTTCATGTTTTAGTGTGTGAGGTTATACACTTGGCTGTTAACTGTTGTAAATGATATGTGTGATAGATGATGCAATCTTTGAAACAGTATATTGCATGATTACTCCAAAATTTTGCTAGTTTTTTTCCGATTTTGATCAATTCAACCTTTGAAGATCTTTTGAAAAGCTTAGCGTGTGTGTGCGGACGGATTGATTGTTGCAATCTTGGAGACCAGTATATTGCATGATAGCTCCAAAGTTTTGCCAAGTTACTTTTCTTTTGATCACTTGAATCGTTGAAGATCTTGAAAGCTTACTATGTGCGTGTCTGTGAGAGAGATTGATTGTTCGTATTCTATCGTACTGTGTGAAAGATGTAATGCAGGCATGCATTTATAAGTTACAGGCATGTTAGAATTGAATGCTGACCTTTATACACACACATTAGCTAATGCAAAATTCTGGCGTAAAGTTTGTGCAATACCTAATTCCTTTTCGATTTTGGCGTAAAATTGTTTGGCCCATGTATACCTTTGTCTTTGAATACAATGCACTAACTACCGATTCACTTTTGTTTCACACAGGGAATGTCATCTCTTTTGCCCTGTTTGCATCTCCAATGTAAGTCGTTAATAGTGATACCACATGCATCAATGATGGAGTATATTTTTGCCCTTGTATATTAAGCGATAACACAGATCTAGTACATATATGTTATATTATCAAACCGGTTGGTATTTTTGCAGTCCTACAATGGTAGGTGTTGTCAAGAAGAAATCAGTGGAGGAGTTCCAGCCCTATCCTTATCTGGCAACTGTCATGAACTGCCTTTTCTGGATCTTCTATGGTACACCAATTGTCCATCCTCACAGCACCCTAGTGGTCACTATCAATGCCGTTGGGCTTGTCATGGAACTCTGCTATCTGTCTCTCTTCTTACTATACCCGAACAAGGACGCAAAATCAAAATCAAAATACCCTCGGGTATGCAGTTATAACTCGTGTGTTTGCAATCATACCTCATGTTTTGACAAGAAGAGAATTAAGAGATCTAGAGAGAGCTTGATTACATATGAGGCCTTGTTGTCTATTTCAGGTGAAGTTGTTGGCAACTCTTTTGACTGAGCTTGTGGTGTATGTCATCGTAATTGTTTCCGTTTTAAAAACATGTCACACTTATTCGAAGAGGTCTGAGATCGTCGGTGTTATCTGTATCGTCTTCGGATTGATAATGTACGGTTCTCCTTGCCTCGTCATGGTATGTCTCTTGGAAACCCATTGCACTGACGTGAATGAACTTCTAATTAGTCATGCTATTGGCTGTATATCATAATTTCAATCTCGTGCGCAATCTTGAACAGTACAAGGTGATCGCCACACGGAGTGTTGAATTTATGCCATTTTGGCTCTCTGCTGCTAGCTTCTCAAACGGACTCATCTGGATGGTCTATGCCCTCCTCAGATTTGACCTGTACATCTTGGTAAGTTTATGGTACCAGGAGTTGCAGAAACAAGGGGAGGCAAGCTTATAATTGTATATCTAATCAACATATATTTGCCTCTCTTGTAGATTGCAAACGGCGGGGGAGCTCTGCTTGGTGCCTGTCAGTTGGTATTATATCTGTGCTATCGCAATGCAGCTCCAAAGGGCGGCAAAGAGTTGCAGCTCCCAGTTTCGCTGCCAAGCAATTGATGGTAGAACAGAGTTACTTTCCTTTGCCGTCTTCCGCTTAATTACTGACATAGACTGAGATTTTGAATTCGTATAATTCTGGTTTTTAAAAGCGGCATTTAGTTTGTTTGTACAGCATAATATATGGGGCATAGATTTAGACCTCTTGTACGTACCCTTTGTGATTGAGGTTTTGGCCCCTTTGGTTTTCGGGGAAAATTCAGTTTGGAGTCCTGAAAGGCTATTTATTGGAGACTAAACACGTAAGGTTTTAATTAACGGATTAAATCTTCAATATAATTTTCATCTAAGAAGAAAAAACAGAAAGCCTTTTCATGCCAACCAACTTTAGAACTCAATTTACTCATTTTTTCTACTAAATCCAAAAGCCTATTGTTACTATAGCTTGAAAAAGTCTTGTTAAAAATGCTTTTACTGACAAATAATTTAAGTTATGTTTGCTTCATATGGCATTATTGTAATGTACGTACTTAATAAGGTGCTAAACTCAAAAGCCAAAAATGGAATTGCGCGAGTAGTGTAACTGTGCAATCAAGGCATTTACGCCACAATGCCCCTAGTTTTGCTTCATTAGTGTCCTAAGTGAGGTTTTTGTTGTAAATTCGTGTTAAGCTTTTTCCATACTGTGTCATCTTCTTTCCATTTCGAAGAATAGACCGGAGACCTTGATAAGCCTAAGCTTGATTTTTTTGCAAATTGGGAGTGATCATGTTCGACCCAAGCCCCACACGACACGCAACCCATAACCACCAAGCGAATCACCACCCCATGCTACACTCTACCGCACGAACCACCACGCAACACACGATCTTCAATCACTACACCACGCCACACGCTGAAAAATCGCCCCACCACTACACCCAACGTGCAATCGTCATCACCAGTATACTCAGCAACCACCGCGTCCACCAATCATATACACACCACCATCGGTGATTGGGTTTTGGGATTTAGATTGGGTTTTAAAGTGACAAGCAATGTGATGTATTAAAGCATGATAACATTGTTGGGCTCATTCTCTAACAGCTTAAGCTTTTAAAGCAGATGGTAACTTAACATGGTATCGAAGCTTTGATTTGGCAATTCTTCTCGCTTGCACATCTGGTCCCCTTCTGTTTATTTATGTCTTGATTTGTCTCTTCACGTGAAATCAGGGGGCTTGCACGTTGGACTCGTTCTCTAACAGCTTAAGCTTTTAGAGCATATGGTAACTTAACAGGTTGAGCGACTTAGAGGTGGTGGCGGTAGGTGTGGTGGTTGATTGGGAGGTGATGGCAATAGGTGCGGCTGGAGTCTATGACGGGTTGAAAGTTGGAGGAAGAAGATGAGAAAAATAGCAAGAAGAAGAAGAAAAAAGAAGGCTAATAAAGAAAAGTGACATTTGATTTTTCTACAAATTTTGAACTCCCCATAATTCCACTGAAACGTTTACAGCCTCATCACTCTGAGGAAGATTTTGGCAGGAATTGGCCGTGGGATGCCAGCTACATAAATTCGTGAAGTTGGTGATGCACAATAGCACAAAAATAATTTTTAGTGGTGTTGAACCCAACCATGAATGCATTTTAGGGACGTCTCGCATAATTAACCCCAATCTAAAATGCAAGCACGGAAAATAAGCTTAGCAAACAGTCCGTGGAAGTATACTAACTTCTAACTTTCTATTGATAGAGGCACAACTAGTTGAATGTGCACCTATGCTCTGATTTTGTATGACAAAAAAAAAAAATATTCATTAGAGGAAGCTTTATAGCTACACTTACAATAAATCTCTTATGTCTAATAGTCATTTGATCTTTCAAGATTAGTTACCAGAAATTACTGTGCAACTTATTAAACCAGTCTCTCACCAAAAATCAAAGGTGGATGAAGTTTTTTTTTGAATTGCAGTCAAAAACTTTGAAAAGCACTAATATTAATTGCCTCTCATGAAATAATGTTTCCAGTTTTTGTCTTAGCTAGTTTTAAGAGGATGCTATATATGCACAACATTTAGTTGTTGCTTGGTTAATATGGTTCCAATTAATTTGCTTGGATTAGCACAATTTCATTTTTGTGGTTCAGAAAATCTTGAATACTCGTCTTTGGTCTCCGATGTTTTGCCTTCTATTAGTACATTATCTCTCTTTACATTTCTTACAACTGAAGATACTACTCTGTACCGGTTGTACTGGCCGGTAGAGCTGATATCGGCCGAGAATTATGTACATGCCGACATACTGTGTTTTGTATTGGTTTCTTAAAAAAAAAAAAAAACATGTGTTCAAATTAAATACAGTTGACCTTTCATAATTTAAGTGATTTAATAGCTTCCAATAGTTAACTCATGAAGTTTTGTGAAACTAATTTCCTTTCAAGACGTATATAATCAATAATCTCTGATGATTAGGAATGAAAAACATTTTTGAAAGGACCATCTAGTATTATTATGCATCATAAAAGGCAAAACACGTGTGTATACTCTTATTGCGTTGATATCGGGAATGAAGGTGAACACGAAGGTGACGGAGAAGATGAACAAATTTGTATTGGTCAACTACAAACTCTGATATGTTCAATTCTTTCACAATATATTAGAAGAAGATGATTGCACAATTTAAGATTCTCTATCTGATTAATGAAACTTAAAAGAAAATTTAAAAGGGTTGATAATGTGAGAGGACCAGAAGTATATCCGAAGTAGCATTCGGCACCACAAAATTTGTCTTAATTATGTAGCACCATAAACTTGTATAAGTGTGGCATGTAACACCTTCCGACCAGGCAACCAGAAAAATGATTTAACTCAAGCTTAGGGGGACACTTTTGGCAAATCATTCTTTTTTATCTTTTTCACTTTCTAATACGGCACCACTTCTCCCCTCCACTACATCGTCATCGCTGTCTGCATTACCACCACCTGCTCCGAGCTTGCCACCTACCCACCTCTTCTCCGGCGTCGTTGAGATTGGGAGGCCACCCTGAACCCCAGATCTGCCCCCATTGACATCGCCATGCACACTGTCGTCCACGCGGCATCACCATAAACCTCTGGAATCGACGCTGCGGCACGCCCTCCACCCTTACCAGCTGCCGCCCGCCACGGCTCCCAGTGCACCCCCCCCCCCTCCGACTTAGCGGCATATAATGAAACCGGTTGGTAGTTTTGCAGTCTCACAATGGTAGGTGTTCTCAAGTGGAGGAATTACAGCCATATCCTTATTCAGGGACTTTTACGAAACACCGTATGTCCATCCAAACAGCACGACAGTTATCACAATCAATGCCACTGGGCTCGTCATGGAACTTTGTTACTTGTCTCTCTTACCCGAGCAAGGACGCAAGATCAAGATCAAGATCAAAATAAACCCTGTGTTTGCAGTCATACCTTATGTTTTGACAAGCAAGAAAATTAAGAGAGCGAGCTTGATTACATATGTGGCGTTGTTGTCTATTTCAGGTGAAATTATTATAGCAATTTCTTTTGACTGAGATTGTGGTTTATGCCATCGTTATCCTTGTGGTGCTAAAAGATATCATCATGTCACACCCATCCGAAGAGGTTGCGTCGAATGTGGATTAATAATGTACGGTTCTCCTTGCCTTGCATTGGGATGTCTCATGGAAACCCATTGCATTCATGTGAATTATCTTCGAATTAGTCGTGCTACTGGCTATATGTAATAATTTCAACCTTGTGTGTAATCTTGAACAGTTCAAGGTGAACACTACAACGAGTGTTTAATTTATGCCATTTTGGCTCTCTGCTGCTAGCTTTTCAGACGGACTCATCTGGATGGTCTATGCCCTCCTCAGATTTGACTTGTACATCTTGGTAACTTTATGGGACAAGGAGTTGCAGAAACAAGGAGAGGCAAGCTTATAATTGTACATCTAATTAAGATATATATTTGCTTCTCTTGTTAATTGGAAACGGTGGGGGAGTTTTGCTCGGTGTTTGTCAGATGGTCCTTGTGATGGCACATCACATTGGGCCGCGAAGAGTTAGAGCTCCCCTCCCAGTGAGCAGCAGCAGCAATGTGTTTAGACTGAGATTTTGAATTCTTGTGATTCTGGTTTTTCAAATCGGCATTCAGTTTGGAAATACAAGCTAACATATGGGGCAGTAGCTAGACAGTTGATTCTTGTCGACTCTATATACAGTGTTTTGAAACGTGAGCATTTTGTCGAATTGTCTCAATCGTTATTTGGATGGGGTTGTCATCCATTTTGATTTTCTCTAAATGATGAATAAACTTATGTCGTACGTAGAAAGATCTTCATATAGTAATGGTTAACGGTCGCTAAATATATATATATTTTTAAAAATTTCC
This sequence comes from Escallonia rubra, assembly GCA_033065855.1. NCBI lineage: Eukaryota > Viridiplantae > Streptophyta > Magnoliopsida > Escalloniales > Escalloniaceae > Escallonia > Escallonia rubra. The sequence goes on along the minus strand of JAVXUO010000243.1, from coordinate 136,626 downwards.
CAATTGAAAAATTTGTGAGAACTGCAATTCATATATAACCCCGGGGGGGAGGAGTATTATTGAATGACATTTCTTATAACATTTTTAGCGATAGTTCTTAATAGTACTTTTTTAAGGTCACTAAATAAAAATCATTGTTTTGTCCCAATCGAGATTCCCTAGGTTGTTATCACGAGCTCCAAGACCTCCCTCCGATGCAGAATGAATAATAAATTGTATTGTCTTTTTTTTTTAATTTTTTATTGTTATACAAGAAATTCTAAATATCTTTTTACGCCTCCAGATAGAGTCTGAATAGCAACCAAAAATTCTTTCAATAATAATTATTTTTCTCAGGAAAGATCGCCAGGGAAACCATAATCACAAAAATATACTCCATGAGTATAAATTAACGTAATAAATATGCGAAATTTGAACCAATTCTGTGTGTGAATGTGACCCACCCCAAACCTTTTAATGACCTTATCCAGAGCGTGAGGATGACTTGAACCCCCCATGATCTGATTTTCCATGCTTTTTCTCTGCCACAAAATCTTATCATCTTCTATCTTTCTCCTGCTATATCCATCTCCAGATTTCCATTTCCTGTTCTCCTCAAAACCCTAATGCCACCCTAGGTCTTTTGCCAACCAAATTTCAACTTCAATGGCAGCAATTGTCTCCTGCCACTACTATTCTTCTCTGTTTAGTACTACCTCCAAGCTCATCACCCCTACTTCATCCCCCAATTTTATCCCTCTTGTACATACCGTTAAAGATGCTTCAATTAGGAGGCTCGCACCCCGATGTTCCGCCGAAATCCCTCGTCGTTTTCAGCTCCACAACAAAAAGGCATGCTCTTCTAGATCTCGTTCTTTTACTTCCCTGTTCATCATATATCGCATTTCTAGGTAAGAAATGACAGCCAATGAAGTTTCGCTAACTAAGCAAAAACTGCTACGTTCCGAGTGTAGTCAATATTTGCACGCGGTCCAAATTTTTTGCTTACTTGACGAACCCTCGGTTGTCACGGGCTAAGAATCACTCCACACACATTTCGATTTAAGTTTGTTAGACAAATTAAGAAATTCGAAATTAGTGTGGTGTATGGTTTCTGTGTATGATAGAACTTAACAATGTGGGCAGGAAGATGCATTTTGGGGGTTGAAAGAATGTGCAGTTTCTATTGTTTTGGCGGTTGGATTGGTAACAGGGGTGCCTGCATTGGGTTGGCCTAGTTATGCCAATGCAAGTACCCAGGCAATGCCAGATTTGGCAATGTTGATCTCTGGGCCGCCAATTAAGGATCCAGGGGCATTGTTGAGAAATGCTCTGCCCATTGACAATAAAGCAATCAGGGAGGTTCAGAAGCCGCTCGAAGACATCACCGAGAGTCTCAAGATTGCCGGGGTCAAGGCCCTTGATTCGGTTGAAAGAGTAAGAATCACGTTCATTGTTGTATCTGTATGCTTTCAGGACGATTGGCAATATGGTAACCAAAGATTTATTTTTGTTTGAGTTGTAGAACGTGAGGCAAGCTTCTCGGGCTTTTAAGCAGGGGAAAAGTTTAATTATTTCGGGATTGGCTGAATCAAAGAAGGACCATGGGATTGAATTGCTTGACAAGCTGGAAGTTGGGATGGATGAGCTCCAAAACCTTGTGGAGGATAGGAATCGAGATGGAGTTGCACCTAAACAGAAGGAGCTACTTCAATATGTTGGAGGGTAAGTGTTATAGATGTGCCTTTTGATTTCATGCATGCATACGTTCGACTCACAGATTCTAAATAAAGTAATTGTAATGGGTCTCCAACATTAAACAGGTAGTGGTAAGAATTTCTATCGGTGTTCAGCTTAGTTAGGATCAAATTGGCTTTAACATTGATGCTCAGTAATGGCTCTATATAAGGGATTCGGAATTCAAATAATGTTGATGCTCAGTTAAGGCACTTTCAATTAGATAACTCTTTGCAAGGTCAAATTAAGTCCATAAGAAAAAGGGGCAGCACAAAGTTTTCTGGAAAAGCTTTCAAATTTAAGGACTGGGAACTAGGATTTAATGCTACAGCTACACTCCAAACACTAGTTTCCTCTCAAATTTAATGCTAGAAGGACCCTGATATGGTCATGAGTTGTATGCAATCCTATGGAGTACCTTCATGAATCAAACTTCGGAAGTTTCATCATGTCAATATTGAGTATTAACCTCTGCTTTAGCCTGTTCATGGAACCTCAGTAGAGGTATTTCTCGCCTCCTAATGTGTTTTCTCTAAGGGCTGGGTGTGGTATGAAATGATGGGGATAAGAATAGTAAAAGTATTAGTACTCATATAATGTTATTGCTCAGTTATGACCCAAGCAAGAAATATATTAGAGAGGATGGTTTGGGTAGGGATGTTACAAATAGCCGGCCCAACTAGTTTGGAACATAAGTTTACTTAAGAACATGATCCCACTCCTCACAATTGAATTCGTCAGTTAAACTATCTTAGAATTGCCAATCTTTTTTGTTGTTTTTAAAGAGCCTATTCACTGCGGAATAAAGTGTGAATTGGCCTACCCAGTTATAGGTGATTTGTAGTTATCACGTGTCATCTTTTGGTGTGACAAGGGCCTTGGATATTAGTGTCCACTGACTTTAAAATGTTAGTTGTGGTTCTTTCGAAGAGGACGTGCTATCATGACGTTGGTGCCTTAAACAATATTTTGTGCAGGAAAAGAATCGTAATATACGGTGTACGTTTAGCAATTCTATTAAATTTAGTGACGGAGGAATAACGAAAATGCCTAGGCTTGTTAATGAACTGTATATTTTTTTCAACACAAAAGTTGGAAGGACTTCAAAAAGTTAATCCCCCAAAACTATGCAATTCTCATTTAAGCCTTGTCATGACTGCAGCTGAGATCTTCCTGGGGCATTGGGTTTCTGCAGTGTTGAAGAGGATATGGTGGATGGCTTCCCATATGAAGTGCCTGAAGAATATCAGAATTTGCCTTTGTTGAAGGGGAGAGCAACTGTGGACATGAAAGTCAAGGTTAAGGACAACCCTAACGTGGATGAGTGCGTTTTCCGTATTGTTCTGGATGGTTACAATGCCCCCGTTACTGCCGGTAATTTTGTAGATCTGGTGGAAAGGCATTTTTACGATGGCATGGAAATTCAAAGAGGTAAGACAGCTTGGATAAAATTTTGATTTAATTTACAGGTAGATATCGAGGAACATTTTAAATTTGCTTTTGCTAGCTTAAAGACCGATAATATAGTCAATATATATTGGTCCTTCTGCTTTTTTTTCCTGACTCTTAAGTATTTACTCTGATTTTCGCAGCGGACGGTTTTGTAGTCCAAACAGGAGACCCTGAAGGTCCTGCTGAAGGTTTCATTGACCCCAGCACAGAGAAAACCCGTACAATACCTTTGGAAGTTATGGTAGATGGAGAGAAGGCACCATTCTACGGAGCAACTTTGGAAGTACGTTTCTCAATATGCCCATCTCTCACTTTTGTGTGTGTGTGTGTGTGTAGAGAGAGAGAGTTTTGGTTGGGCAGTGAGGGGGTGATACCATGATAAGGTTGTGTACATGGGAAAGTATTTCGTACAAGACACTTTTCAATCTCCTCTACTGCATCGTGTATTATGTTGATTTCAATAGTTTGATGACACTTGGTGAGTTTGTGTGTGCAAGATAACTCCTTTTCCTTGTAAGGAATCCTCTATAGGCTCTACATCTGTATCTTTCCGTGTCAGTTGCTTATAAATCTGTCTGATATTTCTTTGGCCCGGGAAAATCTAACATTACTTGTGTGTTTCGGACAGGAGCTTGGTCTATACAAGGCTCAGGTGAAGCTTCCATTTAATGCATTTGGAACGATGGCTATGGCTAGAGATGTGAGAATTCTAAACTAGTACCAACCGTCAGTTATTAGTTGATGGATTAACGGAGGTTGCTTTTTCTTACTTTTCCTTATTTATTTATTTACTTGCTCAGGAGTTTGAGGATAATTCTGCTTCGAGCCAGGTATTTTGGCTATTAAAAGAAAGCGAGCTGACTCCTAGTAATTCCAACATATTGGATGGTCGCTATGCAGTTTTTGGTTACGTGACACAGAATGAGGATTTTATTGCGGATCTCAAGGTTGGAGATGTCATAGAGTCAATTCAGGTAGTATCAGGACTTGATAATCTTGCCAATCCGAGCTACAAGATTGCTGGCTAGATCTACCTGTACTTTTTGTGTTAGATAGAAGATACTTGAGTCCATTTAGAGTCAGTTCCGGGAGTTCATTGGAAGGGACAGTACGTTCTATGTTGCTTAAGTTGTTTCATTAGATGGTTTACACCAATTTATTTCGAGAGATCATTCTTCCCCATATTACATGTATGTCGGTTACCGGAACCAATAAATGAGAGTCAGCCATTGAGGAATTTGCATATGTTTATGTGGCCTCTGTAGCCGTAAGTATAAGCGAGAAGACGTATGAATGTAAAGCTTTCTTACTCAAGCCTCCTGTCAGCTGCACAATTCACGCTCGCCTGGTCACTGACTCAGGAACCGGGTAAACACCGACCCAATTTTAACTCCAAGAAAATTGGTCTCGTGGTGGTTGGTGGGGGAGTAAACATGAAATATTATTACATAAAGGGTGTTCCGTTACAAGGAAGCCGAAAACTTCTTTCATCACAGCAGCCAATCGTACATGTTTCGTGATTGGAACTGAAAGGTGCAATTTGTCAAGGATCGAGATGAAGATTCCACCCAGCCGAGAAAGCAGAGGGAAGCAACTTCTTCCAACTCCCTTTCAGTGACGTAATTTTGTCGCTGCATATGTTTAGTGGCATCCTCAGAACAGTTGGCAATAGCAAAATAAGTCGAAAAGAGTGGCACTTGTGGAACGCTGTAGCTTTGAAATCAGGCAAAAAATGGCGTCGCTAAAATTTGTGCCAAAATTGCCATAAAGCTATATCTTAATTTCCATTTCACGAAGTGCCATGAAACCGTTAGGGGGGGTTTTCACTTGGTGATCCTCGACTGCCTAACATGCGTTAATCTCCCTTTTACGAAATCCAGCATTGCTTCCAAGTTATCTCGATCAGACTCCAGTTCGATGGTAAACCAAATGGACTGGTAGCGCAATTGAGCACAACACAGATCGTTGCCTCCTTGCTATCAACTAGCTAAGAAAAGGCCATTCTTAATCTACCGTAAAACCTTTCTTGAAAATCTAAAAATGTTACGAAATTCAATGCCTAAAATATATGTATATTTAGAATTCATTACTCGCAGAATCCTCCAAAATTACTGTCTCAGTTTCTGCGGGTATTTTCATAGAGGAAGAAGAAACTTACTAGTACTATCGTCTTTCAACTTGGAAATCATCATCTGATCAGCAGAAGCCAAGAAGTCATTTAATGTGATTAGTAAGATTAGCATAGGGAAAAAATAATGCGGCAGGCAATTTTGTCAAACTCGCCATCGCTTAAAGGGAGTCGTCCAGCTATTTGAAAGATGTCCTTAGACACCAAATTAGTTCTTCGGTTCATGCGACAGATCCTACAAAATAATTCAAGAGCTAGATGTGCCCAAAAACGCATAATGGCTCAGGGAGTGCAGATTTAAGGCGGACCGTAAAGGAATCCCGTTTTTGTCGTCAGAAGGCATATAGCTAACCTTCTGCGACAGGCAATGGACAATACACGTAAGCCCGAATCCAAGGAGGAGAGGCTAATGGTACCGTGGCCTGGATAAGATTAGGGAAGGGAAGTACAAAGGGAAGACTCAATGAGACGAAACGCGTAAAGCATTAGCAACGACTTAAGATGCAAATGAACTAACTGATGTTAATGTGTTCGCAGTATACGTGGAGGTGTATTAAGTTATCAATTAAGCTGTTAGAGAATAAATTCAACAATGTTATCATGCTAACACTCTCCCTCGCGTGCAAGCCCCTAATTACACGTGGAAAAGACAAATTAAGGTGCACCATCACCAAGTACACAACAATGTTAAGTACCAGTTATTCTAAAAGTTTAAGCTGTTAGAAAACCGGACCAACAGTGTTATCATGTTTAACAAGGTGCCATAAAGAATGCATTCTGAGTCAAAAGTTAAGTATGCTGATGTGCTTCGGGATAGAGTAAGGGCGGAACAAGGGCAGAGACTAAGGCTTTCCAGATAAAGCCTGGGGAGTGGTAATGCTGCAAGAGCAAAGTCACGGAATGAATACACGATGACGGTCACTAGTCCAATGCTTAGATCCAGACTCAAGGTCTACCGTCAAAGTCCAGTGTGTTTCTCTCTCTAGAATTCCTAGCTCTGAAGTTTTAGAGTGAGAATGTAATATGTGAAATGAGCTCAAGTCCTCTGAAAATTAATTTCCGAGCCCTATATAGAGCGCTTGAGAATGTGATGTCATCAAGCGACATGTGGCACTCTTTAGGAGCAACACCTCACTAAGCGTCGGTGGTTTATAGGCTATCGGATTGCCTATTAACCTGGCATGTCCCACACAGCTTCGTTATATCTGTCTGAAAAGACTGGTTAACATATCGCCGGTGTGGCCAAAGGACGCCTTGATTTAGCCACAAGTCCAATGCCCTTGATGAGTTCTATAAGAGTATCGAGAGACGCATGCAACCTAGCAGTGGTGGGGAAGGCCCCGTCATTCAACTGCAGGCGAACCAGACACGATGCCATCTAAAAAAGTGCTCTTGCATCGGAGTGAATCGAGGGTCTTGGTCTCTTGGATTGCTAATGAAGAGCCCTATGTGCCAAAGCACGTAGACTAGTCAAGCAGACACCCTGTTGAAGATAGTGACCCGAATGAGTCGTCTATCCCGTGAGTGAGTCCCTGTGCTGGAGCAGTTAGAGCGCACAAGGTAATATCTTGGAGGAGCCACCTACCTGACCGGCCGAAGTAATTTTGAAAGGTGTCGCCTCCTCGACACGCTGAGATAGTGTCTCTGCGGAGTCGCACCTTTTGCGGAGCCAACCTATAAAGATTTTGTGCTTATTTTCTTTTATTTCAATTTTGGAAAAGTGAACAACTTGCGACAGGTCAAAACCGAGCCATTTACGTTCAGCTTAAAGAGTATTAGCAAGAAAATACGAGTAAGCTTGTGATAGCTCAACCGTAAAGATCTTCAAAGTTATCCTCGAAGCCTTGAGCCATGGGTGACCGTGGGTCACCCGTGGGTAAGCTATCGCTGGTACAGGTTTAGTGAGTATAGGTAGAATTTATAATGACTTTTATGAGTTGCATTTTCTTGGACTCATGCCCACAGGCAGGAGTGAACCCAAACGTCTAATCGGGGGGACAAAAAAAGTTCATAAAAACTTTGATGGCTAATATAAAAGAATCTATGTCACTATTGATTACGTTAAATACAAGATAAATTGCTCAATTTTGCTAATCATCATATAATTTTACCATTTATAGTAATTTATTTAAGTTAGTTAACAACAAATTACTAATTGTATTGAGGACAATAGTCACATATAAGTTAATATACTATAACAATTAAAAAAAAAAAACTAACCTTGATTCAATCGTGTTTCTTTGTAATCTGAAGATTTGATATTTGACATTTAGAAGAATGAAGATGGAGTAAGGAAACGAGAAAGACAAAGATTATGACAACCAGCGGTACATAAAATAAAAAACACATAAAAATGAAACCCTAATACATTAATATTACAATATAGTGGTATTTTATAAATATTTTTAAACACGAGTACCCATTATTCAGAAATTGAAAAAAAAATTCAAAAAATTGGAGGGTATCGTGGCCTTCTTTGGTCATGGAGGAGATCCACCCCCGGCCGCAGGTAATCAAATGTTTTCTATACCTTTTTTCCTCCTTTTTTATTTTGCAACGCACATAGAGAGACACAACGTACACAGACCTACTCACACACAGAATAAACAACACACAAAACAAATGCATACACACATAGAGAAAAAAACAACGCACACTTATGCATAATAGACTCTCGCAAAGACACACTTATGCACTAAACAAACAACGTACATACACAAACATTTGGACATAGCGTTGCAGTGCTGTGTAGCAAAGTGAAAAAGATAAAATGACCGAGAAATCAAATTTTTTAAGCTAAGTATTAGTTACCCGCAGGTATGCCCAAGCCTCACCCACCCTTACCCAACCCATGTTGGTACGGGTGAAAAATTACCCGCGAATATGGGTAGATAAAAATAAAATGAATGCATATACCCAGTTTTTTAGCCCTGGGCCATGTCTACCTATGGGTGACATATAGTCGAGTCAGCTTTGTACCCGGAAGGAGGGTTTCCGGCAGGTGAAAAAGAGGGAGAAGGTGAGAACTCTCAAGGTCTTAAGTTTGATATGTCGCCGCACACTCCCTTTTGTGGGAGAAAAAAAGCTTAACAATGATATTTAGCGTAATGGTAATTGTAGTGACAAAAAGTAAAACAAAACTTCAAAAGAAGGGTGTTTAAGATGACTACCGTCATCCATCGTCAACCGCTGACAGCCACCTCCGATCATCGACATCCACCATCGCTGGCAACAGGGGTAAAGATAATTTATTTTTCTAAAAACTGACTAGTTTGAAATAAAAAGAATTAGTGACTAAACGGACCAACCTGTACTTAGTTGGGTTAAATGGGACAAGTTGGATCAAAATGAGATGAGGCGGGACACATTCAACAAAAGATGGAGTAAATGGCAATGGAGCAACTTGGGTTGGATCGGGCGGGGCTCCCCATATTGTCATCCCTAACCGAGCATATCTGCTCTACTCCTAAAATATGCATGCAAGCAAAAAAAGGAAGAAGAGGAAAACGTCATCTGCAACCAGAAGAACTCTAGAAGACGAGATTCAAAAGGATAATCGGCAAGCACTTATAACAGCATAGAATCACTATGAATATTAGAGCTCAACCTACATAACGGCTGCTTCAACTCTAGGACTTGCTAGTAGATTACAATTATGTGAATAAGCGAAAGGAAAAGACAAATGGAATGAAGGCTTTTGAAATCTCCGATCTAACCAAAAAGCATATGCTGCAGAGCTCTTAAGACACCCAAGAACTGCAAGGTTTATATGACCTTCTGCTATACAATCCCAAGATTCCACTTTTCTTTCTCTTAGTAGTCCAATTTCTCACCTTAATCAAATGCCTCTGCGGAGTTGGATCCAAATATACATTTGGAATCTCAGTTTGCCCGTGGAAAGACTGTTTTTAAGGTCCTCTATACCTGCGGAAGCATAAACAACCTTGAGGCTGATCATGAGGAATCATTCCTCCTCCTTTTGATGTGTCAATAGCCTCCAACATAAACACCACCTCGTCCATCTCGGGGCGCTTGTCAGGATTAGCATCCCAACATCGCTTCATTACATTTGCAAGAGAGCTCGGGCAACAACGAGGTACCTCTGGCCTCAGATTCTGTAATTCCATAACAGAGTTAATTAGTCCATCATCTTAACGTATAGAAAATAATTTCAAGATTTAAATTGCAACAAATCTACAATCGAAGTACCACCATAATACTTAGAAAAACTCAATTTAAACACTCCCTCTACCTGGCGGACAACAGCTGATGTCACTTCCGAGAAACTTAGATCTGGATATGGCATGTCACAGCAGTATATTTCCCACAGGCAAATCCCAAAACTATATACATCACATTTCCTGTTATAAGGGTTGCCGTTGAGAACCTATATCACACAGCACGTAGACAGACTAGCGATAGTCAGGGGCTGAGAGGTAGCCCTATGTAAATTACAGTAGCTGCAAGCACATACACAAACACAAAGTTTTCTATCTATCGAAAATCAAGTAGATACCTCTGGTGCCATGTAACCAAGGGTTCCAGTCTCACCAGTCATGTCATTAGGATTTGAAGCCTCAACACGAGCAACACCAAAATCTGCTATTTTTAAGGTACGAGTCTTGTCTAGAAGCATGTTTTCTGTTTTCACATCTCTGTGGACAATCTTCTCAGAATGAAGATAACTCAACCTGTAAAAGGTTGAGAAGAAGGGGCATTAAGTGCAGAGGGCACTCTTAGGAAATCACAAGTTACAGATTGTTCAAAACTGAGGATAATTTCAAGAAACAGGGTCTAAGAGTGTCACCCTCGAGCAAGATCTAGGGCCAGTTGGAGAACGACTTTGAAAGCTAGTTTCCTTCTGCGGTTCTTTATGAGGAAAGATTTTAGTGCACCCCCAGGAAGATATTCAACAACAACACAACAAACATTACGAGGCATGCCAATGTGACCATTATCCGTCTGTATGTTCATGTCTGACGTGCCCATTGCAGCCCCAATGAACTGCAAAAGGCATCCGGTATGTAAAGATTAAAGGCCCATTCCCAATTGAAAATTGCAGTGCAACATGGAAACCCAAATTAAGCAATCACTATTTGGCATGATTGTACTTTGTACGCAGCAGAACTGATTGCTTTGGCAAATACTATCACTGCATCGGCAATTACGTTTGCGTTAAATATACTTCTACTGAACGCATTTACGGACATGTCTACTGATCTGACTATTCTAGTCACAGAGAACATCATCAGGACATACGACGAGGAAGCCATTTTTAAAACGTGATAGACATACCAGCAGGAAACAAATAAAAAATAGTTTGACTAGATTAAAATTCTGCAGCATCAAGTCCCCCAAATCAAAAGAATTTTGGTTGCCCTCTCAAGGAAGAGAGCTTCACATTTCTGGATCAATGCAATGCAAAGAATTTTAATGTGCTTGACTTATGTGAAACATTAAAAACGAGGAGAAAACCTTTCAGATCCCAATATGGAAACTTGACATGCCAATAGTTTTTAAATTACAGCACTCCCCTCATGCTAAAAAGAGGCAACAGGCTAACATAGTGAGGTAATATATTGGTTAACAATGAGTCTGTTCTTTAGGGGTTCAACCAATTAACATACATAATCGATTATTCCCTTTCTCGTCCGTTTTGGAGTAACTAAGCCAACTCTTAAGTCAATAAAATTTAACAGGAGTAGTGCTAGCAGTTCAAACAACTTCCACTAAATCTCAATGTGGAATTGGCCAAAAATCAGCAATCTGCTTGTGCAAAATCAAATTGGAAAAGCATCATACCAGTTATTAATAATCTGATTCAAGAAAAAATGGATTCAACCCTCATGTTCAAGGTCCTACAAATGAAGATTTGGGCCTGTCTTTCAGAACCTCGATGAAAGCCCACAAAAGGGCCAAAGTAGAAGATTTTTTCTCAATCGTTTTAGATTATATATTGTTAAACTGCTTTATAAACAGGTAAAAGATTTTGTAAAAAGTGAATTATCCGTCACCACACATGCCTACTGACCAAGTCAACATGCAAGAACATTAAAGGAGGCGCAGATTTGTTGACTTGAAAATCACATACACTCACCAGGTCATGAAGAAAAAGATTGCCAACTGATCCCCGCCCCCAACAAAAAGGAAAGAATAATACTATTACATATATTCACCCAGATAGATAGAAGGATCCAAGGAACATACCCAAGTTGTTTTTCAATACTGTTGAGACCTACCATCATGGAGGTATGAATAATAAAGCAGTACCAGCTTTAGTTTAATTAAGGTTGTTAACATAGCAGCAATCAGCAATCACACTCCTAGGGAGGGTAATCTCCCAAAGCCACATCGCTAGAGAATTGCAACAGTAAAAACTAGGCCATTAGAGTGCAATAAGTATATCATGTCAATTGGCATGATATACTTATTGCGCTTAAACGAGCTACGTAGTTATAAAGACCTAGCATAATTGCCCAGTGAATAGTAGGAAGAAGAAAAGGAATCCGTGAATGGGCATCGGGAGTATAACAGATAGTTTCTTTAGCTATTTAGAATACTTCGAAAGAGAGATGAGCTTTCACATGCCTCACCCCTCTTTCCCAGATTCCAGTTTTACTCTCACATGGAACTTTAAAACATAGCTTTGTAAGTTCTCAATAAATAAGCCAGACAAGGATGACAGACGTATTACTCTAATTACCATCACATAGAGGGATGAAAGAAGCCTAGACACAAAATCTCACCTTGGTTACATTAGGATGATCAAGTTTGTGCCATACAGCAACTTCTTGGGTAAAAGCAGCTGTAAGTGAAGCTACTTCAGCCTCTGTCCTATGGCCTTCTTCTCCCCAATCAAGAAGTTTAACTGAGGATGAAAAGCGAAAAAAGATTTACCGATGCTGCATTGATATCAGAAAAGAGATAAAAGCAGTAATAGTAAAGGAGGGGAACTCCAGTTCAATAACTAACGATGCTGGCCAAAGATAATGGGTCTCATATTAGTGATAATGATGATATAATAATCACGAATTGTTATTATTATTATTATTGTAATACATCCCTATCATAGAAATAACACTCAATATACCTGTGAAGACAGTGCTACCAAATTAAATGAAGATCACTAGACCATCACTTTGTTTTGTGAACGGTTCTTTTGCAACTTCAAGTAGTTGGTGAAAACTTTTGTTCGCTCAATTTGCATTTAAGTCAATGCTCAATCCCATTTGGAGCTCTTTTCCATCGCTAAAATGGGTTCACTTTCTTCTTTTCCTTCTCTTTTAATTACAAAAAGTGGGTCAATTCATGGCGGCTTCATAGAGAAAACGCAATTACAATTGCACAAATTATGAGACAAAGCCAACCAAGTATCCAACTGGACAGACGAAAGTAGCCAACTGTAGTTATAGCAGCCAACGGTAACTCAGCCCAATCTCGTGAGCTCACAGGTTTTGCAGTGCCAGACTTACAAAGGTCAATAAAGACAATCATGTGATAAACTCACACGGTAAACACGATTAGTAATTGACAATAATACACACTGACTATGCTACATTATCATCTAACCATGATTAGACTAGTCAAAAAACCCCAAAGAAGTCATTAATCACACACACAGATACTGCGTGAGAGAGAAAGTATTGCCTGCGACGTCGTGGCCGTCGTAGACGCCACGGTGGACGATCCCGAAGGTGCCACGTGCAATGACGGCCTTGATGACGAGTTTGGACGGATCGATCTCCCATTCCTTCCTGGCGGCCGCCGGCGCCACCGTCTGTTTGTCACTCACCGCCACCTTCTCCTGAACCGCGGCGGCGGCGGCGGCGGTGGACCAGGGCCTGGTGGACATGTAATGCCTCTGAAGCTGCTCGTCGAGGCTCTTGAGATCTATTTGGTCGGCCCTCACGAATCCGTCGCTGTTCGCCTCCTTCATCTTTGCCAACAGTTTTCACATACACACACAGACACAGTGGCTCCGTACTAGTTACTCTTGATATAAGTAAGATGTACAGGCTCTGTGTGTAATTACTTGGCCATGTGAGCACATGGATCACAGACGTGATTTTTCAGAGAAATCAGGCCCCTCTTGGTCTCCCTCCCCTCCCTCCCTCTTCAATATATATTCACTCTGTTGTTGATCAGTGTCACAGAGTACAATAACAACAAACTGCCTTCCCCTCTGACTTTGAGCTATTTTATGAAAATTCAAAGGTTCCTCTTTTTTCTGTGAGCAGAAACTAAAAATATATTATAAGATGGTCAAGAGTTAATTTAGGCCAGTTTGACACTCAATTTTTTTATTTATTTTTTTTCAGTTTTGAAAATTAGAATTAAAAAATCACTTTTGATCTCCAATTTTTAATTTGAAAAAGAAAAAAAACTCCAAAAAATGAGTTTTTTTTTTTTAGACCACCCTCCCACCGCCGGCAGCCACCTCACGCGACTTGTCGGCAGTCGCCGGAGGTTGACACTGGCGACTGCCGGTAGCCACCTCAGGCTGCCGGCGACCACTGGTGGCCAGCAGCCACCTCCGGCGACCACTGGTGGCCAGCAGCCACCTCCGGCGACTGCCGGCCACCGCTTCATCCCACCACCGCCATCGCAAACCACCACACAAAAAAAATCAAAATAAAAACTGGGTTATCAAACACAAAAAAAAAAAACTCAAAATAAAATTGGGTTATCAAACACTCACTTTTTTTTGTATTTTAAAAATATTTAAACTGCTCTTTAATTTTTATTTTTTTTTGGAAACTGAAAAAAAAAAAAGTTTTGTCAACCGAAACCTTAAAAGATTAGTGGACTGGTTATAAATAAGGGTGAGTACGGTTTAGTTCGTTCAGTTTGAAGGTTAAATATTAAACTAAATTAATCACTATCGGTTGTAAAAAAAAAAAATTAAATAGTAGTTGAACGGTTCGGTTTGGACAGATCAAACGGATTGGTTTGGACGGGTTAAACATTTTGGACTTGTATTTGGAATTTTTTGGGCATCCGTTGACTATGTAGCGCTTGTAATGTACGTAATCACAAGTGTTTTGGAACATACCTATTGAAATTAGAATAAAATTTACTTATATATATTGTTTTAAATCTGGTAAAAACTAAATAAGATTAGGTACACTGCTTTGTCGTTTGCTACATATAGTAACTAGCATTATATTCACTTTATATATTTTTAATTTGTTGTATATAGTTTCAGTTCAGTTTAAAACGGTTTCAAAAAAATCTAACCGAATCGAACAACAGTTTGAAAAAAAGCTGACAGTTTTTTTTAAATCTGTTTGTGAATAACTAATTTGATCAGTTCGGTTTGTTTGTTTGAACGGTTTAAATGCTCATTGTTAATTACAGGAACAATGAAAACCAAGAACGGATAATAACTCCATCCAAATGGGCATAAGATCAAATAACCAAAAAGCTCCCGTATCAGAACACTTCATAGGGAAACTGATCTAAGCAGTGGATCGATTCATGTGAAGGGCGCTGCAAACTGTACATGAGTTATCCACTCCTGTTGCGATCATTTACCTGATCGGTAAGCAAAAGGAATCAGTGCTGACGAGAGTTTTAAGACACACTCTTTCACCTTGGGTGATCAGAAAATTCAAAGTTGTACCACCTACTATTGTAAGCAGTACAACTTTAATACAATTCACTTTGCTCAAAATGCTCGAGCGATATTGGTACTTCTAAAGTTCATCCTAAATTTTACTCTCAGACAATTTTTTTCATGCACTCAAAAATCAATGCATAAAATTCTTGGCGAGTCTGTTCATCAAACTTTAAAAGATACAAAATTTAAAGAGTGCTAGTTGATAAAAAAAATTAAAGAGCACTACTCTAATGATTTTTACGTCTCCGTTTTTTTGCCTAATCCTATTAGTGTTTAACTGCAGTCATATTCACATTGACTATCTCGATTCGTTCTTTAAAAATGCCTTACTGGCATAGGAGTTGTCGTTAACGATCGTCGGAATGTTGTGAAAGGTTAATATTGAGCAATCTAGCAATTTTTCTCTATATGTTTGTCCACTATCGTGTCCACAATGTGAAAACTTGAGGGACGATATTGCATAGAGACTGCACCTTCCCTCTTTTTGTATCAACATTTGCAAACTTTAAGAGATGAGTAGTAGGGTTTCGAAAGAGATCTCCACTGATCTAGGTTTTGCAGGGAATTTTTTTTTTCTTTTTTTTGTTAGAAGAAGAGAATTGCATTGAAATCCAAAAAATTAGAGATGGTTTTGGATAAAGCCTTTCGGCTTTACATTGTAAGAGCATGACAATCTATATCATGTTTACAAGTAATTTACAAACATGATAAGCATAAGACCGCTGTTATTGCTATACTACATACAAAAGACATAAAAAAGGAGGGATAGATCTCATTGTAGCAAAATCTTATCAACTCAATCCTGGTATACCCGTAATACATACATGACATTCAAAAGTTACTAATGATCTGACTTCATTTGCAAGACTTTGACCCTGTCAATACTATAATAACGCAAATCGGTGACCAGATAACAAAAAACATATATTATGAGTGACACCGGATCTGTAATGTCTTCAGAGTTCGACATCTGAGAAAGCAAAAGTTTTTAATATGTAAGTAAGCTAACGTGTAAACAAATTTTGATTTTGCCCACTTTGTTACTATTAGATTAGTAGTCCTTTGGCTTGAGCAGTCACTCAGTCTCCTGCCAAGATAATTATTGCCACTGACCTGCATCGTTTTATTTTGTGGTTTAAGCATGGAATACCTATCCTTGCTTTGAAGAGTTTCTTGTCATAAGAAACTGTCATATAAAGCAGAATAGGTTTATGATTTTGGACCGTACATAGAGGTGTACTGTTTTGTTGGGTTGCTTGTATTTTGATGGTGGTTTTGCTTTGTGGGGATGTAAGCTGAGATGTGAGTAATGTCAAGATAGCATTAACAATAATGAAGTGAATAATAATCAGTTGATTTACCAGTCACTTTGTCCTTTTGGGTTTCCTTATCTACGTTTCATTATTTAAAGTCACATATAATGATGAGAAGTTGGACTCAAATTTGGTCTTCCACTAATAGATGAGTGATTGACACAACTGCGAATCTTCGTAAACCACCTCCCAAGAATAATAGTCAAAAATACAGTTTTCACAAAGTGATAATTCATAATCTAAAGTGTGAACGTGAGGGTTCTCTAATCCTAAATAACGATTTTGGCTGACCCGAGAATTTCATATTTGAAAATACTAATATTCCCTTTAAAATGTATTTTGGTACTAGATACGTATTTTATGCCTCTCTCTCTATTCCAAATTTTATCTCTTCTCTCTCTTTCTGTCTTTTCCCCCTTCTCACTCTTCTTTCTTCTCTTCCTAATCTCTCCCTAACAGACCTTCAACCCAAACCACCACTACCATCATCAATAGGTAATCCACCTACCCCTAAACTCATACGCGCATGTACGCAAATTGACCTCCATCATAAACCCATCAATTGATGAGAAAAAGTGTGATGGGGCGGCTTTGAGGATAGTGTAGCGGTGGGGTCATGATGGCAAATTGGGTTATCGTGGTATGGTCCACTTGACTGGTGGGGTACTGTCTTACAGTGGACGAGCAGAACGGGGGTCAGTAGTGTTGGGTCGTGGTGATTGGTGTGGCAGAATGGTGTCGTGGTGGATTTTGAGTGGTTGGTTTGGTTGGCGGAATGGTACCATGCCGCTACTTTTGGTGGTGGCGCCGCCCTCGTAGTGCATCATGCCCCTGCTGTTGGCGACGGCGACCGCAAGTATATGTGCGTTTACTTGTGAATCTGTGTGTAGCTATTGTGCATGTGTACAAAACTGTGTGTTTTGAGCGTGTACGCCTGTGTGCGCATAAATTGATGGTGGTGGTGTCGTGGTTGTTGGCGGCGTTAAAGGGGGCACATTTGGTGAATTTTCTGGACAAATTGATTGGGTTATGAAATATGGTGGTGGTGGTTTAGTTGTGGAGGTGCCTTGGTGTTTGATGGTGCTAGTCGCTGCGGTGGTGCAGTGGCTTTGGGTTGGTGGTGGTAGGGTGAAGGCATAATGGTGGTGCTGTGGTGGTGGTTAGGGTGATAGCATAGTGGTGGTGCGGTGGTGGTTGAAGTTGAAAGGGACAGGGATAGATGGTGATGGCGATCTTAGAAAGACAGAAGAGAATAGAGATAGCAATCACGTCCTTTCACATAAATTTTGATGCCAAGAAAAGTAGGTTTGTACCTACGTGAAGGTGCCACAAAGGCTACAGTCCGAGTCAACCCATGATACGTGCCCCCGGCACCAAGTATTGCTCCGCGACGTTCGTCGCCGCGCCACTTTCATAACATGTGCCGCCGGCACCAATCAATGTCTCATGCCGTTGGCATCGCGCCCATGCGCCACAATCAATGTCTCGTGCTGTAGGCACCGCGCCCATGAGCCACAATCATGTTACATACTTCCGGGGGGACCCGTTCGTGGGGAAGCCTTGCTCTCTACTCTTTCTCCGCCCTCACTGTCTCTTACTTTGCATACTTGGAAGCTGACTCGGACTGCAG
Organism: Escallonia rubra; assembly: GCA_033065855.1. Taxonomy (NCBI): domain Eukaryota; kingdom Viridiplantae; phylum Streptophyta; class Magnoliopsida; order Escalloniales; family Escalloniaceae; genus Escallonia; species Escallonia rubra. The sequence continues at coordinate 118,768 of JAVXUO010000243.1, read as the reverse complement.
CCTTTGTGGCACCTCCACGTAGGTACGAACTCACTTTCCTTGGCATCAAATTTTTTACGTCGTGTTCATTCTGTCTGATCAACAGACATAAGTGATATTAACGCAAAACATTGTCGTTTGACTGTAATTTAGCCCTAAAATCAAGAACGTAAGTAATATTATCCCAAAACAAAACCCTCCTTTGGTTTCATTTTTCACAAAACCATCTGTTTATTTGGTTAGCCCATTTTTATTGTTGAATTACTTTTCTTAATGTTTCCTACAACCCTTTCATGTTTCTTTCATCTCCAATAGAACACCTCCCCACCACCACGGAACCAACAACATCACCATGAATCCGAGCCAGTTACATGTCAAACCAAGAAAATAAGGTAAGGTTAGGAAGAATCAACGAATCCTATATCCCTTTTCCCGCTATTACTACAGCTCCATTGTCAGATCTAATAGCGGCGACGAGTAAGAAAAGTTGATGGCTGGGGTTCTTCTGCCAGTTCTCAACATGGTGCTAGAAGTGGTCGTTGGTGGTAGTGGAGATGGGGATGGTGTTGGTGATGGAGGATATGGTGGTCATGGCAGATTATCTGATGTGGCCATAGTGGTGGCGGTTGTGATAGTAAGTTTCATTGGGGTGGGGGGAGGGGGGAGGGGGGAAGAGAGATGCTTGCTATGGAGTGAATGGTATCAGACTAGTAGTGGTGGAAATGATGAACTTAGGAGAAGTTTTGTTAAAATCTGGATTAAGTTGCTCCTAATGAAGTTTGAAGCTTGTATCTCAAAAGAAAAAACAAAAATCAAAACTCATAACTCCAAATTGGTGTTCTTAAAAACAAACACAAATTTAAACCAGCTAAAAAACTGACAGAAAAAAAATGTCAGTTTTTTTTTCTACTTATGAAACTGAACACAAAAAAATGAAAATAAAATATATGTCAAACATACCAAAATTGTGAGACAATTTTTTTTATTTGTTACAAAATGGAAGGAGTAAAACAGATCAGTTGTGCCAATTATTAACCTTTGAGCTTAATAAATAAACAGATAAAAGTTGCCCAATGAAAAACTTAGTAGTCTCAAAATAGTATACTTACGTAGAATTCAACATTAAGATTTACAAGGAGCTTTTTCAAGTTATTTTTGTTCACTATAATGAGCTAGTAAAATTTAGCAAATATTCTTATGTTAAGCTAACATTATAGGGTGGAGATAGTTCATATAATTATTATTGAAACACACAACAATTACCACCCATCGTTATAATCAGTCAAAATTAAGTTTCAATGCTTATAGTTAGTCTAATATCTGATAATCGGTTTTGTTATTCATGTAATCTCTTAATCAACTACAAAAAATAATACGTTTTTATTAGTTATTACGGTCCTCTTAAAAATAAATTGTTAGTCTATACTCGATTATGATTAGCTTTGTAAAATTACTTGAAAAAAATCATTTTAAATATTATATATTTTCTCAGTACATGAATCTTATCAATTTTTTGTTAAATTTCATATTTGATTTGTTTTCTAAATCCTTATATATGAGATATAACCAGCTTGGTGGTCGTGAGGTTTTATTTGAAAATGTTGACTTGTAATTTGTTTATTAATCTATATATCACTTTTTTTAATTTTTACGATTACCATCTTATGTATATTACGTATATATTTATATGAATAATGATAATACATTTAACTCAATTAGAACGCCATTTTTTCTCCTTGTAAATCTAATATATATATATATATATATATTCACATTAAAGAATGGTTTTAGATAAGGTTACAACTTGAGCTGGGCAATCCGTGGGCAACCTGTGCCAGCCTGTAGAAATATGGGTGTAGAATTATTAAAGCGACTATGGTGGACACGAGAACAAAATTTTTGGCCTGTATAAAATATGGGCTGAGCATAGGTAAAAGTTTTTCGAAACCCGCCCAGCCCTTGAGAAATCCAGCTTGTCGAATTTTTATATGATATATGAATTATGTACATAAGTATTACGTGAACAACATATGCCTCTTTTTTTTAGTCTTTAAAATCTTCTAACCATATGTGTTTAGAGACCTTTGAAATTTTATTTTTTTCTCCATTGTTTCTTATTACAGGATTAGACTTTGTAAGATTGTTTCGAAACCCTTTCTTTTTCTTTTGTCCAGAAATTTTGTTTCCATGCCTATAACTAAATTTATTTTGGGACTTCACTATACTCTTCTTTAGTATCATAACTAATTAATATATTTCTATGGTAAATGATATGCTTAAAAATTAAGTAAATAAAAACTCATGACTAGATAGCAGACTTTGATGATAATTGATACACGTTAAAATTAAGTAAATAAAAACTCATGACTAGATAGTAGACTTGGATGATAATTGATACGCGTTAAAATTAAGTAAATAAAAACTATTATGAAGCATGGACAACCGTTGGGTAGCACATATCTAACCCGTGCTCACCAAAACTTTTATGAACTGGGCGTGGATAGATTTTATTTGGCCTGTAGATGGGCTGGATTGGGCGCGAGAATGAGTTCTTGAGAGTGAGTTGGGCCTGATCTGACCATTGGGTCCATTCAGCCCGCCTAAATTGCAGCCCTAGTTTTAAGAATACAATAGTCAAAATTAAGTTATAATAAGTTAGTGCATACCTAGACTAAGAGGGTGTTTGGGATTGATTAAATCTTGGTCAAACCTGATTTAATCTAAATTAAATCAGGTTTGTGAGTGTTTGGCAAACTAGATTCACAGATTTAATCCATCTCCAAAAGCTAAAAACTGATTTAATCCATAATCCTCAAAAGTGAGGATTATGAAATAATCACTTTTTCCATAATCAGGTTTGACCATGTAATTTACCATCATATCCCTATATTTTTTACAAAAGACCTCTCATACCCCTTAATTAATTAGATAATTGCTGGAGTTTATCTCTTCTCTGCTAACCTCTTTTTCCATACTAATGTTAGTGATGCTATTTGTGATGCGGTTTCTGCTAGATAATTTTTTTTTTATTTTTGCTCAAGATAAATTTTATTTGTAATTTGGGAATGTTGTCCTACTATAAGCAATAACGTGAGATTGTTTATGTTTTTAATTTAAAATAAAAAGTAACAACTTTTGTAGGACGTGAAAATAGTTATTTTCATAATTTATTTGGACATTATAATTATTTACGAATAAAAATTATGTTAACGTTATTTGGATATTATAAAAATTGTTTATTGAATGTCCTCTATGGTCATTTTGTCATAGTGAAACTGATTTAAGTACTTTTTATCCAAACACTTTTTATAAACTTAATCTAATTTACAACTACTTTTGCCAAATAGCAAACTGATTCTGATTAAATCAGATTTTGAAAACTGATTAAGATTTAAGCAGAATCTATTTTTTTTAATCAATTCCAAACGGGCTCTAATATTTCTATGTTATGAAGAAATGGATTCAGTATAGGATACAAAGTTGGGGGCATATAGCAGACAACACTCAGAACAGAGATTTATGTATTGCTTGGGGATTGACCTGTAGCAGCTGGGAAGAAGAGCTGGAAGACAACATGGCAATGAAGGTGGATGATACAACTATAACAAAATTAATTGTACAGTTCTGTGATACCAAAAATGTATCATCAGAGTAAAGTTTTGTGAATGTATGGAATAAAGGACTTTTCAACAAAAAAAAGGTCGAGTTCTAAAATGTTTAGACTTAGTTTTTAAATTATACAAATCTCATTATTCTTGTGAAATTAATCAAACTTAAAAATAAGTACCCTATCAAAATTTAATTCAATTCTTTGTTCTAAGTCTCATAAGTTGCTTAATGGAGTATATCTCAATTGTAACATTAATTTTTTATTCTAAATTGAAAGTATTATTTTCATTTTTTTACATATATGAGTTTTTATATTCATATTAGAGAGTGACTTTAAGGATACAGTAGTCAATACTAAGTTAGTTTATTGATTAGGTTGAGTTTTAAAATGATTAGAATTAGTTTTCGTATTATATAAGGCTTACAGAAAACCCTCATTTTAATAGATTAGTATATTGACTAGGTTGAGTTTTAGACTAGAATTAATTTTTAAATTTAGTTAAAACTTGCTAATATAAAAGTTAATTAATTTTGACATAAAGACCATACAAGATGTATCATGTAAAGATTCGACGAAATGTCCCGCAAAAAAGTTATCAATGTATTTCTCGATTCGTTTATTACTTATTATATAGATGAGGGAATGGGCTTTCGGTAGAAAACCAGAATTCTCTTCTCACATCTACGAAAAAGGTGTTTTAACACCATAATCCTGTGTTAAAATTGCAAAACTGTTTTAACACCGTAATCTTTTATCATAGGACCAAATTTTTTCTGCAACAAAAAATTACTACTTTAAATTTTAACAAAATTCTGTTTACAGCAGATGCCGTAACAGCACGAGAAAACTTGAAAGTTTAATCGAATTTGATTGTAACGTGAACATGGATTCCCTGTGGCTTTTCAGTGGATAAAGGATCAAGAAGAGTACGGAGAACACAGAGGGTACTGTGAAAAGGGTTTGACATATTTGGCATGAACACATGGCCGACACTTGCAAATACAGAGGGGCACATATATGGTAGGCGTAGGGACGGTTGGAGTTGGACATAAAGGCACTGAGCCAATTCAAGTCATGTTCTGCGTTTTCATGTACAAGGGTCTCACTCTGGGACTGTTGTCCCCACTTGGTTCAGACAGGAAGTAATAGTTTTAGGTACCAAAAGTAGCATAAGTTGTACTTAATATTGTACCCACAAACAGTCTTTTGTACTCAGTAGTTATGCTAATTTTGTAGATGCAGGAGGGGGCCGGAAGGAGATCTTCACCAATCTATACTTTTATGTTTCTAGCTAAAGTTATGACGCCATTAAGAGGGGGGGAAAGTGAATCCTTCAATCGGATTTGGGGCAATTAAGTGTCACACTCGGCGTCTAATTTAAGTATAATGGTCCGGAGTCGTTGCATGTTTTTTTGCTCCTATCATGGGAATTGCGAATTCTCCGTATTTTGTCACATTCTCATCTTTTTGGTAAATTTTTAAATAGAAGACCCTCTCAAATTGAACAAAAGTTCATTACCGAGGGTTAAATCAATGTCGATATGGCCAAGCACGGTCCAAATTGTTTACTACTACAGCCTATGGTTTTTCTCTAATCAACAAATTCTTCTCCTTGAAAAGATAATAATTGGCAAAGCAAAATCTCTAATTAAACTTTTATCTGAAATTTGGAAATCTGTCGGTAGGAATGAAGGCACTCCCCCACAGTTTTCATTTACACGCACATGCCTTTCATGGCTATTTAATTTTCGTTGAGAGGAATTAACATTTTAATAAAATTTGGAATGGGAAACTACGATGGTTTATTGTAATTGTTATTCTCCGGAAATTGATGCCACTACTAATGTTATCATTCTGTGAACCAGACAGGGCCTTGCTATTTCAGACATTCAACCCAACAAAGAGACCCGGAAAAGAAAAAGGTGGAGGTCCTAGCATCACCACACTGCACAAATTAAAACTAGTATGAACATTCTAATATACAATTTGCTAGTAACTGTTATCACTATGACCATCGGTATGCATAAACTCTTCAATAGAACTTCATAATTGTCAATTAGTGACCCGAGCAACCCGTGTAAATAACCAAAAATAAGCTGCAAAACTTACAAACTGAGGTCTGAAACCATAAGACGAATATCATAGATTGCCTATACCTTTTGATACTTGGTACCTTGCCTGGTAAACCTCAGTGATGCGCGCCAGTTCCCACAACGATGATCAACATAAGAAATCAGATTCAATTGACTAAACCACTTTGTTGAATAATGTGCAAACCACTTTTACCAACCTGGTCTACTCAAGGGTGTCATGTGTTGCGCGTGTCAACAGCAAATTTAAACGGATCAGTTTATCGAGAACAAATCATCCTTGCAACAAATGGCAATCAAGTCCGATAACGTAGGCTGTTCTATGCTACAATCTATTCAAGGTCGAAGAATGTGAAGAAAAAAAAATCATACGCTATATAGCCTATAAATTGTACTCCGTATAATAGAAAAAGTTAGCAACTATTGGAAAAATAGTTGAAGTTGAAAAAGTTCCCAGAAAGGGTACTTCAGATTCGGCGTTTTTTCTTCTCTGGCGTTGCATGTACCTGCGTCTTGATTCCATATGTCTTTAGCTGGAAATTCTCAAAAGCCTCAGATATCACTCCAACCTACAACATAGTACCAAACAGTCATCTAACTGGGCATGAAGGTCATGCAAACTAGTATGTTGAGGGCACAAAGGGATGCGTTCACAGACCAATTCTGGCTTTTTGGAGTACACTCTCACTATCATATCTTGATAAGATGTAGGCAGCAAGTGACTAATGCGATCATCAGGTATGGAAAATTTCTCTTCACTCTCGTAATCCTGAATAGAAGTCCAGAGTTTTAAACATGTATAGGAGACGAAACAGAGAACAGTAGCAAATTGGCTGTTAGTTCCTTTAGGCCTGGGCCTAACACCCAGGTTTGTTCATTTGTTTAATGTCTAGGAATCGGAAATTAAGAGGGAGGTCTATAATACTAGACCAGACAGCTGCTATACTCTTCTTTCTTGAGCAATAACATCCTTTTATTCAGAAAGGAACTAAAATGAGCGCAAAACCATAAGCTCTTCAATGGCCAATTCCGGTCCCCTAAAGCACTATCATTTCACAAGCACCAAGTAAATTATGTAAGAAGATCAAGGGATAAGCGCCCTTTCTCACAGCTCCAAAAACATTAAGAAACAAAAAGGAGACAGCAAGTTCCTTCCTCACGGCTGAACAAGTGCTGATCAGAACTAACCATAACCTCCCGAGTATCTTCCACACTAGAGAATGCCGACCTCCCAGTTCCATTTTCTCGTGTCAAATATCAACAACTTAGGTTTTTGCCAACAGAAAACTTAGTTACCCTCTACCACGGAACGAATTCATTTTCTCTATATAGTCAAAGCGACATTTGTAAAGTTGAATGGAGATTAACCCGTCTCCAACCCCCAGGATTGAGTAATAAGGTGCATGATCCGACGCCACTCTATAAAGACATGACTGTGTTGCACCTGCAAAGCGCTCCTCCCAGCCTGTTGAAATCAAGGATCCGTGAACTCCCAGGCAACACCATTTTATGGAGCGCAAGAACAGATTAACTACCCCTTTTCCATGAAAAATCAACAAGACTAGTATTCAGCTTCTACATGCAGACAGACTGGTATTCCAATGTTATCAAAGTCGGCATTCTCTTCAGAATGAAACACCGTCCTCATGTAATGCGTCCTAAAACAAACAAAATTCTTGCTCATACAACAGCAGCTTCTGATATGCATAGATTGGCCTTACGCCTTTTAACTCTTAAATTCAAAACAACCTAATATATAGAGAGGAGTCGATGGCTAATCGTTTAGGAACAAGGATTTTGATTCTGAATATTTTAATCTGTTGACTTATATTGGTTGTTAAAAACCAAAAATAACTTTAATCGAAGTGTCAGCAGTATGCAACTGTTCAGTTGTCCAATCTCATCCTGAAAGTTTTGTAACTCCAAAAGTTCCCAGCAGTAATATCATGCTGCTATTATACCGTAAAGGTGTCAATGTTGAACCGCCTCCACACACACACCTCCTTCCCCACCCCCCTAAATATCCCCCCATCCTCCACCCCAGTCCCAAAAAAGGGAAAGAACAACAGTAAATCATTTAGACAACTAATCCAAAAAATACTGAAAATTCAGATGAATTTCCATACCTTGAAAAATCTGATACTGGTTAGGGTGATATATGCAAAAGAAAGAGAGAGCATGTCAGTGAGTCAAGCTATTGGTGCTCTGAAGGAAATGAAGAACTGCGATGCAAGTTACATACTTTTCAAGAGGGTTATGCGTGCCACGAGTTAAATCAATCCTGACATTGCTAACAGCAACATCCTCTTCTTTTAGTATCACTCCTCCATTTTTCTGTTCAGGAAAAAAAGTGCTTAAAACCAAGATGATAAAATTGCTATAGTCTCTAACGAAGCAAACCTGCATAAATATACTTATTAGATGTATTTACAAGTCTCTTGATACCTGTGAACAAATGATATCTTGTGCGGTGACATTTTTGACATTTTCCATTTTGTCTTTGGGAACAGCATACTCATTACAGAACTGCAGAAAAAGAAAAGCCAAACCCCGGCTCAATCACTCTCAAATCCTTAAACTAGAAAGAGGAGAGATGATGGATTGCTACACTCCAGTGTTAAAGCTTCAATACCTGGTACAAGTCCCTCCTGCGAATTCGGAGGATCAAATCCTTAGATTCCCTTAGCTCTTGGTCTGGAGCCGTCTCAATGGCTTTAATTATTGTGTCATCTAACTGCATCTCCAATATAAAGACATGTGATAAGCTTTATCTCGATGGTAATTAGTTGGCAAGGACTAGTATATCAGTAGACAGCTCCTCAACCTTCCAATACTGAGAAGGATCGTGAACATGAGATGCAATTTGGAGATAATCATTTGCTTTACACAGGGCATCGACAATCATAAGCTCAATTGCCTGATAACAGTAAACACGAATAATGGCTTGTGATTTTCTATCAAAAAAAGGTTGACAATATATAACTTACATTATAAGTTTGGTCTGACAAAGCGAAACTTATAAAGAATCACCTTTACTTTTGCATGAGTATAGACCGTTCTATATAGATCAGCACGAGTTGCAAATAGCTTGTGGATTGTAAGATCTGGAAAGCAATTTGATTCTTAGGAAGATAGTGACGAAAAATATAAGCACGATTATTAAGTACCAGAAAATTACTAACAATCCTTAGCACGATAACATATCTCATCACCCAGCACACGCATTGTCTCCATTAACCTGCAAGCGACAAACAAACTATCATGCTGGGGGACCATTCTTGTTCAGTACTGATCTTCTGTGGCCGTGAAGATCTTTATGTGTAGACCCCATATGAATGAATGTGAGGATTTTAAGAACCTTTCAAACTGAAAGTTGCACCCTAGAGCACAAGCTCGGCTGTCACGGACTATGTAATCAAACCTGCAAGTTGAATTATTCCCAAGTATAGTGTACATAAGTTCAACTTAACAAGAAGGAATAAACATGGCATATCAAGATCTGTTAGATATGTTTCAACTTACTTGTCAACATCGATTCCATTTCGACCATTTGCCACAATATCATACAAGAATTTCTTTTCCCTTGTGATCTAACATATCAGGAACAAAGTTAACTATACTTATTCTTATTTCCCTCAAGTGACAGTAAAAAACATTGAAAGAAAACCCTCACTTTTGGCAGAGCAAACTCAGAGCTAGCAAGGATCATTTCCTGCCAATGAAGAATATAAGTTGTGATCAGAGGAAAGAACAAAAAGCTTAACATGCTGTTCCAATCGCGCTATACTAGCATACCATTTACTCTCTTATACATCTTTTACGTCTATAAATGCCCAGATTTAAAAAAAAGAACACGAAGACTGGACGGTTCAGAGCAAGGTATAATACTGGTATCTTAGCTCCAAGCCTGCAGCAAGCGAATTCTTTATGATAGACACCACAATAATTACTTTAAAAAAAGCCAATCTACACATAAACGCTAAAAAAAAGGAGCATTAATCTCCAACTTTAATTGCAAAATTGCTATATTAAGGATACATGTAAAGAAAGCATTGTTCAATAGTTGAAGATTACACGTATCAGCTTACCTTAACTTTTTTTATTGCGTCAGGGTCAATTTCAATATGATGCGTATCAACGATGTGGTCAATCATGTCTACAGACATCTGCTCATGAGACCTAATAACGACATAACTGTTTTAGTCTTGAAAATTAAAACAGTATACAAAAAAAGAAGAAGAACTACAAAAGGGAGATGACAGAAAGGCAAAAGGAAGCCCACAAGAAAACAAGCTCTAACAAAATGAAACATGATTGATCAAATGCAGTGGAAGTAGTATTACTTTAGGTCGCAGAGAGCTAAGGCTAAACACGGTTCTATAGGATCTAACTGATTAGAGAATTAATAGCATCAAGCAACACAAAGCCATGAGATTTTGGTTAAGTACATGCAACAATGTTGATACTTGTAAACAAACCTAAAATGCGATAACATACAGACAAACAACCTGGAAAGAAACATTCCAAACATCCTTTATCTGAAGAGCTTGTGTTCAGACAAATATCCATACATAAGTTACACCTGCTACTCTCGTACGCAGGTCTTAAGCAGGAGTTGAACCTTCACTTCCTCCTTATTTAAGGTAGTAGATGAACACTTGAGGAAATGGCTGGCGTTCAACCAAGTACCCCCAAGTAACATTATCTAATTCTTCGTCATCTAATTTCCATACTGATACCCAAAATTTTGGTTCATTAGACATCATCAGAAAACTAGCCAATTCTAACCATTTTCCTTATGTTACTGTTGGCAGATAAATAATCACTTCCATTATTCAGAAGGACCCAATTCCCAAGAAAACAAACCAAGCACAGAGGTAGAGCAATCTTTATTTGGAAAATCAAATACAAGTGTGTGTACATGTGAAAATTTAGTTCTTAAAGCTTCTGTCAGGTTAATTACTTTTGATTGTTACTTCAAAGACTATTGATCTTATGTAGTTACATTTTATTTTTTAACAAGAGCTTCGGGGGAGACATGGAAAAAGACTTTTGGTGACCAATGGTCGTCAAAGTTATGTCACACTCAAATTATACATCACTCTTGAACACACAATAACTGGCAGACACCATAGTCAGATGAAAGCTTCCTGTGAGCTTAATGCTACTAAATGGAAGCCAATCGAATAGTGATGGTATTTCAGCACATCAAACTCAAGAGTTTGGTGATATAACGGGGGAAGTTTTGTTTGAAGTGAACGGTACTGTATAGTAAACTACTCCTACATGACCAGTTTCATATACAATCGCTTGTGAAGAAACATCAGGGAATAAACGACTGTGAAGCACTTTGAGTGGAAATTTCACCAAGACTCTCCTTTTCATTGAAATTAATCATTTCCTAAGAGCTGACATATAATGCCATGGACATGGCCAAAATCTTCCCTAGACACCCCGAGCTTTTGCCATTGCACTAGACAATGGTCCCAAGTTACATGGAGTCTTATCCTGTTTATAGCTCCCACCTCTCGCAAGGCAATTAATAACATAAGGGTTTCAGACTATTGTATCATAAACACGAAGAATACCAAATTCTTGCCAAAACTTTTCTGTTGTAAAGGGTTCTATCAAGAAATGTGTCTCATCTTAGTAACAAACACGAAAAATAGAAACGTGTAACAATTGTAAGCGCTCTTAACTGTCTTCTAGATTAAATATAATTTTTTCGCACAAAAATCTGCAAGAACATCACATGCCCTTTATTCACTTGAAATTAAACAACCTGCAAAATAATGCATTTCAGTGATGTACATAAATCTCTGGCACTTTTAACTGTATAACTATGCTAAGAAAGTGAGGGGAAAAGCATTTCAATGTTACCATTTAGAACCCTTGAGAACCTGAGGAAGAAATTCGCGTTCAAACAAGTGGCTGAAAGGCCCGTGGCCTACATCATGCAGAAGTCCTGCAAATTGAAGTAAAGTTCAGAAAATGAACCTTTATGAATAAGAGCAGGGTGTTCTTGATGTGTCAAGCTATTACCAGCAAGTTTCACTGTCTGAATATCAAAGCGTTCAATACCAAGCTCTGATCCCTGAAAGAAATGTAGTAATGTGAATAGAAGTCCTCAAGAATTTCAACTTGTGCTACTCATTTATGCGGAATACGTACTTGATAGTTGTTTAGCTTGTTGACAGCATCACCAGCAAGCCAATACACCCCAAGAGAATGTTCAAATCTAGAATGAACAGCCCCTGGATAAACCATGTGTGCCGCACCTAAAAGTACAATACAAATGTTTCTTTTAGAATCAAAGCCTGCGGCACATATCAAACAAATGAAGATATTGGCTGCTTCACCCTCGACTTCACTTATATTATATTCAATTTTTAAGCCACCCCCAGGCTACCTGCCTCGAACCACATAAAAGGTACAAAAAACTAGATTAAGCACTGACTTTTACATGCAGCTCATACAAGATGGATAGACTAGACCACAACCTTATTTAAGACTATAGAAACCCTCAAAGAGCCGCATGAGAGTTTAGGACCTGTTCCATTTTCTGCTATTGTTTCATTATTCGTTTTCGTAAGACAATAGGATGTTTTCCGTTCTCAATTTCTATAAAGCTACCATTACACTCTGAGCAAGGATAAGAAGGAAAGAAAAGATCAACTCAGCTCAGGCCCAAACTTCAAAAGTTGAATAAACATCTGATATCCTTAAGCAACATCTATTCAAATCACATCTAAGAAGGGGTCTCTAGTTGTAATAAATCTAAGAGAAGGTCATGATACTCACCAAGCTGCTTAAGATCACGAAGCCTGTAATATGGAAATAATATCAAAACACTAACTACAAATTCAACACATCAGATGCACGCGTAAGCATGATCAAAATAGAGAGAAATGGAGAGTTGGAGATATGGAAATGATACAATACAAATATCAACTTGCCTTTGAAACTGTTCAGTATCTACAAACTTCAAACAAAGCTGCAAAAAGAGGGATAATGGTAACGAAGCCATATAGCATGATAAGTGAATTGCGCTAGTAACAATGAAGCTCACCTATTGAAAATCATGAGTTAATTGCATGCATTATTCTTTACGGTTAAGGAATGAAGCCACAACAAACCAGAGAGTCGTCATCGACTCTACACGTTAATATAGAACATTGACTACTATATATATCTTAGTTCATAAGCAGTAGTATAGTCTGGTTTGGAGAAGTATTTTCTTGAAATTGTTCTCAATGGTGTTTGCGTGTTTGTTGAATCATATGTAAAAGGCAAGAGACGTTTTACTAGACCTTGTAAATAAGCATGGTCAGTATTGGTTTTAACACCACTTGCAATTCTTCATAACAAAAACCGCATCTAATCACTTATGACATCATTGGGCTTTCACTTAACATGTATCCAAAAAGGCACAAGCTAGCATTAGCCGTAGATAGCGACATATTACGTACACTACAGTTAAACATGTCTAAATAAGCACGTAGGTTTACATATATCATATAGGCAAACTCTACAAACATGTATGCACATTTTCCATGTACACAGGCTTCGGCCCCCTATGGCTGCATTAGAGCTTATATTGCATTTACTAATCAAATCAAAAAGGGAAGAGAAAAGAAAGTTTCCCAACCATCTGTGCACTATATGAACCTCTTTCGGCATTAAAGGTGCATTAGCGATAAATTATGCAAGATTCCTGTTTTCAAACGTGCCTAAGCACTCCATAGCTTTATGTCCCTTTCAAGGCATAATGCAGCCCCAGCCTAAACATATTGTAGCATGTTTACATGCTTAATAAGATCCTCATACATACCATTTGCCATGTACGTTGGTATGATATGCTTGTCTACACGTGTGCCCGTGTGTGTGTGTCTGTGTGTGTTTTAACTCCAGTACGCTCCAACAAGTAGAGACTACTCTTGAAGCCTTCAATTATATTGTACTCCCTCTGCTTCATTGGACCTTTTTTCATTAACTTTTTGTGAATTTTGATAGCTTTTAGAGCATGTAAACATTGAACTGAACTCAAACAGCAATCACAGATCAAATAAGTATGGTTTCGCAAGTCAAACTATGGTAAAAACGATGAGTAAAGTACGGTTAAATGTACTGTATGTATCCTAGAAATTCGCTTAGCTGTGTGTGTGTTTGTGTGTGTGAGAGGGGAAAGTGAAGATGAAATATGTTTACCGGATCAAGGAAAATGGTGCCATGGACATTGTCATGGACGTTCTTCGTAATTCGCATATCTTGGGAGGAGGACCGAGGGAGGTCATCCTTACAGCACGCTCCCATAACTTTATGCTGCTTCTTCAGGAGGCCGCACTACATTTAAGCAAAATGCATCAAAATTGATAGCTACAAAAGATTACCAGATGAAAATGGAGGAAGGTGTGGGATTTTATGTAGTTGCCGGGTAGGGTGTAACTACATACCCTTACGCAACAGAGAATCTGGAATGGTGAGCGAGGAAGAAAGAAAGAGTAAAAAGAGTGGTGCCGCCAAGTGTGGACATTTATTTATACTGTTTCTGCCTGCGAGGAACTTGGAACCGAGTAGGGTTTTAATCAATTTAATAATAATAGTAATAGTAATTAGGGTTAATTACACTTATGTCCCTAAGGTTTGAGTGAAATTACAGTCAAGGACACTAAGTTTCAAAAGGTAACAAACCGTGATCACAAACGTTAAAAATGTATCACTTGTGTCCTTCCGTCAAGTATCCGTCCAAAAAATATTTTTTTTTTATTTCATTAATACGTATTTTCAAAATGACAATCTTACCCTTGTATTACCCTTCTCTCTCTTCCCTTTACGATTTTATCATTTTCTTCTCCACATCTTCTCTCATCTCCCCCGCCACTACCCCCACCTTCCCACCATCCGGCAGCCGTCACCACCTTTCACCACCCCACCGCCTTGCCCACCTCCGTAGCGGCCCCGCTGGTATCGCAAGAATACCGGAGCTTCTCGTCCATCGGACATGCCTCGAAGAACGTGCGCCCCATGCGCCTGATCTCGTCGAGTAGTTTTGGAGGCACGCCGTGGTTGGTCACGTGGAACGCGCCCTACTCCCCGCAGGCCAGCGCTGCCTCTGCTACTCCTGTCGCCTGCCAAGTGGTAGGAGATCGAACAAGAAATGGTGCTGCCTTGAATGAGGTAAATGGCGCTGCCGTGAACTGGGTTGTTGCAGCGGCGCATGTGAACAGGGTAAATGGCGCTGCCGTGAGGTGTTAAGGCTGCCGCCTGCAGGCGCCGACATGGGGAATATGATTCATCAGTGTTTCCCTAAAACCCTAAATTGAACAAATGTACCCTAATTTGAAAGATTATGGCTTTGAAATCCCTAATTTGTCAAATTAGGGTTTGGAAAACCTAATTTAGAAATTTTGAACCTCTAGTTTGAAAAATTAGGGCTTCGAAACCTCTAATTTGTCAAATTAGGGTTTCGAAACCCTAATTTGAAACTGAATGGAACCCTAATTTGAAGAGATGATTGGCATTTGAAAATTTGAAGAGAGATCATGGGCAATATGGTCATTTTCACCATTCCGTTATGTATTTGGGTAGTCTGTTAGGTCAAAGGACATAAGTGCCTATTTTCCAAACTTATGGACACGAGTGTAATTTCACCCAAACTTCAGGGATATCAGTGTAATTAACCCTAGTAATTACATGTAAGGCGGTAAGTTGATGTTATATTCTCCTTGTATCTAAATTTGAAATGTTTAGAAGGTACATATACAACTATATCCATGAGGTGCAACACCTTTTTATTGAGCCCGATATAAGCTTTCATTTGTAACTCTATAGATAACACAATCAAACTTAACATATACCGATAACCTATTTGTAATACGGGTCACTTTAGGTTAAGGTGTGAGATCCGTGGTGCGGAGTACTTTAAATGAATGCAATAAAAAATTGTGTTTGGTTAGCTTATCCTGGAATCCAAGAGGGCCCGCAACAGATGTTATCTTTTCATAATGCCCAAGCTCCTAATGAAAAAAGAAAACGTTCTAGTCGCAAAAATATTGAAGGGAGAATACTGAATTGTCTCGAAAAAAAATAAATGGACAAGCATATGCTATGAATTAGGGACCCTGACCAACTAATTTTTTTGTAACGAGACTGAATTTACACTTTTATAAAAGGGGGAAGCACTTTAGCCTCCTGTACTTAGATCATGTTTTCTTTTCATAATGCCCGATCTTCTAATGAAAGAAGAAAACGTTCTAGTCGCAAAAATATTGAAGGGAGAATAATGAATTGTCTCGTACAGAAATAAATGGACAAGCATATGCCATGGATTAGGGACCCTGGCCAACTAATTTTTTTGTAGCAAGGCTGAATTCACACTTTTATAAAAGGGAGAAAGCACTTTAGTCTCATGTACTTAGATCATTGTGCAATTTGGCCGCCTTTTATTTTAAAAATTGCCCTAACTTCTACTCTCGAAAAGTACGCACATTAAATTGATTCATTCTAACTTAACCCACCGTTTGGGGGGATAAACTTTTTCAACCTTGGTCTTTAAAGGGCAAACGAACACTAACACTCATATAAACCCGGCGCCCGAATGCACCACTGTGGATGGTGTTTGGTGGTTCTGGGATGCAGCAGTGGTCCGTTATGCGGTGGTTGGTCAGTGATTTGGTTGGTGGTCTTGTTGCTTGTTGGGCAGGTGGTGGGGGGTGCTCCTTGGTGGCCGATGGTTCCCAACCATGCTTCCGAGGAAGAGCTCCAATGACCAACAAACCTAGACACATATTAACAAAAATACCTTATATTTGTTCAAACTAATGAACACGGTGTAATTTTAATTTTACTCTAACTTCATGTGCAATTAATCCTAAGCAATTAAGTGGATAAACTTTCTGGTGTAGTAAAAATAGGCATTGGAGCACCCAATAGGCCAATACAAAGGCAACTCCTCACCAGATAATCAACACCATATATAAAATGAGAGGCCGAAATCAAACAAAGATAAGCAACCATGGTGGTTGTGACATTGAGCAACACCACTCTTTCTTCTCTCCAACCCAGCACCCAAGCCTCTGCAAACCCACTGCACATCTACTCCGCCACTTGCAGACCCACCTCCCCATCCCTGCTATACCTGCGCCAGCTCTACAAAACAAGAGCCACCACCCAAGCAAAACCCAACAGTTGCAGGAATGGGGTCTTACTTGTCAAGGGTTACATGGAGGAGACAGGCTCTGTCTCGGGTTTTGCGAACAAGGTCATTGGTGCACTACCTGTTATAGGCCTTGTTGCCAGAATCTTGACCGATGTTGGTGGTGTAGGTGGTGACATTATTGATTTTGCCGAGTTTCGGAGGAGGGTTGGGAAGAATTCTTCGGTTAACGATTCCAGGGCTTTCTTTGAATTCCAAGAAAGGCGAGGCCGGGTAATATGAATTAGCCATCTCTTCATCTCAGTTGTAAGAATGTGGAATTGTTACAAATATCTGGTTGTGCTTTAGGCTTTCCACGTTTGTACCTTTACTTTGGGAAAGTATGCTGGCAGGGGATCAAGTGGTGATTGTGTGCTTAATTATGATAAATTTTAGAAAACAATAGAGCTAAACAAGACCAAAATTACCTCTATACTATGCTTATGAACACCTAGGTCTACAGAGGAACTTGATTTCAGAAAACTTTCAAAACTATGAGTGATGTTGTTCTCGGAAGATTCTAAAGAAAATTAATGCAGTAAAATTATGCTTTATATAAATCATAGCAGCCTTAGCTATGATCAACCTGCTCCATGAATAACACTATACATCTGAGTAGTTTAATCATATCGCACCCACATATGAGCATGGATTTTGGAGCAATACTTATTTTGTACTTTAGCTTCTTTTAATATTCTATCTTCCCTGACTTGGAGATTTACATCTATACCAACGATATGAACATCTTAACTCAGCAAACTTCTTCACCCTGCAAGTGAATCCGATTGTGCTGGCATCGTTTTCCCCCCTCTCCGAGGCAAGTAAGCATAACAAAGAGTTACACACACAACTAGAGGCTCAACCAAGTCCAACTACCATCCCAGGACTGGCCCCAGGCAATCTAAGTAATGCATTTAAAACTATAGCGTGAGGAATTCCCCAGTTCGCCACAAGGCCCAACTAGGTGCTAGTTCTATCTTGAATGTAGTAAAATTTCACCGTCTTAGCTGTCCTCTTCTGATGACTAGAGCAGCTTTCATTTCTTTTCGACCAGAAGTCGTAAGTAGTAGATGATAGACCATTGCCGATAGAGCAGTTCTAGACTCGAAGTATCTCTAAAACACCAGATAATAATCACACAAAAAGATCAGGCGATCTCTGGATTCTTCTGAATTGCGACAGAACATGCAACCTCATCCTAAACAAAGGGTGCTCTCGCAAGCCAACAAAGGGACATAATGCACATTTGGGAACGTTTTCCTTGTTCCAGACAAATGTCATACCACTCCACATTTGTGCCCTGATGTCTCACATTTAGTGCAGAAGCTAATGAAAATGTACTTTTCTTTGTCCGTATGAGTTAATCGTGTCTCTGAGCATTCCGGGTCAACTCATGGAGTGTTAGCATTGAAGATTATAAAATGCGGTCCATGAGGAATTGGATATAACATTGCAGCCTGGAGCTAGCACTATGAAATTCAAATGTGATTCTATCACTGGACACTTCTTTTAGAAGCACCAGCGGCTCGATTTGTCAAGCAAAGCCACTTTACATGCCTATGAATATCAATTCTCAGTTGGAAGACTTTTGTAAGAGTCCACGATGAACCAGCGGGGACTAGGCTGCCGCTGCTTTGATTAGCATGAGACTGGATAAAATTCCTGATAATGAAAAGCTTGGTCCACCACCTTTTTCAGCCTAACATTGCAGCATAGACCATAGAAATGCCTCATAGCTCAAGAACAAAGTATAACATCTTGACAGTTGACAACAAGCTGGTAAGTATCAGTGGATATGGCTCAAAATGATATCTCTAGACATGAATAAAATCTCTATTTTCTTTTTCTTACCAAAAAGATTGAAGTAGAAAGTAAGCGAAGGTATAATACAGGGCAGTGTTGAATCTGCTTGCTATCATATTCAGTGTTGATTGTTGAATCTGCCTGCTATCATATTATGAAAAGAGTTTTAATTACGTTCTAGAAAAGAAAATAATTGACACTTGGATTCAGCATTATTTGCCCATGAAGGCATATGCCCAAGGTCAGAACTTGATATTTTTGCATAATTTCACGAGTTTCCATGAATGTATGTGATCCATAGGTATACATACAGACCCTACACAGAGAGGTATAGAGAATTTGTTTGCATCTTTTATGCAGATATATCTTGAGAATGTGCTAAAATTTATAAATATTGTCTTCTAAAGATTAGTGGGTGGCAGCGGCTGAGTTGAATTAATTGCCTTCTGTCCATTGTCTTAATCCATTCATATGCCTTTTTCTTGAAGACATAAACCATGTTGCCGCAAAGTAATATGATGACAGGTTACTAAGTACCATCAGCAATAAAAGCTTTAGTTGTTAGACTATGAGACCAACAATGTATGTCATGCTCAAACACTCTCCCCGAAGAGCATGCCTTGGCTTGCACATCAAGAGATAAATCAATGATAAACAAATTTAGTTGCAGTATCGGAGTAATATTTGGCACAAATACATTCTGTCCATTCTCTTAGACTCTTATTCCATCATATTCCTTGTTCTTAATGTCCACGTGTCTCCTTATAAGGAAGTTAAGGTTTAAACTAAAAATAAGTTGGTTTTTGGTTATGGGTAGTCAGGAGATCCTCTTTATGTGCTTCTATGCTGTTGGTTAGCGGCGCTTGGTGCTGGTCTGCTGAAATCTGAGGAAATCTTGGAGGGAGTTGCAAGGCTTCAACTTTCTAATGATATAGAATTTGAAGAGGAAACATTTATTGCCTTGATGAATGAAGCTAGAGAGGTTGGTTTCTTTGACATGTTCTTAACTTTAGCAACGATTTCCGTGTTTTCTTAATTATTGTGCTATATGACAATTTATCTCGTCGTGTATTCTAGTACTTGAATGTGCTGAAGCTATTGCATTCTGTTTTAAGGTTTAATTTTTGCTTGAATGAACATGAGATTTAGAAGGTTCAGTTAGGCTGCAAAACCCCAGAAATTGCTATTCAGATGAATAATCTTGTTTCCCTGAGTGGTGAAAGCAATGGCTGGGAATCCTCTCTACAAGACGATCATATGTATCTTACCACAGGATAGCAGTGTACTAGGCTAGAATTTAGATGTGCCAAGAGACAATATAATTGATGCTGTAGTGGTTTCTTTGGTTCTTTCATGCTCTGGTTCAGATTGTGATGTTTTGAGACCATATTTGCAAGAGAAATTTTTTTTCACCCTTTCTACATTGTGTTTTTCCCTCGTATATGTTTCAGGAAAGGCCTGGTTCACGTGAAATAGGAGTAGCTCTTTTAAGACATAGGTTCATTTAAGTTGTCCAGCATCTTGCATTCTTTAGTGAATTTTGTAGCATGAAAAATCCCAACTTGTATGCAGTACTTTTACCCTTTTCCAGTTGAAACCTGAAAGAATCAAGGCGAGTCTATTGTCTTAGATCAGTTTCTACTCCCTGCCATGCTTCTATAAATAGTTGAGGAGGGAGGTTAGTTGATATTCGCCCACAGTTAGAGCATGTTTCATTTTGCTGGATGTCAGTGAGGATGATTGACACTTCATATTGTGACTCGATAATATTTCAGGACTACGTCGAATTCAGTTTTGATTTGGGGAAAACTGAAATTTTAGCTTTCTCATGAGATATGTTGGTGATCTTCATTTGCAGAAGCGAGCAAAACTAGGGGTTTCTACGCCTACAATACCAATGGAGATTCGAGCTGAGAAAGCTCTGGAAGCCATCTATGTATGTTGCTTTGGGAGGGACCCTATAGAAGCAGATGACGAGAGACTACTATGCATCATGCTGAATGCAGTTTTCCCCTCTGTCGGGCAGCCAAATATAAGTAGGATTGTGAAAGAGAAGGCAAAGAAAGTAAAAGATGGCAGCGAAGATGATTTTCCAGAGCGCAAGGCCCTATCTAAAGAAGCTGTACAGCTGCAAATGAAGGACCTCCAATTTCTTAGACAAAATAGTGAAAGTTAACAGGGTGCTCTACTTCTTTGTAATGTAAAACATGTGATCAACTGGTTCCAGGAAAGTGCGTCAGTGCTCCTCTTATGTTTGAAACACAGAAAGCTGATACCTGATTGGACTCGTGGCTCACTGTGCTAAGTAAAATACAAAGGTAGATACCAAGTTAGTTGATGCTTTGTTGAAGCATATGGTTCACTGTAATACGTAATCCTGGCTAACTGTAAAAAATTTTGCAAAAATGGACTACAACAACGAGCGCAGTTCTATTATCACCCTGATTTTGCAAAGTCTTGCACCTTTCTCCCTGATTTGCACTTTGCAGTCTGACAGCGCCGGCCTGAAGTTGCCTATAGGAGGTCTTTGCTTTCATATAAATAAAGCTTTCTTGAATTTGCAAACTTGAGCAACTATTCGGTTTGGACCAACATATCAGCTACTTTGAAGATGAAAATGGTGAACAAGTATTTAGCACTAGGCATAAAACTTATTACTAAATTGCAAATCTCAGTACATATGATGTCTATGTATCGTCAGAGCTATTTCGTGATGAATCTTGTGCTGCAATTCGCAAACTAAGACACGGATCATTGTCATGAGTTGGAGATGAGACGTTTTGGTGTGCCAATAGCAGTAAAAGCACAACAAACAATCACTCCACCCCTCTATAATGTCCTTCAATATCCTGCTGCTGCTCCAAATGTAAACCAACATTGTCACTATCCCGACTGTACAATCACCTACAACCAAGTCTTAAAGCCTGCAACGTCAAGGTACGCAACCAGCCAATTCAACAGAAATACAGTGCCAGAATGTTTACTTCAGAAATAAGGTCATATAAACGGTAGAGTATCTCAAAATCGCAGGGACATTACAAACTATGCAAGACACTTCCTTGCAAACTTAGTATGTAATCTTCTTTTGGAGTTCCAAGAAATTATTCAGCCAAACTGGAACTCGGTTAAGTGAAATCAAAATAAAGTAGATTCGCAGGTGATCTTCCAAGCCTCTGCGGCGTAAAGGTCCTGTTATAGTGGCGTTGCAAATCCTGTCACCAAACAGGAGAAACCATATCAAATTGTTTCAACAGGACAAATCCTTGTAGTATACTCTCAGGAACAGAATAGCAATCATATTACATCTATATCCATCTCTAAGACCTTGGATCAGCACTGAACTATATGAGCAACAACTAGGGCTGGCAACTCGAACCTCAGAATGGTCAATTTCTGAAGACATTTTCGTGTGATTGCTGCTATTTATAGTACTCTGATAGGTTGTAAAACAGCCAAAGATGGAGACGACAAAACAATGCGCAGAAAGATGCAGAAACAACTCCACATATATGATTGCAGAGGCACAAAGGTCTGGCATGAAAATCTAGCCACCCACAACTTTTGACCAAATGTTGCACATAACATAGCTTGTAACAAAAAAGACCAACAACTGAATATATGCTTCAGGAAGCTCATACAGACAAAGATTCTTTTTTTCTAGAAGCATAAGGAGTCGCTCTCTAAACAAGCAAGACAAAGGTAACTTGTGTTCATTAAAAGGTATCAGGAGACCATCCCTAACTCATTCTAAAACTGCTTATATCCATATACAGCTCTGTCAGTTTTCTCTCTCTCTTTCTCCATTCTACGTCAAACAAAAATTAAGTTCAGATGAGATTTTCCTATTATCGGTGAACCAAAGCTTAAACTTTGGCCAGTCCTCGACAAAATATAATCGTCCCACAACATTTTAACAACGCAATAGTTTAAAGTCAATAACCCCACAGCTGGGCACAAAGCTTTCTGAGGTTGTAAAATAAGTCTCTAAGAATATATGAAAGACATCTTAGCTTTTTCTCGTTAAAGAAAAGAAAAGAGATGCAAAAGTGTCTCAGAAGCACAATCTCAAGCTTGGGTTTGCACAATCATAATAAACCTTTATCCGATGCCATATGTCTAATCCATATGTGAACTCTAAATAGTTGAAGAGGACAGGCTATTCATTACCTGCTCCGACCTTACATTCGAAACTAAACAAAGCGAGAGCTATTCCAGCAGGTTCACAAAAGTGCAATCTCTCGGTAACGCGGATTGAGAACACACTCAAATTCACACAGCACTTAGTTTCGTCAATTCTATGACAAGATTCACAAGAAAATTTCCATGTGAACAACAACATAAATCCAAACTAGTAAAAGCACACCTGTGGGGTCCTAAGTTTTCACCCCTAAGTTAATGAACAAGGAAACGCTCCTAAGTTTTTCACCCCCTAGGATGTGCACGGGACGGGATGGTTACCAAAGTTGACTTTTATAGGGGGCTTCATTTTTTTATCCTTGGCACATAAATTACATAGAGTCATGCAACACTATACGAGACAATTCAAAGGTATGTTTTCTGCTTCCTCTGAATCTCCTTTGCACTCATATAAACTCTTACCACTACCTTGAAAGAATAGCAGTAGTTTAAATTTTATTGACAGAATCTAATTACGAAAGAATTTAACACCATGCTTAAGAGAATGTACCTTAACGCCTTTCCAAATTACAACTATTCATGTTAACTTGGAAACATGCATGGTCCCCATGAACACACAGCATATAACAAATTAGTGGTAGAGAATAATTATGAAGTCAAGACACACCTTCAGAAAGACATCCCCATTGACCAACCTCTGAGGCCAGCATGGACTTTAGCAATGCGGACGCAGTAGCAGAGTGAAATGGCATCAAAGACCCAGCACAACCCAGCTCCGCTGGTAGCCTACTACATTCACCCAATTGCAAAAACCCATATCACTCTTTCTCATTATCAACATCACCAAACAATTCAAACCCAAAACCCATTAATGACCAACAAATCATAATTCAAGCACGAATGGGAGAAAAGAACCTGGAAGAGAAAAAGTAGCTGCGGCGACGGGAGAGGCGGGTGGTAGTGGTGGGTGCGAGTCCACCGAGCTTGGATGGTCCAGCAGCAGTGGACTGGTGGGTTCTTGTGTGATTTAAGAAGGACCTGGCAGAGGACTTGGATCTTTGAAGAAATCGTCGTCCACAATTAGATGCCATTTTTTTTCTGCAAATGTCTTTTCTTTGTTCTTCGGAAA
The DNA here is from genome assembly GCA_033065855.1 of Escallonia rubra. Taxonomy (NCBI): domain Eukaryota; kingdom Viridiplantae; phylum Streptophyta; class Magnoliopsida; order Escalloniales; family Escalloniaceae; genus Escallonia; species Escallonia rubra. The sequence goes on along the minus strand of JAVXUO010000243.1, from coordinate 94,826 downwards.
CCCCTTTTCTAAACCCTAGGTTATTGGGCCGGGTAATAACTGGACCGGTCCTTAGTCCTTACAGACAGTATGGTTCAAGGGTCAAGCCCAATGTCCCTGCTTTCTTCTTCTGGTATTTTCGTCCGGGTTTGACCACTTCAAGCCCAACGGACCCTGTTCTTCGGTTGTGCTCTTTTTACCAAAGATCTTTTTTTTTTTTGTGAATGAAATTTTTGTTTGTTAATGATGTACAAGTACCATTGAAATTGCACCAACTGGAATTTCTCTCTTTTCTCTCTATGATGACTGCTCAAGTGCAATGGCTGAAGCTCTTTTCACACAAATGGAAATGAAAGTGATATCTGAACTTTATTTTAGTCATCTCATCTTTCACTTTTGTCCGCTAGATCCCATAAGTGTCGCTGTAATGGTTAAAGTGGAGCTCAAAAGTCGATTGCCAAATTAAATTGACATTCTCACTCCAAGTCCAATACGAACCAGTCCACCGAGTTGAGTTCACCACTAATTTTTATTTTATTGGCATTTTTATTCTGTCAATTCTAACACCCTAAGCACGGAAATGGACTAAAAAGAGCAGGCCAGCAGTTCATCGGGGAGATAAAAAGGGAAACAAGAGAGGAGGAAAATTCAAGGGGTGCCTAAAAGTTTATTTTCCCCTTTTTTAGGTGAACTTCGTTAACTCACATGGCTGACATTCAAGTACCAACAAAATACAATTTGGGCTCTTGTGGTTGTACATGCTTCCTAGTTTCACGAAATCTCTACAGAGTAGCAGAAGAAAAAGTACCTTGTTCCTGGCCTAGCGAAGAAGAACCGGCGGAGCAAAAGATGTGTATGCATCTCTTATAACTTGACATCAAACTAAATAGAGGTTCTAGGCAGAGGAGAAATACTTAAAATGTAGGTCGGAGCCTGAAGTGCACTTGCAGAATACTTTATCCAATATATAATATAGCATCCCATAACAGGAAAATCCCAAGTCATAGTATTAAGAAACAACAGAGAATCAAGTTCCTTCATCTAATCTGGCTGTGATCACCAGTGATGCTAGGATCCTAATTTTTTTTCCCAGCTGTCTCGACAGCCAGTAAGGTACAATCAGACTTCCTCTCTTAGTAATTATCCCAGATTTCCTGGAAATCAATCACACGGGGTGACCTAGAAAACGTAATTACCAACTTCCCAATCTCATAAAACCACATAATTCATCCACATCTTCGCTGACTTGATTGTTTTGGCTCCAGAAGTGCAAGCATTCCCAATTTCAGTGGTCACTCTTCCACAACATTGACCAATTCATATTCCACCAATGACAGATTGTTGTCTTCCTTAACTGTGAAGCTGGCTGGTTCGGTCACTTCAACACGACCCCACTTGTCAACTGCAAGTCTCATTGATCCCTTGAACATGTCAATTTTTGCATTGCGCAATATTACAGTAGTACCAGGCTTCATCAAATTCACTGCACAGACGAAGCAGGGATCAGAGTTGGATCAACTTAATATTACGTTATATTCATCAAGAATGCCACAATTTTTCTCAGTAATCCGTGAAACACAGTAGTCAGTTTTCAGCTTAAGAAGTTACAAAGTAGCATAATTCAATATATGAAGTAGCACTGTATTTTCTGTAGTCGACCAAACATAAAAGTATTTGAAGTTGAAGACATGGTTTCATCTCAAATCTCATATCTTAGTATCAACAATTCACAATCTTAATACCTTTAACAGAATCTATCCCATCTGTCCAACACCTCGTAATGAAGTAATGAGCGGAATTCTGAAATAAAAATGCGTCCAAATGGCGACTGAGAGGAGAAACCAAGTAAAGTGCAATCATCCCGCTGGAATGGGGAAGCAATATAAACTATCATGTTATGTACTACATCAGGAGGATCAGGAGCGAGGAGCGCGGCTACAAATAAGGTTTACAAATTACTGTAACAATCATACTAGTTGCTTCCAAAAGCATATAATGTATCAGTGTGTGTACAGGGGGAACAAAGTGTACAACTTTAGACATCTGCGACCGTGGATCATTGTATAGCAACTAATCAGTAACACCATCAAAGTTGACATAATTTTAGTTCTATCCTTCCAAGTTCTCTTACCCTCATCCAAAACTCTTTGCACACCCAATTCTACACTCACCGATCTAAAACCTACAAAGACAACCACCACCCACCCATCACCCCCACCGCCCCTCTCCATAGCACCATTTCTGTATAAACTAATTCATTTCCAGAATGACCACAACTGTAAACAGGTGGAATGCTTCCATGATCCATGATGAGTCAAGCCGGCTTAATAGAACCTGTCTTCTCAAAGTAGACAATGCCATCATGCATTTCACCGAACAAAAACTGCACCGATGGTACTGCCTCATATCTTCATCTAAAGGTGAAGGACATCGGAAGGAGGCTGATGTGGGAAAACGACTGATGAAAAAGGTGGGGAATCAGTCATTATAAAAGAATACTTGCGGGGGGGGGGGGGGGGGGTGGTGGTGGTGGGAGGGAGCGACTTGATTGGTCTAAATTGCTGATGCACCAGGTCCTGGTGCCTTCTGTAAGTATATGCCGAAGTCCTGTATGTCTAGTTTTAGACCAGAGGTTTGGATGGAACCGACCTCATACTTCAATACATGCATACATATACATATTACATATATTTGTACACACCTCTAATGTCAACAAAAACCCAGCCTCCGATGGTAGATCGTAGTATACTTACAATTAAAGGAAAAAGCATGCCTCTACTTTGCATATAAAAAGGTTCGATTGATCTCTACAGAGGAAAACTGAATTAACGTAAATCCTGAAGCCAGCTTGGACCAGTGCCAATAAAGACAAAAAGATAAATGATGAAGGATCATAAGTTTCCACACCGACAAAAAATGGTGGAAGATTCAATCGCGTGTAATCTGTAGGAAACGCTCAAGAAGGACCTAACAGAGTAACCGATGCCAACTATATCCAATCTCACTATGAATGATTGCTACATTAGAAAGTAGACTAGCACATTCACTCTTATGGTAATCAAAAATATCCTCTAGAAGCTTTCTTCCTTGGAGTTCACCCATCGCAACCTATCGAGCAACAAAAAAGCTAATATAATCCAAGTAAAGCATCACAGTTGAACGAATTTTGCAATCTTCAATAACGGTACATAAACAACACGATTTTTTTAACGTCGAAGATAGTTACAAAAATTTCAAGAAAGAATCGTTCTTGGAAATATTATTCAAATGAAGTTCGTTCGAAAATGAACAACCACAATTGTCATTGTATGAGCAGGATACTCCAATGAGAAGATTAATTTACTTCATTCTAATAAAAATTAGTCAAAGTAAATTTCTTACAGCATAACTATATTAAAAATATATATACCTTGGTCATTCCTTGCAGTAAATACAACAGTTCCAGTTTCATCTCCGACCACACACTCGGCAATCTTCATGTTACGTAGTTGTGGAGTATCTGAACGTCCCTTCTGTAGAACCATCTTCGAGCTAACTACCTTCACTGTGAGATTATGTCCATTAGTCCCTGGTCGAAGCTGATCAATCTTGGTGAAAACAGGTTTCCTCATAGCCGATTTTGTTTCAGCCATCTCTAACTTCCTACAGATCATAATGGTTCAGCAAATCAATCTTCTATCAGAACCAAAGCTGATTAAGATCAATATCTCGTCCAAGCAAGGATGGCAATTAAACTGTCCAACCTATAATGCCACGGCTTCTACAGCACTGAACGTGATAACGTACGAAATGCATCTAGAAATGGCGGCATACATAACTTCACAAACTAAACAGCTTGAATTCTAGATGAACCAAAGCTAATAATCCCTAAGTTTCGTAAATTTTGTCCGCTCAAACTTTTTTTCGAATTAGAATAAGCAGTCAAAACATAAATTAAACTAGAGAAGTAACTACAGATCGTAGAAGCACTCGACAAAGAGTGGGTCAATCTTTACATACGAGTAGGTCAAGATATGGCAACAAAAACAAACGAGTAGGTCAATGTTTACACAGTTCAATCTCCATTCCAAGTAATTTGCAAAAATCAAAAGGGGACAAAATTATGAAACGCGTTACACATACAGTCGGGAATGATACAAATCACACAATCGAACCAGAGGGACGATCGAACAAAGATGAAATCAAAACCGTAAGAAAGCACGGATTAAAACTGAGCGACGGAATTATTTACCTTTTGATCGTGTAGAAGAAGGAGAAATTTGCAAGGAGGGAGGCGGATCGGCTTCTGTTCTCAGCTTTTCACTAAATTGCTTTCTTCTTTTTTGTGGCGACCGTCGAAATCGCGCATTTTGAACGAAAATTTTTACTTCATTTATGACCGTCGATCGTCCGCATCTTCTGGCCCCATCTTCAGCGTACACGTTGTAGTGGCAGAACAGAAGGTCGGCTAAATCATATATGTGGCATTTCTGCATCCTTTAGAGACAAAAATGTGATTTCGCGAAAGACAACAAACCTCCGTAACTACAACTAAAGGGATCGGAACCCCAAGGGGTGGTGGAAGTCGCAAAGAGCCTTGAGGTCCCGAGTTCGATTCCTCGTACCGACGGACCATATGGCATTGCAGTTCTAAACATTCCAAAAAAGAAATACAACTAAAGGGATTGGAAGATTTTTTCTTCTAAACTAAATGGGAAAGGTTGTAAGAAATTGCTCATATCTACGTACTTGGGAAAAAATGTGATATTATTTTTATAATTGTCTCGAAGGACGATAAACTTCTGTAACCGTTAAAGGAGTTTGAGGAAATTTTTCTTCTTGATGGGAGGGACGGGAGGAATTTGCTAATGAAGGAATTGCGGAGAAAAAAAGAACTTCAAAAACTATGAGTATACATAATGTGGGAATCACTCTCCTTATAACGACATTTTTACTTATTCTAAGATTGATTGATGTTCTCAATTATGAACGAGCATCAATGTTGATCTCACAATACAATATATGAGATTAAGTACAATATACGTGATAATATATATGTACTATCTTCTTTGCTCCCAATCAATGTGAACAAATCGTTGTGTAAAAAGAAAGTAATGTGAGCTTGGAAGACGAAGTTAGCTTGAAAAACAGTGGAATGTCGGCAAAAAGAGTGTGAGTAATGGTGCTGCGTTATAAAGTCAACACCAATACATAAAGTTGTTTAAAGATAAAGTTACAAAAAAGTAGGAAGAAGGATAAAAAGATAAAGCCAATTCAATAAACCCACTATTTCGTGAATATAACCACTGGCCAAGTTCCCCTCCCTCACCAAACCACTACATCTTTTTCTTTATACATTTTTTTTGTTTTCAGAGTAACTTTTTTGCTTTCATAAAGTACTGACGAAATTGATTCCAATTTTCTAATCATAGTGGTAAATGATTACAGTTATCCTTTTCTAACTTTGATGAACACATCGTCTCATGTGTCCAAAACTATAGTTCTCATTGTAGGAGTCGAATAAAGAGAATAAAAAAAAATTAATTAGTACATGAATTTAGAACCTTGGGTGCTCACACATGCTTCTTTTAGAAATCAAAAATCTCAAGCCCTTCTCTAGGATCAACCAACCATCACGTTTGAGAACAAATCCATAGCATATACTCCGTATATCATAAAACTTGCCGGCGAAATTAACATTAACATAAGTTCAATCCTCGCACCATTACAAGTTCCTGGAGCAGGAAAGAAAAGGACAGACCGAAAAAGAACCCGTAAAAGAAAACATGGGTTCGGGACTCCACTTATTTCAGAAACATCTCTCCGAAGATTAGTACATAGACGAAAAACAGCGCATGTCTACAAATATTGGCTTGCAATTTCGCCCTCCTTGACAATGTAATTCTGGGCAGGAAAATCTTCTCCCTTGAAGTACCTGTCCAGCATGTCCTTGGTTCCAGCAGCATACCGAATCTGCACAGTTTTGATACACACAAGTTGTAATCCTGAAGCCTAACAAAGGGATGTAAATGGTGAAAGAGAATTGGAAAGTTGAATACCTGTCCGTCAATTGTAGTCCCAGAGATATGAGGGGTCATGGCTTGGTTTGGCATGTATCGCCATGGATGGTCCTTTGGAGCTGGCTGAGGATACCAGACATCCCCACTGTAACCTAAATATCACGAGTACAAAGCCAGTGATCAGCTACCTAGCTACATGGCTTGTTTACCAGGTTGAAGAAATATTTTACAAAGCATTGAATTTACTAAAACCCAAAATCTCCAATCTTACCAGCTACATGTCCACTGGAACAAGCATCAACAACTGCCTGGGTATCCATGAGTGCTCCTCGAGCATTGTTAACAATAAGAACTCCCCTCTTCATCTTAGCAATTCTCTCTTTGTCAAACATCCCTCTGAACAACAGCGTTAATCTCATGCAGTTAGATATAGAGCAAGAAAACTAGTGTCAAAATGACAGACTTAAAAGCAATAATGTCGGATCATATCACAAGTTTGTCCAACTCTAAGCTGTCGTTTTCCTTGGAGCATATGTTCGAATTATACAGCTAATTAATTATGAACTAAAAGTTTCAAATAACTGTCAGTTTTAGATATATTCTATGCTATTACTCGTACGAATTGGTTGTTTCCAGAACAACTACACATTCTTAAGCTTGGCAACCTAGACACTGCAACTCAATCGAGTGAAAACCCTCAAGTCCAGTGGCACCATTGCTAATGCAGGGTAACCAGCCCTTAGCCTCCACATGCAAACCAGTTTCAAACTTCCCCTTCTTAAATTGCACAATGGCCTACCAAATATTTGCACGATGACTTTCCAGATTCTAGAAAGAAGAGTTAACAAATAAGCCCTTGAACGGTAACAGTACAATGCAATCTTAATAAGTAAGGAAATCCTCACCTTGTTTTCTCTGTAAGAGGCGTGTTCATGACAACTATGTCGCATTTTGGAAGCATTGCGTCAAGGTCCTCCTCAAACTTTGCCCCAGTCTGATTCTCCATATCCGGGTCCATTTTAAGCCGATCGTGATAGAGGAGATTACAGTTGAAAGGCTTTAACCTCTGAAGTAAAAGCTTGCCTATACGTCCAGCACCAATAGTTCCCACAGTCTTTCCTTCAAGATCATAAGCTCTGTAAGCAATACTTGCAACATCCCATTCCCCTTTAATAACCTGATGATATCCAGGCAAGAAATTCCTGACAAGAATGAGGATCCTCATGAGTTCATCCTCCGCAACAGAAACAGTATTGCTCCCAGTAACCTCGGCAACTGTTAACCCAGCAGCAGCTGCAGCGTTTAGATCAATGTGATCAGATCCAATCCCAGCTGTGAGCAGCAGTTGCAAATTCTTTGCTTTCTTGATCCTTTCAGCCGTTACATAGGCTGGATGAAAGGGGGTTGTTATTAGGACGTGGAGATCTGGGATATGTTTCTCGAGCTCTGCAACAAGAAAACATGTATTAAACAATTAGTTCAGAAATCCAAATTTTTCGTAAACATCATTTAACAACCAACTTATGTAAATATATCTAGTGTTTTGGTGAAAATTGTGAAACGGTGTAAAAAATGCAGTATTTACAGCCATAGCCAGGGACAAATGAAATTGCTATAATAGGCATCCATAAGAGAGAGAGCAAGGACATCTACAAATAAGTTTCCTATGCATCAACAAGTAATTCAGGTTATCTTGGTTTGTCTACTGTTGCAGTATCAAACCTGATTTCCTGTGGGTGACGACATGCCTGTCCAAGCTAATTCACTAATCACGTCTGTAACTGACAAAATGCAATATGAAAATTCATTGACGTATATGCATACCACAGTCTGGTCCTTCTTTGTCGTCGGTGACTACGTACTGGTGGCCTTGTGATTCCAACCAGTCACGTATGCCCAAGGCATTCTCCGCACAACCCAAGAAATTGGGATTTAATGCAGCATATTTGTTCGCCTTGTAAAAGACACCAACAATCTTCTTGCTTCCAGCAGAAGCCTGTTTGCAGCAAGAGAAAGAACAATTACCTTAAGTTATCAATGCCTCGTTTAAGGTTCTATCATAAATAGTTAAAGAGGATCAAAAGTAGGCAAAATAGCTAAGATGTGGCCAAAGAAAAAAGTTTTGACTTGTCTTCACGTATCATAATCAGCAGATGTTCCAGAATGAGCAAGCATAGAGGCATTTACTGATAGTAAATTGCCCAATTGAGCCAACAATTAGGAATTTGTGACTTTGGTCAATTTTTCATCAAAAGTTATGCAACTAAATTCAGGTGGAATAGACTTAGTGAAAAGCCAGGCACAAGATCCAGAAAGTTGTAACCTTTTCCTTTAGTGCACATAGACATGATTAAGAACTACTTCATCCGTTCAACTGATCAACGGTTTTTTTATTTATTTAATTAACCCCTTTATAGATATCAATATTAGATGGTAGTGACCAATTTTATGTACTTAAACATGATCTATTTTTTTGCAAATGATAAAAATAAAATCTAAATGATGTTAAGTTTTGGTCCATTGAAATGACAAACAAACTAGAGATGTACGTGTTGTTAAATGGGGGACTATCATTCTAGTGCATTCCCTCAATGCAATCAATCCATTTAAATTTTGAATCACTAGAAAGCTGGGGGCAACTTCTCTAAATTCCAGTGGATATAGTATTGCTTTGAATATATAACCATTCAGTTATAAAAATGAAGATGTTATGACTGCACCAATATAGTACCCTGCATTCCATGATGTCAAGATTAGGGGTGCAAAAGGACTCGCGCTACTCTGGCTGGCACTCAACTCAGCTAAATTTATTGCTTAATGTCAACTCTTATCAAGCAAGCTAAACTAAATCACACTGCATATTTTGGCTCCATTGGCTCGCCGAGGTTTTCTTTTGGTGAGCTTAGTTTAAAATATGCACATAGGCCGATTTTTATGTTGCTCAAGTATATTGAGTTAGACAAATGAAGTGTAAAGGGTTTCAAAAAAGTTTTTGTCCTCCTTGATTAAATATAACTTTGCCCACCTTATTCATAAGATTTTACATAGAAGTGATCGGATTGAATGTGTGCCGAGATGTGTGGAGCCGAGTAGGCTTGCCAAGCTTGGCTGGGGTGAGCAGGCGTGAGCCCAAGACCAATTATAAGGATTCAATCTCAAGCCCAGCCCCTTAACAAGTTAGCTCTAGGCACGACACGTGTTGGTACAATCCACGTGACCATGTGAACCGATGCCAAACGTGACCAAAAAAATCCGATACATCTCATCGTCAACTTACATTTATCACGCAAACCAGATGATCAGACCTTGGCCATCCGATTAACAGACCTCATCCCGGCCACAAAAATGGGTAAATTGCAACGTCGACGGAATGTCACAACAGTGGTGACTGATGGCCATGATCGTAAAGAAACAAAGACTAAATCTTAATGAAATTCCATCAACTAACTTGCGATCAACAATTAAAACAAGCTACTGATTTTACTTACGTGCAGGTCTCTGGTTAGTAGCGATGAACCGGAAATTTCTGATGAAGCAGCAAAGGCACGAATGGCAGACGCAGCAGCACGTTTCATTGCCATCTCTCTCTCTCTCTGTGAAATGGAACAAGGAAGTGAGTCAACTCGGAGAAGAAATCAAGTGGTAGGCAGTAGTAGTAGTTAATTATACAGGCAGAGAAGCAAGAGTACCAGACGTCTCTCTTCTATTCTCTGTGATCTCTATCCACCTGTGACTGTATGAGCTGTCGGTCCACCCTATTTATAGGCGTTGTAAGCGCACGCTATTCACCTGTGACTAGCACTTAGCAGCCACTAAAATGGCATTTCCTGTTTTCGAAGTCAATTTCTCTTCATATTCCTTCTCTTCATATTTACACGTCATAGCATTGAAATTAAAACACTTTGTTTTAGTAGTTAAGTATGAAATTTTAGACCGTAAACTAATTATTATTAAATTGATTTGATTGTGATTATAAACAACAACAAATAGTTTGATTTGAATGCCTTTTTTCTCATCAAAGAAATTGTGGTTTGGTTTTTTTGGCAATAATATGGGCTTTGTTGTTACTTTCTTTTCCGTGTATACTTAGTTCCGTTTGACATTTTTTTTGTGACATAAATCTTATCCTTATAATTTTATACTCTCGTGATATATAATTTTTCTACTTCATCAGAAAAACATCAATTAGGAAAAAAGACGTGATAGTGGGGATACTTTAGCTTTATCTCTTTCTTTTGCATCCTAAATGCGACTAGTATAGATATTGAATTTTTTTGAATAGTTTTGTATTTTGTTTAAAACAGTTAACACTCAGGACTCGTCTTGTTGGTATTACATGAATACGGCAATAAATAAAGAAAGACCAAAAAGAAACTCGCTGATTGCTTGGTTGATCTTGGAGGATTCGGCTATCCATCCCAAAACCCTAGCTTTCTCCTTTCAAAAATCGTTGCTTTCATAAAGTTGTAGTATTATGAGAGAGAGATTCAAAATTGTTTTCTCGTGCTTCTCTTGATTAGTTTTGGTGTTTATATCACTGGATCTAATCTCTCTCCGTGGCAACAAAGGTTAGAAGGGATGCACGAGGGCTTCTTTTTTCAAGCTAGTATAGAACTCCTAAATAACACTATAGTCAATAACACTAAATAACTGCAATTGTACTCTGAACCATAACGGTTTAAGCTGTTACTAATAATTATTTAAAAAAGTTCTCTAAGAATATTCATAAACAATCTCAAAATGTCTAATCATACATAACAATTAAGAGCGCAATCCATCTCTTTGATCATCTTTTGATCTGAAAAACTATATTCATGTTTTAGTAATGTACTTTACCCGGGACTTCGACCAAATTGTATAATCAGCAATGAACTAAAAAGAAGGAAATGTTAAATTCTTAAAAGAGACCGAAGAATTTTGTGACAATTTATGATACTCTCAACATCCTTTTGTGACAATTTATGATACTCTCAACATCCTTAACTTTATTCAGTGCCCAAGAAATTTATCATTATAAAGTAATCCTACTGTTGGAATATCAAAGTAATGTATATTGTGAATTAGAGTTTATCGGGTTCTCTAAGAATGTGTATGGACTACAGGGCAATATGGGGTAAGAAGCCAAAATATAGGACTACGGATTTTCACTTACTAGTTTTATTGTGAAATATTTTATCGGACAGTAAAATATCAATCACGTTCATTCAATTCAATGCATTATATTAATGAACTAATACATAATTTGGATTATCCTCTTTTATGGTTCGGATAAATTATTTAATAATTAAAATAAATCATCTCATGAAGTGTTACAAAATAGTAGATGATTTTTAAGATTGTGAACATAGTAATTTATTGTACGTATAACATAAATTGTATAGAACGTTAGTGCATAAATTAACATCGTTGTGCATATACCTTATATAGAACGGTAGTACATAAAGATCGTTGTGCATATAAATCTATGTTTCATATTATATAAAGATATATAACATGCATAATCAACCAACAAAATATGCAGAATTATCAACTTTAGTATCTAAAATATAACGCCGATCAAATAATAAAGTTTGAAAAGAAAACCCATAGGTGAATATTTAGCTAGTTTTCTGATCGTGTTGCCACTTTTTTCAGTAAAGTGATCAATGCCGCTGATACAAACATAGCCTTTTTTTCCTTGAATTTTGATTGCCGAGTTTTTGTGAAAAAAAAAATGATAATTGCACCCCACTTTGTTACATCCAAACACATTTGGCTACTAAAAGTTCCTCATGACAACACTTCACACACACACATATATACACATACAATCTGAATCATGAAAGCGAGTAAGAAGGTAAGATTGTCCATTCTTCGTTTATTGTTTTTGGACACTTTCCAAATGCAGAAGTTAAGAGGCAGCTAACTGTGCATAGTTGTGTCTACCGCAGAGGCTCTTGGTGAGATCAAGGTGACTGAAATCATGGGCAAATTTCAATTTGTGCTTCGTTGCTACTCAGTGGTTGCCACTGAACCACACAAATAATTTTTGTCTCTTCCCTTTTTGGGTGATCAGGCTGAAGGATCTTGTTCTGTTTCTTCAGGCCCCGGAGGCGGCTATCAATTTGGTGCTAGCTTTTCAGCCCACGTCGTTAGAAAAACATGCCATAAGGCCCCATCAAGCCAGTAGACCCAAACAGAGAAGCGTCCCACCAATCAGTAAATACAACACACGACAAAAAGAAAGTGCCCACCAATCAACCGTGGGTTACCCTTGAAAAAATAAGTTCAACTGACCGTAGAAATCTCTTGTTCCCTTACCCGAAAAGGGAAAAAAAAAGGAAATTTATTAGCCTCTTGTTACTAGATGCGTTTTGGTTTTTTTTTTTTTTTTTTTTTTTTTTCCGCTCCTTATATATATGTACAAAATGTCAACTAAAGTTCACATGCGATAAGTGGACGCGTCATAGTCGCGTGAACTTCACCTTTAGATAATAGGTTTTAAATTACTAAATATTAGAAAAATATGCTTTGTGTATACTTATACATACATAATGACAAAGAACAAAAATACTAAAAAATATAGTATACTAAACTGAACAAACATAATAACAACATGAACTGTATAAATAACTCACTGTAGAATTATAGAAACAACAATGCAGAAACTAAAGCGTGAATTTGATTCATCGTCCTTAAGACTTTATTCGTCCCACAAAAGTGCTAACGTTCTTTTGACGAAAGTCTCTCAGGATACAACAGCGAACAAAAACAATGCAGAACTCTTTCTTCTTTTCTTATAGACACAGACACATAATTTTCGGGATTAGTTGATTAGTTTTTTCTGTAACTGACTCGTTTTTATACAGTGGATATTCACTGTAAAAATGTATTTATTTAAAATATTTTTGTCCCAAAAAAGACTAAATCCTGATGGGCCCAAGCCACAGCCACGAACCAGGACGAACGGGCGGCGCGCACATGTTGTGAGCCTTGGCTCAACTTAGGTCCTCCCTCCTTACAAAATTTGGGTACTCCCAAAGGGACCCTTAGCTCAAGATTAAACCTTATAAGGAGGCAACATTAGCTTTATTTTTTCAATGTGAGATATTTTTTTCCCTTCAAATTAAATCACCAACTTCAACTTCAATTTTCACATTCACGCCTCGTTTATTTTAAACTTGTGAATATACTACGATCATTTACTCCAATTGATGAACATAAATCAATTTGTTCCTAACCAAATTATGGTGTAAAACCCATTTAAAAATTGAGTCAAAGATGGCTTATCAATAATGAGTTTAAAACCCAATTGCCAACACTAAAATTAGGTATCGTCAGCTTAGCAGTCTACGACATAATTACAATGTAGGGGTAAATGCACTTTGCCCCCCTGTTACGGCCATTTATTTTTGCACAGTTTTGATGAGTGCATGGAGGTTTAGTGTAACTTTTTTTAGAAGGGGGGCCATATTGCAACCACCCTAAAGTAGAGGGGGGCAAAGTGCATTTACCCCTACAATGTATGTGGTGTAATTGCACCCTCGTAGTTTACAAGTATCGATGACGCAGGTGTTGCATGCATCTCCTCTACAACTTTTCTCGCTCTGCATTTCTCAAAGTCAGAGAAAGTTACTAAGAAAGCTTAAAGTCTCTAATAAAGGTACAATGAGAAAGCATCTGATCATCCACAAATTACATTTTGAAAGTTTGCTTGGTCTGTTGACTAAGACTAAAGTAAAAGGTACTAACATATTTTCTTGGATTAAGATGTAAGAAATCATACATCTTGGTCATGAGTTGAGTAAAATGTCAAGCATATATCCCGGTACTGTTAAATTGGATAGGCTGAATATTTATGTCCACAAAGGTGTCTACGAGATCCAAAAGTACCGGTGACAGTGACATTGTGTCTCAATCTAATCTAATCTAGTAAGATGTAAGAAAGCAGTAACCGGGGTGACTACCTTTGCAACATTTGCAACGTGCAACCTTAAGTTGCCTGACTACCTTTGCCGTGATATGGAGTCACTGATGGGAACTTTTTGGTAAATCGGCAGAGGAGACCACATCACATGTATTTGTCGCTTGCCCCCTCAACTGTGTTCTATGGTCTATCTCGCCTGAAGGATTTCATCCTCCTACTCTGCCAAACCAGGTACAACAAAATGCCACCAACTATCCCTGGAGCGACACGCTACATTGGCTCTCGGATATCTTATCCCTTCCACTCCTCAAAGATGAACCTGATTTGAGCTACCATTATACTTTATTTGCCACAACCATCATGGATCATCTATGGAGATATAGGAACCAGGTAGTCTTCCAAAACTGTGATATCAATACAAAGGAGGCTTCAACTCAAATCCTTGCGGCATACCATCGGTGCCGAGAAGCTGCTACTGCCACCCAAGTTCCCTGTCCATCCAAATCTACCAGCATCTTTACACCTCTTCATTGGGTTCGAGTCAATTTCGATGCTGCAGTCCGTGACAATAGGACAATTCAAGCAGCGACTATCCGTGACAACGAGGGAAAACTAATTGCGGCCCAAACACTAGAGAGTGCCAAAATGGATCTAGAAGAAACTGAAGCTCTTGCTGGACTATTGGCGATAGATTTGGCAATCTCAAATAATTGCTCTCATGTCCTCTTTGAAAGTGATGCTTCAAAAGTTGTCAACTGGCTTAACAACCATGAATAAACTCCCAACTGGAAATGCTTATCCACCATTGCCGAAGCCAGAACCAAGCTCAAAGCCCTAACATGCTGGTCCTTTATGAAAGTTAGCAGATTTGATAATAGGTTAGCACACAATCTAGCTGTCAAGGCTGATGCCGATAACTTGTTTGCCTTGGTTCCCTGTCCATCCTTTGGTACGCTTTTGTAAATGGATGAATATGTGAACAATGAATCTCCTTTTGTACAATCTAATTATTAATAATATGACTTGATTAGAAAAAAAAAAATGGGAACTTTTTTGGTGGGGAGTCGCAACTGGCAAACCTAAACCACGTTGGCTTAATTGAGAAACACTGCGAAAAGAAAGGAAGATGGGCATGGGGTTTTGTAATATCCACGCCTTTAATCTTGCACTACTACCCAAAAAGTGTGGTGACTCTGTAATTTTACAGGGTTCATTACTATTCAAGGTCCTCAGTGCAATATACTTCTTGAACAAGGATTTCTCTTAGCAATTCTAGGCAGCAGGCCCTCGCTTAATTGGAGAAGCATAATCGTGGCAAAGTGTGTACCGGTGGAGTGCGATCGAAAGGGGGTTAATGGTAGGAGGATAAAAATATGGTTGGATCCATGAATCACACAGCCAAATTCATTTAAAGTCCAATCCTGCGCAGAGGAGTTGGAGGCAACAGTAGATGTGGAGACGATTCACTTACCAAAAAACTCTTCTGAAAAAAATGAAGCAGAGACCATCAAGAAAATATTAATTGGAAGTGGCATGAGTGGGGATAAATATATATATGGCAATGCATCGAGAATGTGAGATTTTTGGTAAAAGGTACTTATAGGTTTATTATGGATTGAGGCCTATTTGAGTTAGAATTAAAAAGGATGGGGAGTTTGAGCTCATCCAAGACTACTAAGTAGTCATTCTTATGGCGCTACAACGTTTCAGTTTAAGTCAAAATCTTTGCTAAGAAATAAAAATATGTTTAGATATATATGTATTGAATGTGGCATGAAAAGTGAATCAACATATCACATACCAAAAGATTGTGAACTTACAAAACAGGTTTAGGCACTTGGTTCGTACATACTTATGGAAGGTCGAGACATGATTATGGGAAGTCTGTTCTACAATGGTGGAGCAATGTTAACCACCAGGTAAAAAAAGAGGAAATAAATAACAAATTGATTATGAGTTGGCTATTATAGAGTAACTGTTCTGAGAAATACTACAAAGGGCATAGGAAATAGAAGGCCACAGAGATTCTCACTCAAGCACACCTACTCAAGAAATAGTTGAGAAATGCGCAATAAAAGGCATCCCAGCCCAGACCAAAAATTTCAACGTGGTGGCTACCCCTTAAACTTGGTGTATTTTGAGTCAACTTTGATGCGACTATTTTCGAGGAAGCGATATATGGGTGCGGGTGCAGTATTGAGGGATGACAAACGTGTTCTCTAGGCTGGGCTCTCTAAACGTAATGACAACATCTATGACCCTAAAATTGCCGAAGCACGGACAAATTTTAAGGCACGCTGTTTTTGCGAAAGACTCAGGATTTTGGACGATTCAAATTGAAAGTGACTTTTCTAATGTCATTGATGCTTTGGACTTTTGAAGCGGAAAACATCATGTATTAAACAATTAATTCAGAAATCCAAATTTTTTCATAAACATCATTTAACGACCAACTTATGCAAATATATATCTAGTGTTTTGGTGAAATTGTGAAACGGTGTAAAAATTGCATTACGCACAGCCATAGCCAGGGACAAATGAAATTGCTATAATAGGCATCCATAAGTGATAGAGCAAGGACATCTACAAATAAGTTTCCTATGCATCAACAAGTAATTCAGGTTATCTTGGTTTGTCTACTGTTACAGTATCAAACCTGATTTCCTGTGGGTGATGACATGCCTGTCCGAGCTAATTCACTAATCACGTCTGTAACTGGGTGATTCCAACCAGTCACGTATGCCCAAGGCATTCTCCGCACAACCCAAGAAATTGGGATTTAATGCAGCATATTTGTTCGCCTTGTAAAAGACACCAACAATCTTCTTGCTTCCAGCAGAAGCCTGTTCGCAGCAAGAGAAAGAACAATTACCCTTAAGTTGTCAATGCCTCGTTTAAGGTTCTATCATAAATAATTAAATAGAATCAGACGTAGGCAAAATAGCTAGGATGTGGCCAAAGAAAAAGTTTTGACTTGTCTTCACGTATCATAATCAGCAGATGTTCCAGAATGAGCAAGTATAGAGGCATTTACTGATAGTAAAGTGCCCAATTGAGCCAACAATTAGGAGTTTGTGACTTTGGCCAATTTTCATCAAACGTTATGCAACTAAATTCAGGTGGAATAAACTTAGTGAAAAGCCATGCACAAGATCCAGAAAGTTGCAACCTTTTCCTTTAACTGTCAGTTAGTGCCGCAGGGGCGGAGGGAATGGGGGGCATAGGTGGGCCGGTGCCCACCTGCTTCTCGGAATTTTTTTTTATATTATATGATATATTTTATCCTTAACGAGAAAAATGTCCACTTAAATTTTTTTAAAATACTTAAAAGAGATGCATTTTTAGTCACTTCATACGTTAAGCTATATGAAAAATATAAAAATAGTTAAAAAAAAAGTCTTTTTTTTATCCATTAAAAATGCTAAACTTACTAAATAAAAAAAGTTATACGTTAAAAGTCAACACAAAAAAAATCTCTTATTCTCTATAGATAAAGCAAGACCAAAAAGAGACTCACTAATTGCCTAACTGATCTTGCAAGAGTTGTCTATCCCTGCGAGAACCTCCTTTATAAAATCGTGGCTTTCACGAAGTTGTATTCTGAGAGAGAGAGAGAGAGAGAGAAATTCGTAATGTAGACTGTAATAAGTATTTTATCACACAATAAAATATACTTCATTTTCATCCCATTCAATGCTTACGTTAGTGCACTAGTATATAAATCTATAATTTTTTTTGTGTGGTTAAGATAAACAATTATATGGTTAAGATAAACCATCTCATTAAGCATTAAAACCAACTAAATGATTTCTCAAAATTCATCTAAGAGTATGAACATAGTCATTTTATTGTACGTATCACGTAAATTAGATATATATGTGCTGCATAAACATATTTCTACATATAAACATACTACTTCTAATACATAGAGATACAAGAATAATATACATGCCTAACTAACAAAAGATACAAAATAATTAGGTTTATATTAAAAAAATAGCGTCAAGTAAGCAGTGATAAAGTTTTAAGACAAAACTCAACAACAAATACTTCACATGTCTTCTATAGTCGATTAAGGAAATAAAAGAAAAGATGATCAATTTTTGTGAGACATAGAGAGTAATAAAGTTTTAAGATAAAACTCAACGGCGAATACTTCACAAGTCTTCTATAGCCGATTACGGAATGTGTTCTCACTTTTTGCAGAAAAGTGGTCATTGCCGCTCAAACAAGCATAGCTTTAGACAAGTCACATATTTGTTTCTCTTACAAATTCAAAACAAATTTGCTTTCAACTGAATCTTTATTTTTATGAAAGAAAAAGAGAGTCAGAATGGCACTTCATTTTTTACATGCAAACTTAAATTTTTTTTTAAAGCTCTTATTCTTAATCGTGAGAGAGTAAAATAAAATTGTCCATATGTTGCTTATTGTTTTTGGAAATTTTCCAAATGCAGAATCCAAGAGGAAGCTAACTGTGCAGAGGTGTGTCTTACGCAGAGGCTCTTGGTGAGATCAACGTGACTGAAATCTTGGGCAAATTTCAATTTGTGCTTCGTTGCTACTCAATGGTTGCCACTGTGCAGGGTTGTGTCTTACGCAGAGGCACTTGGTGAGATCAACATGACTGAAATCATGGCTAAATTTCAATTTGTGCTTCGTTGCTACTTAGTGGTTGCCACTGGACCACACAAATAATATTTGTCATTTCCCTTTTTGGGTGATCAGGCTGAAGGATCTTGTTCTGTTTCTTCAGCCCCCGGAGGCGGCTATGAATTTGGTCTAGCTTTTCAGCCCACGTTGTTGGAAAAAACATGCCATGTGCACGTCTTCCAGCTGATTTGCACTTTTGTCAAATTGAAAGGAATTTATCGTTACAAATGCAACCAAGTATGCATGTAATTTCAGGATCATGCTTTACCAGGACTTGATACGTGCACTTTTGTCAAATTGAAAGGAATTTATCGTTACAAATGCAGTCAAGTATGCATGTAACGTCAGGTTCATGCTTTACCAGGACTTGATACTCCATAATACTTGTTTTTATGGAAGAGCCGTCACAACCTCAAACTTTGTGATTACTTGCTTGTTATGTTTCCTTTATCCATACAATCAATCAGGATAAATTAATGAAGTCCGGCTTGAAAACAATTGGAGTAACACCATGTTTGGAGTTAATTATGTACAAGGGAAAAATCTTTTACACGGGTTAAAATAAGATTAACGAGTCAAATCGAAAAAAATAACATATTCTTGTATTTGCCATGCTTTATTTGTCGCTAAAATATAAAATAAATTACTTTTGATGCATGAATATAGCATAAAAATAGACGTTTCAATCAAATAGCTAGCGTAGCAAGATATCCTTATTGTTGTTCAGGTCAAAAATAGGATTCATGATCAAGAAAATATCAAGATACCGTTATTGTTGTTCAGTTAAAAATAGGATTCAAGATCAAGAAAGTAGAAGCCTATTTCCACGGGCGCCAAAACAAGCACCACCTATAAATTAGAGTGAAATATCGTACTTTCCCTCTCAAACGTCATACGGGCCATCAAAATCCATCGTCTCAAGAAGTTAAACTGTTAAACTATCCCCCCCGAGAGATCAGTCAAAATTTGTGATGTGCATGGATTCGGCGACGCTTCAAGAGCAACAGCTAGTGAGAAAGCGCAATGGAAGGTACAGGACGAGGTTTTTCGGACGTACCAGACCGTCGACGCCCTTCACCGCAGCGCCCAATCCGTCTGGGAAAATCTAGGGCTTTGCTCATCCAGTATTCTTTTTACGTTAAGTGGTTTTCTGTTTCTTTCTTGAATTGATTGGTTTGTTATGACGGTAAAATGGATATGCCGGCAGGTTGGAGCTTCAACGTGACACGCATGTCGAGTATCTCACTAAAGGTCTCTGGCAACTCGGTCCTTCCGCCCTTGATGCCAAGTATCTGTCTACCTTTGCCCTTGCAGCTATTTTTTTGTCGAAAATAATCCTACTTGTAAAAAGTTGTCATTATAGTACCGTTCTGATTAATTTATTATGATTCGATGTATAAAGCAAAGTTTTCCGTGCACAGCCATGGCTGATTCCTGGAATACAAGCCTGGAATCTTTTTACTTGCCAATGTAGTCAAGAAAGAATTACTTCTGCACATTATAGTTGCTTCTCATGGGCCGGCACATTTTTTTTTTTTTTTGAACTTCTTGTAAGTCATTGCCGTGAGTTAAGAAGCATGACATGTTAGGAATAAGTAGTTTAGTTTCCTAAAGTCATCTATCCATCAAACTGAATGCCATACATTTTCTTCTACTAAAGGTACTCAGAAGTATGTAGTTTAGGAAAATAAGTTGATTTCCTTGTGGAGCTTGACCTTGGAGAGTGGATTCTGCTCTCAAGTCTTTGACTGTTTGTGCAAACGCAATGGAACTGATTGACTTGTTAGCGTACATTTTTTTGCACCAAACTGATTGAATTATGAGATCAGTAGTTATGAGCCTTTTAGCAATTAATAATGCATTGAATATTCTACATCAAACTGCTATTCATATGCTTTGTTGCTTCTTACCAGCCGCCCTTGGATTTGCTACTGGATCCTGCACTCAATGGCATTATTGGGAGAATTCGCCATACTGAAGTGGAGCATAATTTTTATCGACTTCCTAAATTGTTGCCGGTGAATAATATGTTCTTTCTTGGTAACTATGTAACTGTTATCTGTAGAATAGCAGCCGTAATTTAATAAAACCTCAAGTTTTGTCCCATTCATTACCCTTTGTCTGCAGTGGGTTCATGATTGCACCAGCCTTCCTCTGTGAAGTTAGAACTTGGTCATTAGGGATTCTAGTAAGCTCTCCGTGATTAGTATAAAGCCCTTTATTGCTCATTGCTTGTACTCGTGACTCCAGAGAAGTGCTCATTACTTTCTATTGATGAATATGCTTTGTGATAATATTCAATCTTTTGTTGCTTCAGAATATTGAAGATTAAAATTATCTAATCTTATATTGATTCGTATGGAAACATGCTTGGTATTCACTCATATTTTTATCTCTATTAGTTTTTGTTTTTACGTTACTCCTTTCGTTAGCTGGCTGAAGTTTCTTCCTTTATATTCACTCACGGATTAGTTGAGCATATTATCTGCTGCAAATACAATGCCATTCTATCCTGTCATTTTATCGCATGATCGAGAAGGTGGGAAAATTAGCTGCTTAGTGAGGGATTGATTCTAGATTCTTTCACTCTACCCCCACCAACAGAAAGAGATAAGGTTCGCTCTTTCATAAATGCATGATTAGATTTGATTTGAGGACTTCTGCTTTATATAAATAGGCCCTTTGGATGGCGAGGCAAGAATAGCACTTGGAAAACGCATCTCCACTCCATCTAGCTCCATTGCGCCATACCCCGCACAGCTAATGAAACCCTCTCTCTCTCTCTCTCTATATATATATATATATATATATATATATATATATAAATTTATTTAGATATAAATGTATGTATATATACGAATACAGAATATGTATACATATATTTTTATAGATATATATGTAAGCACAAATTATATATAAATGTACATGTATATCTCCCCCCAGGCCTCACGGCAAACATTATTCAAACCACAAGGAAAAAAGTACATCTGTCCACCTTTAAGCCTAGTATAGGCACAGCATATCCTATACTAGCACCAAACTGCAAGTTTATTGTACTTTTTGGGTTTTCCAATAGGCATAGGTAGTTGTATAGAAGTACAACAAAAATATGAAGGAGAGAGGGCAGGAGATAGTTGTGCAATGTGATGAAGGTCTACGTGGGTGGTGGGGGGTGGAGATCTGGAGGGATTAACGTTTATGTGGTGATTGACACTGATGGTGAGGGAGTTTTCCCTGTCTCAATTCCAAGAAGTGTCCGGCACGGGCACCGGTGGGGACTCCAAAGAATCGGCGAATGCCACGAAATTATGTGTTACGTATTTTATGTACAAATCTGTGCAATAAAGAAGCAGAAAATTAAAGTATAAGTAGTAGGGAAAGTGCATTGGGAGCTTCAACTAAGCGGTTCATGTAGACTGAGTTTATGGCGGTTCAATTGTTCTTTGTTTCGGGAAATGCAAAGTTTTTACTATTATGATTCAGCGATTTTTATCCGTGTTTTTTGCAGGATCGAGATGGTGGGGTTGGTTGTGGACCTGGACAGGAAAGTATAGATCTTGAAAACTGCATTTTGGTTCTTATGAGGATTATCTTGTTCTTCCAATTGGACTTTTATATCAAAAAATTTCTTTGTATTGATAAATCTATTTTTGCCTGCTTGACCAGATAATATTACCTTAAATTTATTTCTTTTTGCATTCCCTGACTCTTTAAGGAGACTGGCAGCTTTACTCTGCAGATGTATCTGAGTTCATGAATGCTTATTCCATATCAACATTATTGCTGATGTCTTCTAAATGTTGCAAGATGAAGATTTTCTGAATTGCTCTCATAATAGCCACTAACTCGCTTGTTTCTTCTCTCAGTTGCCACATCTTGCTACAACTTATGCTGCATTCATTCACTCATAACTTTGGGTGGTCATAGATTTTTGTCCAGTTTCTAGGTGTTCAGTTTATTCTATGTTGTGACTATTCAGTATTAAGTACCGACACATTCTTTGGATTTAAATGGAAGCCATTGATGTGGTTTTATTGATATTTCTCAGAGGCAAGATATACTCCTTTTTGCTGCGAATGAAGCACACAAGTTGAGGCTTCAGGTTTGTTATCATGTTGAGTTACTAACTTAAAAATTCTCTAGTTCAAATTTTTATTATCTGATTAATGGTGGCTTCAGTTTGTAGTTATCAACGCGCATACCCTAATTAGATATCATTCCTGTATTTATCTGCCATTACTGCGCTGAGATAGACCTCGAGTGCACATACCAGTGATGTTGTATTCTCTTTCTACGTATCATTCACGTGCCTAGGAATCCACTTTCATATGCACTTGAAAATTATGTTTTCATTTAGATCTAGCCAAGATTGGAGGCACATATGAGCGAAGTTGGAGGTAGAAAGATGTCTCATCTTGGTAAGAGCAATGCTATCGGAAAAGTGGGCTTACACTTTGGCTTTGCACACCGATTTTTATTTATTTAATTAGTTGTGTGCCCAAAGAAGGAGATCCGCAAAAGACGCAGTGGCAATTGATTGGGGTTAATTCATCGGAGTCCAATTGGTTTTGAAAGCCTTCAGCAAGCCTCATCGCAGCTAGTTGAGTGATTCTATCATGGCTTCTAGGAGTTATGCAATGAAGGAAACCCACTGTGGGGCAGTCATGGTCAGAAACTGCCAGACTATTCCACGGAAAGAAAATTTTCCACATTACCTTTCACTTTCAGAGGGTTGGACGGAAGGGTTGAATTGAGCTGGACTAGTAGTAGCCTAGGCGTTGTGCTTACTCCCCTGTGCCAAGAAATGGTTAAGGATTGATACTCAGGTGGGAAAGTGCATTTCCAAACATAGAAAACAATCAACATTTTCTTGTATATGGCTTTTCGTAGATAGGGAATGGCTCAATAATATTGAGAAACTGCTGCATGTTTATTATTAGGAGAGAAATGAATGGCATTGGAAGTCATTATGCTGATTGCTCGTTGTTAATTATTCGTCTTTGTAATTCCTTGGGTGTTGTACCCATATCAAAAGAATAAAAAATTATATCTGAATTTGCAATTTTCTTTTGCCTTTTGAAATGGACCATTGCAGTTTCAGCCAAATACTTGTGCTTTTGTTGTAATTCATTATGATATGTTGCGTGTATTTTTTAGGATGCGTGATGGACAAATGGATAGTGCTTGCTACACAGCGATTTCAGTAAGATTCGTTTCACCCACACTCACTGACATGCTTGCCCATGCGATGTAACAATGTTTACTGTTGACGATGTCGAATTGTCTGTAAAAAGGTTAAAGGCTCTACTTTTGTCAACTTTATTTTTTTGGGCAGAGGAAAATGAATATCCCAGTGATGCCTTCTGAGGTTTTTTGGATGGTCTTTCTTCAATAGTTGAATTTGTTATGTCTTGTTTACATAAGTTTGTATGATTAACCATCAGTTTTCCTAAATCAAGATAATAGTGTTCCCTGTTACGGGATAGTGGAAGACAAATGTAAGCCTCTTAAGTCCCACTGCTAAACAAAATAAAGACCCATTTACCAACTTTAAGCTTTTGGGTCACATTTTGGACTCTTGAGTAGTATGTTGTGTCATCCCGCTGATTTAAAATTCCAACTCAAAAGTAAAATGCCAAATCTCTATGGGAAAAACACATCACTGAATTTAGACATTATCAAGTTACAAAGAAAATCTTTCATGACAGGATTCCTCTCAGGGGGATCATTTTAAGGTTGCTAAGCTTGACCTCAATACCATCCTGACTGGTGCTGATATATGATGACCAACAACATTGCTTGTTGTCATCCTCTGTGAAGAGTGAGGTGCCCAAGTTCTCATCCTACATTGATGATTTTGGTGCATGGTGCGAGTGATAAGAGAAAGCAAAACTCTATAATAAGAGAAAGCAAATATGAAGAAATGATTGAGCTTGCACTTTAGGCACAGGGCAACAAGTAGCAGTACCATTGGCTGTGCTATGATTCGCCCGTTATGCTGAGCATGGAGTGGAAGTCACCGAATGTCAATCATCCTGACCAAGTTTGTGACCTCCAAAACCCCTATCAGGATGCCATCACTTGAAATTATATGTTTACTATACTTACCTCAAAAGCTTAAGCCTTTTGGTACTTTGCCCCAACTTTTATATGAAGTGTCCTCTTTATTTTTTAAACCTTGGATGTTTGCACGGTTTCCAAAATTTATGTGTATATGCTAAGTTGATCTCAGTTTCTAGTAGAAAGATAAGTAAGAGTATGGTGGTCATCATGCTACCATCAGTGAGAAATGTTCATAGGAACAGTTTTTTTGTTTTTGCACAAGGAGGATATCTTTTGGTATTTGGAATAAAGAGTGCATGAGGGCTATATTGACTAGGATGTTGACAATAGGGTAAGAGCTGGTGGCTAAAGCGGGGGTTTCCTTCTAGGGTGTTGTGGGATCGAAACATTACGCTCAAGTTGAAGCAAAAGTTTTATAGGACGAAGAAACACCATATACCGGAATGTGTGTGGCCAAAAATGTGAATGCTTAGGTGGATGTGAGGGCACAAAAGAGGGATTGAAGAACAATACGTACAAAAGTTGTGGTGGCTCCAATGGAAAGACTAGGGAACATCGCTTGAGATGGAGTGGTCATTTTGAACGTATGCCGTTAGATGCTCTTGTGAGAAGAAGTGATTTGTGCAAAGTTGATGGGAGGTAGTGGTAAAAACCGAGGATGACTTGGGGAGAAGTAGTTAGAACCGCTTGATTGCTGGGAATTTGTCAGAGAACATGTGTTTTGAAGGGAAGAAAAGGATTCAGGTTATTGACCTTAAGTAGTTTGGGACAAAGGGTTGGATGAGATCATGATGCAACCACTTCTATTTGTTGCATTTCTACTGAATATTCAAACTCAAAATCAGACCACCGAATCTCTCTGGGAAAAGTATAGTATTGAAGCTAGATCTTGTCAAGTCACGAAGAAAATTTTCCATAACGGGAGTGACCTCGACATCATGCTGATGATTGCGGATGCATGAGTGCCAATGGCATTTGTGGTTATAGCCTTCTGCTGAGAGTGCGTTCCCAATCCATCTTTCTGCGTCTAAAGGTTTTGTTTTTCCCTCTCTCCTTTACTTGTCCGTAGGTGTGCCTGCACTTTCTTCATTATTTTCCTCTGCATACCACCATGTCGTGTCTGATAAGAGAAAGCAGGCTATATACGTGAAAAAGAGAGGATGATAACACTCCTCGGCAGAGGGCAACAAGTGGCAGTATCATGGTTATGTTTCACTCGTCATGGTCAGCATTGTAACGAAGTCACCCTATGTCGACCATCATGAGGAAGTTCACAACCTTCAATGGATGAACAAGGATACCTGAAGTCTCATTAAGGAATTCTTGCCCTTATTTGATAAGATATGAAGTGAGATTTAGTTTTTCTAATTTCGAGTTCAATCGCGCCATGTAAGGTGGAAATGTAACAATAGATTTGTAGTTGCAAAGAAGGGAATGGGGTGAGGGGTGGTTACTATGTTCCCCAAGAAACTTGTCTATAAGTGTCTCACCGTTCTTTCAACTAGGGAGGTTTACACGCATTATCCTAGAGTTGTTTGTTTTGAAGGGTAAGATAGTCACTTAGACTAAGGTGGTCATCATGCTACCAGATGTGAGAAATGCTTGTAAGGCATAACCAAGGATTTAACTGGTGTGACTTTGTCAGAAAGTTGAGGGTTTTTTCTCTTTTGTTTCTTTTTCTTTGGGTGTTCTTTTTCTTGTGTGTGTCTCTGTGCGAGTGTTCCTTTCTTTTTTGTTGGGGGGGAGGGGGGATCTGATGTTTGACACATGAGAGTGGGAAAATGGAGCAGCTCACTCAATTTTGTTATTCAGGTGTCAAAATATTTTATACCTCCATTGCACTGTTACCCACTGTTGTTCCGCGACTTTAGAGTTCAGCTAGGATTTGGGCCTGTAAATCTTGGAGCGCTTAAAATCAAATATTATAGAATGTCCAAAGAAAGAAGCGAGCTTGGGGGGAGGGAGGGAGAGACAGAGGGGCCTGCTGTGACGGTCTGGACAACTTTTCAAAAGCAGTTAAATGATATCGCTTTGTGACAAAAGATAAGTACTGCCGCGAACCATGAAATGAATTTGAAATTGAGAAATGAGTTTAAAATTGAAGAAATTGCTACATACTAGTACCATAGTTAGGATCAAGGCGCATGGGAATGGCCATTCAAAATTGCATACTGCTTTGCCTTCTATCTTGTGCCAATTCGTTTTGTATCTGAATACACTTTTGTTCATTTAAACTGTTCCATTGTCAGCAGAGCAGGTTTTTCTTCGTTTCAATGGGTAAATTATGCGCATCGGTTTGTATTCTGATCTTCTTTGTCCAACCAGGTTGCAAGTTTTTTAAACATACTGGGCAACAAGCTGGTTTATAATGTTGGAAATTACATCTTAGGGTTTTTCATAAGAAGTTTTTGCTTTAACAATTGTGCCATTTGAGTCAGTTGACTCGGCATTCTGTTTGGTACCTATATGTTTCTTTGTTGTTTTTTACTCAGATTACTACCAATATATACCTGCTTGCTCAAATCTTTCTGTTGAAGCTATACAAACTAACTTTAAGACATCAACCAGTGCAAAGATATTAGCATGTGTGGATCAGCTTATCTGCTTATGTTCTTCATATTTAACTTCGGAACTGTTTACTCCACGACAATAATTTGTATGCAAGTATTACCATAATTGTAGGGTTTGCTTTGAGTTTTTCCAATTCTTGCTCGTAATTCTTACATTTCCCTCTAGGTGCTACCTTGGCGCAATGATTCTACATGATGATCCACTGGATTTTCCTTAGCATCATCTTTCTCATTTTTTTTAGTTCGCCATATAGCTTCTTAATAAAGGCTAGCCTGAATACATGAAAAGTTGCTGAAATGGATTCTATGATGCGAATATGCATGTGCGTTCTTCCCCGAAGGACATCATTGCACACCATTCTCCTAAGAGAACTTGTTATACACATATTTTTAGTAGTAGGAACATTGTTACAGGACATCGTCACGCATCAATTTCTCTCCTATACACCATATTTCCTTGGAATACGAATTGCTTGCTGTAGTTATAGAGGTAACTAGTGGTTCTTAGTGTACAAATTTCCTCCTTGTTCACATTTCTCCGTATCTTTGTTGGAAACAGGGAATAGCGGGTGGCTGCTTCTCAGTAGTGGCCCTGTAAATGACTTTAAGAGAGAAATGAGAAGTAAAGAAGGGAGAGGGCTGCATACAAACAAGAACTTGGCTCGTTAGGAGCTGCTCGAAATTTTGAGATGCTCTACATAGGCTCGTCTTTGTGACGTGCCAAGAATTCATGTTTGTACTCGGGGTCGGAAACTTAAATGAACACGACCTAACTCAGTTCGGCTCGTATATAGCAGAAAGAAGGGCACAGATCAAAATGAAAAGTAAATTGTGTTTGTGCATATAAGCCCTAATAACTAGAAATTCAATTTGGGATTGATCAATTGGAGAGATCGAGGACACAATATGTTGTATAATTGGAGTGTATACATATGAAAAGAGATGAACCCATCTAATGATGATGGAAGTCACGATTAAGAAGAAAATAACTGATCAATCAAGAAGAAGAGGACCGGAGCTGATCCTCTTCATCGTTGTTAAGAGCTGATCTGCTCACATGTTCCATGAATTCGAGGAAGACAGAGATGACATGGGTTTTGACTTCAGGCTGTGGCAGCGAGAGAGATTAGTGGGGAGAGAGTTTTTTAAAGTAGCATGAGTTGTTTGGGACGATTTGGCTGCAATGGTTTGTGAGTTGCTTGGGGTGGCTTCAGAGTTTATAGGTTAGTTTCTGAAGACATGACATAACGATTATATCCTTAAGACGTGTCTGTGTTTGTGTGTATACGCGTGTATATATAGACAAATACATATATGTATACGTGTGTGTGGATGGATGGATGGATGGATGGAGGGAGGGAGGGGTATACAATTACACTTGTCTAAATGAGCTGTTTCAGAACGTCTTCACAAACATATTTTCATGTTTGTGCTCGGCTGTGCGCTAAAATTATGTTCATGTTTTTTATTTACTTCATGACTGATCTCAATGAGCTTTAAACGAATGAGGACGAGCTTTGTTCTTGAAAAGCTCGGTTTGCTTGCAGTCAAGATGATTTTCCTTTCAATGAACGAAAAACTGACTTCCTATCTTAAAATGTTGAACCAACGAACCCTAATAGCATTCACTTCTGATTCTTCATAAAGCAGGTGTTGGGATGGTTATCCAACACCTTTCTGAAACACTTAATATCTGTTCATGAAAATTTATACATACGTCCTGCTATTGCACGATTTTTATATGTTACAACCTTGAGTGTTATAATCAAATGAAGTCCTTCTGTTGAAGTTGAGGTCCTATTGATATAAGTAGTTCTAATATAGTTTGAGGTGCTACACTAAGCATAATCCTTATTTGCTGCA
This sequence comes from Escallonia rubra, assembly GCA_033065855.1. Lineage (NCBI taxonomy): Eukaryota > Viridiplantae > Streptophyta > Magnoliopsida > Escalloniales > Escalloniaceae > Escallonia > Escallonia rubra. The sequence continues at coordinate 65,793 of JAVXUO010000243.1, read as the reverse complement.
CGAAGATGAATGTTAGCCATCATGAGGAGGTATAATTTGCCTACGCGAACGAAGAAGGGAGTAGGTAATTGCCAAAAAAATTTGGCCAGAGCACCCAAAGTTCAGTATTTATTTCACATGGAGTTCTTTGTAGATGCATTAAATACTTATTGTGAGTCTCTTTACCTTAACGGTATATGCAATTGAAGGCTGTGCTAATTATGCAGCTGACAGACATATGAGGGCTGCATTGCTGGCGAACCTGGTTTTGAAGCTCATGGTGGGTAGGTTTTATATATCTCAATATACTGCTGTATCTGTTAAATAGCTTGCAGTATCTTTTGATACATTAACGGTGTTGGAATAGGGTGGTTTGCTATATGTTAGTTTCTCACATTTGTCAGAGCTTCTGTATACATTCTTCAAATGTTTCATATCCATCGTAGCATAGTTCTCACAAGTAGGATTATTCCTTAATAGGTGCACATTTTATCGGTTGGCCACAATGATTACGATCAATGAGGTTAATCGTCTGAACTTGGCTATTTTAACTGTAAGAATTTCTACTCCTTAATGGTTATTGTGTACGAGCTTTTTCCATGGACTACATCTTTCTGCAATTTGTAGTTGCATGTTGCTCTGTACCAAGTTATGCTTTTCAATTTTTTAAAGTGGTATTCTACTGATACTGATTCAACTTACTTGAAGAGATATGTTTAGGATAGTGTAATACAAGGAACAGTAATTCCACCAATACAAGGCTGGGCGGTTGCATTTTTGGGGCCTCACCTCCTGTGTTATTCGGCATGCTGTTCTTGATAGCTCTAGCTCTAGCTTCTACAGTATAGGACACAAATTGATACATATATTTTGAGAGTAGGTTAATTTCGTGATGGTTTTAGATAGGATAAATGTCTGTCCTTGAAGTTTTGTCTGTCTTCGCTGGCAGAGTTTTGTCTTTCATGAGGTTCACTGAGTTCGTTGGACAAGCTTTAGGTCCTATTTGGAACATGTCTTATCGAGGTGATAAAATTGCTTATTGTCCTTCAGTAATATGGATCCCATTCGCTTTCACTTCTATAAACTTTTTATTCGTGTCTCTTTTAAAGGTAGCGTCGAGACATCATTCGTACAGTGATGGGAGAAATCTCAAGCCATCAGCTTTTTATAAATGCTTTGCTGTCCGTCCCTCAGTACCAATCGATTTGCGATATAAAATCTGCCAACTTTTGGTGGTGGGGCAATAGAAGAGCTTGATGATGTAATCCCTTTGGGTAGTGATTGTAAATCAAATGTTTGTTATCCTTTCTCTAAGAAAATGTAGAAAGAAAAGAGAGTTTTGAGAATGTCTAAAACTTATGCATCACCACAACAGGATTGGGTGGTTTTTAGACAAGGAGTTGAGGGTCCCAGGGGAGAACAAAATAAGCTGGTTAATGGTTGCTACTCCTTTTGGCAGGTGGTTTACAATTTCTTACTCCATGTACGTAGTTTTGTCTCCAGCTTATGTCGAACAATGACGTAGTATTGTATGCATGACCAGGGAGCTGGAGTGGCTTTATTGCTACAAATATTCCATTCAGTTGCTGATGAGCAATTGGAGCTCTTGCTCAGTGGAAGACGAGACTGCAGTATGTATAGCACTAATGTTCCTGCGACATCTGATTTATTGGAAGGGGTAAAGTATTTGATCAGACTGCATCTCATGTTGGTGAGATATGCCATTCGGAGGAAGGAGTGCCGATATAGAAAAAGCTATTATGCTCTCTCTCTCTCTCTCTCACTCCCTCCCGCCCTCCCCCCTCTCCCTCCCTCTCCCCCTCCCTCTCTCTCTCCCCTCCTCTTTTCTTTAGGCTATCTTGCTCTTATTTGTTCTGGTGTTCTCTCTCTCTCCTCTTTTCTTTAGGCTATCTTGCTCTTATTTGTTCTGGTGTTCCTTACTTTTTGCTCTCAAATGCAGGACAAGAGAAGGCTTCTGCTCAACTAAATTTATGCAACAAATCACTCAACGACATCATGGCTTTGCATTGGGACATTGTTTTGCGCTCTCAGGTACTTTAGAGACCTGAAGATATTTGTAATTTAGTCGTTATCTTTGTCTTCTTGTTTGTCTGCTTAGTTGCGCTTGAGGGCTCAGTGATTTGGACGAGTACTGGGCTTGGATGGCACCGCTGCAAACAAGATATGGGGAGGCCTTACAAGCGTTGGACCAACTCAATGCTTACTGCATTTTTCGGTCCAAGGCTTTGTGGCAAAAACCAATCCATATATTTCCATAACTTCCTACGCTCTATTTCAGCAAACGTGCAAAGTTTAGTTTATAGAACGTACTACTTATATTTACCGCAATTCGTAGTCTGATTCGTTTTTTAGTTCCCATTGCCAGGTGGATACTGACATAACGTGTGACTGATGTAAGGAACGAATGATGGAGGGTTTAGGGACAAGCCTGGGAAGAACGGGGATTACTACAAGACGAGCTATTGTCTCAGTAGCCTAGAGGGTTTGCCAGTATAGCTGGTCTCAGGATACTCTTTCTTCACCCTTGGCTGGGGGAAGTAATGGGTCCTCATTCGAAGCTCTTTGAATCTATAAACTCACTGCACCTGTAAAATGTTTTGATTTCCAGACAAGTGGCAAGCTATACTGAAAATTGTAAGTTGTGATTTGTGAACCAAAGGAACAAAATTCGTATGTTTTAATTTAAAAGAGACTTCAAATTATATTTGATAGCTAATGGTAGTAATTTCTGATCACCTAATAGTTACATCACACCTAATAGTTAAACCGCTTCAAGATAATATTCTGACCTGTTTAAATTTTGGTTTAGCCCTCTATCTACAACTCTTGTATACTAATAATTAATAAAGTAATTCTTTAGTATAATTAGTGAATTTTTTAAAAATAGTTAATGATAAACCTCATCAACTATTTTGACTTGTTTATCCTTTGTTAAAACTTGGAACTTTTCTTTTACATGTTACCCTTCATCTTCTTTTTATTGCACAAACTTACACGTGCACACACGCAGATATCCTCAAATACTGTTATGTACATACCTACAAAACATATGCACATATCTGGCTTTAGGGGGGGTGGTGGTGTGGTGGAGTTGTCATGGAGATCAGAATTCAAGCGTCGTGGTTATGAACGAGAAAACGTGCTTGAGCAATACTTTTCAGAAGAAGTAAGCCATTTTGACCGAGAGAGTTGGGGGTTACAACTGTTTTGGAATTTTAAAAATAGGGCTAATTACAGCAGTGTCCCTAATGTTAGGGTATAATTACAAGTGTGTCTATTAGTTTGAACGAATTACACTTATACCTGTTGACTAAATGGAATCTTAAAAAAACCTAACGGTTTTGACAAAATGACTTTATTGCCCTTATATTGGAAAGTTAATTTTTTTTTTTAAATGCCATTAAAAATATAACAGAAGGTATCTTATACGAATCTTTTAGATTTGAACGTATTTCTGAAATTTATGTGGTTGATTGTGATTACATTTTAACCTCCTCGAGGGCTTCAGTGATGTTATCCATTGAGGGCGGCCGCAAGAGGGGGAAAATCAGTAATCAATGTCGAGCGACGACGGTCCCACTCCCACCGGCCAATAATCGACACACTTCGAAGTCGTCTTGAACTTTTCCACACACACGCACGCACAATTTTATGATCGGTTGGTATGTGATTATGTGAAACCCGTATGTATCCCTTGAACCTAAATGGAAAACAGGAATAAACAGGCCACGTCAGACACTTCACCAACTACCTCCGACAATCACCGTCGACCGACTAGGTCGCCGGAACATTCGCCGGACTCGTCACTCTCATCCGACACATCATCCCTCAGTCATGGATTTTCTCCCAGAGAGGAGAATCTACCGCCTTTGTTTGCCCCCAAACACAACCCGTCGACACCGCCATCGCCTGTGCTGGTTCCGATGGTGAACCGCTACGTTCATGACGAGCCGGTGGCGCCAAAGAAGGTGGAATCGCGTGCCGGAGCGGTGGAGGAAGGCGGCGGTGGCGGTGGGAGGCGGTTGAGGCCTGACTTGTCGATCCTGAGAAGGAGGAAGAGAGAGACGATGGTGAAGAAAGCCGCGTTAGGGTTTAGGGTTTTCGGATGCCTCTTCTGTTTGATTTCGTTGTCGGTAATGGCCGCTGACAAGAATCAGGGCTGGGCTCTCGACTCCTTCAACCGTTACAAGGAGTTCAGGTTAATGTCTTTCTATGTATTCCCTCTATTCCGTTCCATAATTCTTGTTCCTTCCTAAAACCTCCGGCTCAAAATAATTTCCTTGACACGCATATTTTTGGCATTTTACATCGAGAGGAAGAAGGAAGTTGGGGAGAAAATGGGGTGGTGGAAGAAGAGGGAAGAAAGTAGGATAGAAGAGAAAATGGGTAGGTAGAAAATTAAATATTGAGAGCGAAATAGAATGAAAGGGTTAATAGCGAAAATATACCAACACATATGGCACGTTTGCAAATTATGTTTCAGACCTTCCAAAATAACATTTTTATCCACCAAATTATGGCACAATTCTGGTGCCTAGACCTTGTTAGCTTTTCCGTTAAGTAAGAGGGTATTTTGGTCAGGTCACTTTTTGCCGGTGTATAAAAATACAACCCTAACAAAACGTCAGGGGATAATTTTACAAAAAACACGTGTACTGAGATTCGTCACTCGTTCTCTGCTGTGACATCATGAAAAAGTATTAATCTGTTAATTCTTTGTGTATTGCTTGCTTATTAATTAATGATATAGTTGATAAAATTGTTTGTCCAAAGTCCCCAAAAAATTCATCCTTCATGTTACCTTCTAACCCGATTTGATGTGTATAAAAAGGCTATGGTCCTCCTTTGGTCTTCAAATAATAATTTGAAGAGTGTAATATTACAACTATTAATAAATGATGTACAACCAATAATACACATTGTTCAACCAATAATACGCATTGTACAACAAATATGTCTTGGCATCAATCTACCAACAGACAAGATGGAGCTGCTTCCATATCCCACCAACAGGCACATCGCCGGCAACACCCTCTGTACTGGCATACCCACTGCCCATAGGTCACCAATGCAACCGCCACTCTCCCCATTACCACGACCCACCACCCCACACATGACCACCCACAACCACCTATTAGCACATCCACAACCATCCATAACCACCAATCCCGAAACCCAAGGCCATCGCCTCCAACCGAACGCACAGCCCGACAGGCGACCACCGCCCAATCTCGAAACCCACCATTGCCGGCCACTCACAACAACCAATCTCGAAACCCACGGCCACAGCCTCCAACCAAAACCACTGCCCAATGGGCCACCACCACAACCGCCACTTTCCCCATCACCACAACCCACCATTGCCGGCCACCCATAACCAATCTTGAAAACCCACCACCTCCAATTGAAATCACTGCCCGACGGGCCACCACTGCACCCACCACTCTACCATCACTACGACCCACCATCGCCGGCCAGCCACGATCACCCACAACCACCTGCGGATTTGATCAATATGCATCCTGGACTCCCTTATGCAAAATACTCATCATTTTTCCCTCCAAAACATGCCCCTTCGATTTGACCATTATGCCCTTGATATGTTGGGGTGTACTTTTGCAAACCCGAGTTTTTTCTAATAAGGTGGACGGAAGGTAAACGTTTGCAATGTTAGCCATAGTCTGGTGGATAAAAATGCTATTTTGGAAAGTCTGAGACATAATCTGCAAACGTGCCATAACCCTAGAATAAAAAAAGTATGGAAATGATAAATTTGAAAAAAAAACACATATAGAATCTTTCTTGATTTGATTTGGAAGGTGACCAATTTTTTGGGATAGTTCAAAAAGAAAAACTCATCAATTATTTTGGAACAGTGGGTGCACCTTGAACATGCCAGCGGTCAGTTTTACTCATCGTTCCAGACCTAGTTCGACTTATCTGAGTTTAGTTTAACTTCTAAAAGTTCAAATAGGGAAACTTAGCAAAACTATATGTAAAAGTTAACTTGTATGTATGTTGATCTACAGTTGAATATTTAAGTAAACCCGTGGTTTTGTGTCATATGGATGGGCAGGTACTGTATAGCGGTGAACGTCATAGGCTTTGTTTACTCAGCTGTACAGGGATGTGATCTGGCATACCACTTAGCCACTGGGAAATATGTCATCAGGCACCAACTCCGCTATTACTTGGATTTTGCCATCAATCAGGCGAGTCTTAGTTAGTCATTTGTGTTGTGCCATTATTGCTCTAGCTAACACCTTTTTCCTAGCATATTAGTCGAATCAGTAGTTTGGGATCTGCCGAATTGAAGTGACTATGGATTCTATTGAGATGCAAGTGAGTAATTTAGTAACTAGGCTGCATCCAAATTGCACAAATTGCTCATTAACTCCTAAATAGAAGTCAGCCAAATTCCCTTGGACATGAGTTATGGCATTGCAATCAGCATTGGAAGGCAGTGCTCGAAGCTATTATATAGAGCTAGCAAAAGCTATGACTTGTGGTTAAAATCTTGCCAAGTTTGAATCGGGAACAACATCGATCGTTTGTTTCCCTTCAAAACCAGGCAGAAGGAGCGTACGGAAAAGAGAGCCAGTCTGCGGGGTTTCTGCTGACTAATTAGGGAAACGACCCTGCCAATACCTCCATGAAATTACAGAATTCCGGATCCATTGATGAAAACATATAATCCAGCACTGAAGCGTCTCCATCCACCGCAAATGTCCCTTAAACAGCCCCTCCCTACACCAGCAGTCCAACCATTATCTGACCGGAGGCTTGCTACCCGTTCTAAGCTTGACATCAGTCAGAAAATCTTGCCACCATCTCTTCCAAACCTCCTCACTGTAAAGCAAAGTAGAAGGTCAAGAGATCCACCAAAGAGATTTAGCATTTTTGAAACTAGCTTATGTTGTTCAATGGTTTCTGGACGTGTCGTCGTGATAATTTATATTGCTTATCCTAAACCAGATGGTGGTGCAGCTCCTCCTTTTGGGGTATCTACAGAATCATGAAGTCGCAAAGCTAAAAAGAATGTCAGCATGTGTAGGGTTGATTTTTTTCCCGTTATTGCAGCCCTTGTCTTGCTTGCAACTGATAATGGTCGTTGTGCTTGATCACTATGCCTCTTTTTTTTAAGGTTTATACATACTAGATTAGAAATTATGCTTTTGCTAACTTTATACTTCCTATGGAGTAGATATAGAAGCCAATGCCTTGCATTTATTGTTTGTTTAAAGGTTGCAACACAAAAATATCTGCTTTTACCCAAGTTTATAACGAAATTCAACTGTTGGAGTTCCTAGAAATAAAAATAGAAAGTTGATGCAGCTACTATATATTATTTGTTGGTCTCTCTGACTTTCTAGTTTCTATGATCATTTCGTGAGATAAACGAATTGCCTAAGGGGTGGCTCAAAAAGTTGTATTTTGGATTAAATCGTTAATAGCATTTTTTGCATTTTATCACCATTAATGGTAAATTTTTTTGTTTTACCCCAAAAATAATCCAAACTACGTATTTTAAAGGCGATGTACTTTATAGTATATATCGTATAACAATGGATTTAAAGTATGAACAAATTTATGTCGGACTGTGCTTAAATAGTAAAGTCCCAATCAAGCATCTAAATCACTTTCATCTGTTTGAAATGGCAGATGTTAACCTATCTTCTCATATCAGCATCATCATCAGGAGCCACTCGAATTGACGACTGGCAATCCAACTGGGGGAAAGACAAGTTCCCGGAGATGGCTACTGCATCTGTGGGAATGTCCTTCCTGGCATTTGTTGCATTTGCCACTAGCTCCCTCATCTCTGGTTATGCACTTTGCACTTCTAAGACTGTGTAAAAAAACAAGTATGCTGTGAAAACAACGGTGATGTTATACAAATTATACGTGTATATTACAGGGCAACATATTCTTTTAGGTTTTGTTTGGATAATATTCAGAAGTCCTGGATGCTGTAGAACAGGAATTCTTTTGTTTTTTTCTATCGAGGATAACCTGTATATAGGATGTTGCATATAGTGAAATGTCATATTGGGTTGGCAATCTACAGCTGATATATATATATTAGCCCTCTGTTATAAACTGAGATGGATTTCCAAAAGCTTAAACCTTAACCCGTACTAGGTATAGTCAGGTTTGCTGAACTGTTTCTGAAAACAGAACCCTGAAATTTACAGTTTCTCATTCCATGCAAGTTTATGTATCTTAAATACCACTGATCTCGGATGATTGAGTTCTTTTTTTGATTGAAGATGGTGAATGGTGGTGTTGGCGGACAAAAAGGTGATGTAGTAGTGGTGGTGGGTGAGGTGGTGCAGTGGTCCATGTTAGGTTTGGGTGGTTGAGAGAGGATATACATGAACCAAAAGAGAAGAAGACATGGTAATTGCAACTGAGATTAGGGGTTTGAAGTGGTAGCAGCATGTGAGCCTGATGCTAGGAACGGAGAGAAAAGGCAATGAGAGTCAAATCGTATAATTACTGCATACATGAGGGCCGTCTTGGCATTTTGAGAACACAATTTGATGATATCAGCATTTTATGGATGGTACGATGACAGATGGACATGATTGTCCAATTCCTAAAAACCACGTCCTTGACCATAATTGTACGCAATACCTGTATTTATATAGCTGTAACTAGCCCTGCTATACACTTAGGCTGCGGGCGGGGCTATCTCTGCGCGCTTGCTTATTAGTTATTTTCGCACCCCTCATCAAAATATCTATGGCAGCCCCTTTATTAGTTATCCTCGCAGTCGCACCTCTCATCAGAATAGCCCTTATATAACCTTATCTAACACTTTATGTTTTTTCCCCTCTCCTCTCCCTTTTCACCCTCTCTCTGAATTCTCAAAACCAAAAGTCTCGAGCAAAGCCAGAAAAGCATTCCGAACGGGAAGCTCCAGCTAGTCCATTGGTGGAGAAGTCAATAAAATGCAAGGTATGTGCGTCGAAATTAAAGAGAACCCTTTATTTACCCTAATTTAAGATGAACTCTCGTTTCAGGAGAAACAAATTAAGTTTGAAAGAGCAGGAACGTGGATTGCGGGTAACTGTGTTATTTTACGTGGATGAACAATTGATAATCTGTTCTGGGTGACAAAGGACAAAGTGCAAGTGGCTGAAGGAAAAGTTTGGATTTAGGAATTTGGCTGAAGGACTGAAGGAAAGAATTCGTTATCATGACATTCCTGGCGTCTTTGATCTCAAGCATTTGACAAGGTTCCTTTCTGGCTTCATTTGCATCTTGCTTTTGTGCCTCGGTGCTCGTTGATCGAAAGTGGTACAGATACAATTAGAAGGAAGAAGAGATAGAAGGGCCTATTTTGAAAGTGTTAATTATACTTCTATCCTTGAGTTTAGAGTGGAATTATGATTAAATGTTTGAAAATTTAGCGGTACGTGACAAAAGATATGAAATTTGTGGCGGCCGTGTCAATGTATCATTGATCCGTTTAGAAAATGTTGTCGTTAGTACATATTTTTAAAATGTCCATGCAGCCTTTGCACTGTATACAAAGTATGTATTCAAATCCTTTATTTTAGATTAGGATTTTTCTTTCCTTTTGTCTATTTTCAAACACTACTTTTAATTTGTGTTGTGTATTAATAAGGACGGTGGAGGACGGCAGTGCGCGAGGATGATGGTTGGCGGTGGCTGGTCTTAATTGGGTGCGCGGCCATAACCACCACCAGCTACGGTTGGGTAGTTAGGTTTTGGAGGTGGTTGGAGAGGGAGGACGGTGGGTGGTGGAGGCAAGGAGAGGGAGAGGAAGGACGGTGGTTTTAGCAGTGATGGTGAAGGGTGCTGAGGTTGTTGGATGTAGTTGAACGTGTGCAAGTGTGTGCTGGCAATAAAACCAGATCTGGTACGACACATTTAACCAAATGTGGTGAAAAGCTCCATCAATAATAGAACCAAGACACGTACAGATCTGATATGACACACACATTCAACCAGTTCCAATTTGGGTTTAAATTTTTGTGTGTCTAGATTTGATGGGATTTATTTTGTTATGTCAGCCATGGGTTGAATGGTAAGTGTTAGCGTGGATGAGCTTTGTAACCGTAGTAAGGAATTTTATGGGAGTGTAAGGGCATTTCAGTCCTTATTTCCAACCTGTTATGTAATTAGGTTTTCCATCTGGTCAAAGAATGTCGATAATATTTGTCAATTAGTGCACATGTTGTAACTTCACCCTAACCGCAGGGTCATGGAATCATAGGTTAAATATTGTACAGGGTGCAGAAATAGCCATTAGGGGTGTGAAAATAGTCGAAAATGGCTTTGCATTTTCGTTAAAAACAAGGTAGTAATTTTCTTCAAGCATAAATTGCAAAATGATATATATTGGTGAAAAACATTACGTATGTCTTAGACGTTCCTTTTGTACGATTTGGAGTTTCTTTATCTTTGAACGTCTCTTTATCCGAATCAATATGGGCTTTTGTCCACGCTGAACTTCTGGCCCGGACCACATATGAAGCCACTGGTTTATACTTCTTCAATATGGGCTTTTGCCCCACGTTGGGCTTCTGACTCAAACCTGATCTGAACTGAAGCTACCAGTTTACACTTATTGCCCCCAAATAAAACACAAAGGAATTGTACAATGACTTCTACAAAAAGCGCCACATGGATGTGTGCAGTGTCATTAGCAATTCATTGAGCCACCTCCAAAATAGACCCCATATGGAGCCCACGTCATCTGTTTCTAAGTTTTGGTCCCATTACTTTTTTTTGGTTGGTTGGTCCCATTACTTTGGGGTCACATAATTCATAGGAACTCGGAAAAAATAAAAAGGCCAATTGATTGGGTGACCAATCTTGATGCTTCGATGAATGACAATTGAGGCTGGAATTTTTTTTGCTGTTATTTGGGTAAAAAGAATCATCCTCCTACTCTTCATATAGCGATAATTAATGGTTGCTTTATGTTTTTAGTGATTTTTATTCAGTGACGTTAAAAAAATATTTTTAAGAATTGTCGTTTTAAGTGTTTGCAGAAAAATCACTAAAATATTTAATAATTATTAATTATCGCTATATACATGTTGTTGGACGAAGATCCTATGTAGCAGTTAAAGTTCATGGCTAAAGTGTGGTCCTTAGTTTATGGTATAACCAGTACTCGTCTATGGCCATGGATCTTGTTAAACTCTGACTTGGATCCTGTTAAACATTCCGCACGCAAATGACGTACTTTCTCTCTCGTGCCATTGATCCGCCACCCATTGGCAACTTCTTCATCCTTCACCCTGAAAATCCAGGCCCTCTTGTGGATTTGGAAGCCGGGTGGTTCAGGTTAAATTTTCCTTTCCCATTTCAGTTTCCATTGTCTTTACTCTTCGCAGCCTTTTGTGTTACTGTGAAGTTGTTTAGGTATGGACCATGACAATTTTGCTCTCATTTTGCCAGAATATTTGTTGTTAGCACAGTCAACATGCCTTCTCACACAAAGGATCTGTTACTCTTAGTGAGAAAGCAGTTAATATCTGCTGAAAGATCTATCAGAAAAGTGCTCATATATGCCAGGAATTGGTACTATTTTTGTTGATCTTTGGTGATTTACGAATACTATATGCTAGGTGGCATTGTAAGTCGAAGACGTTGAATTTATGTGTTCATAGTTTTATTGCTCCCCAAAATGGTGATACAAATAATATCATTCCAAAGCTAGCTGATATGATTTGGTCCCAAGATCATAACTTGGTTGCACTTGAGGAGGGGAGGATTAGGCAGACATATTCTATGTAAACCTAGACATGTTAAATTACCATAGCATGAGAGACCTGGAGAATATAAGTGATCACAGAGTCATGTTTTGCAGTGCAAATGCGCACAGTCGTAATAATTAATCATGGTTAATGCACCTTCATAAATGGCAACACATGCTTGGGGGTGTGACAACTGAAAGTCTGAATTAGAAAGTCTGCGTACAACTTGGAATATTGCTTTTGAGACCGCTGTTAGGGGAATTACCATCGATCTTTGACTGCCTAAAGTTATCAAATAGCCTACAAATACAGGACATGGGGAGACACGCCGTATGAACTTTTATAGGTAACAACATGTCTAGTTTAGCATGCATCTTCTTGTGCTATTGTCAATGTACTCTATTATCAGATGTTTAAGGTCATGCAGTTACCTATTGGTTCAATAAGGCCCGTAATACTGTAACTCTTCAATATTTGCAAGACAATATCTTACACACTTTATTTGTCATCGATTTCACATAAACAGAGACTTTAATTTGGGTGCCTCAAGAACAGCTGTATAGGAGACCTAACCTTCAGGCAAATAAATACTTCTTTTTGGCAAAACATATAGCTCCTCTGTTTGAGGTCATTTCTATTGGATCCCAATAAAACAAAACGGCCATCCATAGTAGCTAGAATTAAGCAGACAGCGCTAGGATAAGCGATTGCCAGACACATAGATTAAGGTACACCAGTTCAACAAAAGAAAGTTGATTACAGCTTAAGACTGAGATACTAGTACTTATTAGAAGGTATTATTACATCCTTAAAAGTGAAGTTACATCACCAAGACCAAAATACTTATAATGTCACTGCGAAGTAGATTTTTTTTCCGTCTTTAATTGATTATGTCTAGTGGAAATCACCTAAATTTCCGTGTTTATTTGTCGCTCATGTCAAAGCATGGGTGCGTATGTTGCCATCATCTACATGAGTATATTTCTACCTCCTCGAAGGAACCAGCAATCTTCCTCGTTAAAGAAATTTATTTGGTGTCCAAGCACCAGCAGTAGTAATCTGACCTTGAGATTTCCAACATGTCATCTGGACTCATTCTCTCAAGCTCACTTTGTCTCCATGATGCAAAACTATTTCGGTTCTGAGGGTCTGTAGCAAGTGGGTATTCCTCCATTTTGTGGGGTTGGGATCTCATTCTAATGTAGAGCCTCATTGTTGCGATGCAGTCCTCACAAGGATCTTGTATTCCAGTTTGAATGTCGTACCTGTCAACATGATGCTTCATAACCCTTGGGATTTTTATGTAAAATAGTTTATGGAAGGAACTAAGAGTGCAAGGAAGTTACATTACCCAAGGTATGCTTTCGTTAGATGCTTCAGTGAATTGCTGAGCTTGCTTGTTTTCATCAGTGGAGGGTATTTTGCTGTATCCCTGTACGAAATTCATGGTATATTCATTCCATATTAGATGACTATGCAACAATTTCCATTCAGTTCATCTTGCATCTTACTAGTTCAACTCTTAACATTGTACAGTAATTTCATGCAACCCCAACAAATAGATTGTACATGACATTAGAGTTTTGTGGAAGAGCTTGCCTGATCAATATCGTGGGATACTCCACCTCTAAATTTTTGAGGTCATGATCCAAGCCGTGACCTACAAGAATCCTGGCCTTCCCACCCTTCGAGCGTATCTTCCAGACGGGTTCCCCATTGCATAGGAAATCCTGAATCTTCCTTTGTACATCCCTCAGTGGCATAGCATTTCTTAAGAATTCTGGTCGTATGCCAGTTGTTTCAAACCTGAAAAGCATTCATAATTAGTGTTGTAATGTGCCTTGTATGGATGCTCATTCAGAAATCCTAATATCACTCTCTTAGTACCTATAATTTGTGATTGGGAGGTGCGGTTTCACATAGGTATGAAATAGTACGTTTTCATATTCGTCAGTGAGGCAAACCCTTGCACAAAGATCAAGGGAGCCATCACTTCCACCACCAACCATTTTGCAAGCCAGTGCAACTACTCTTATTCTTGAATTATTATCGATTCTCAAGTCATCGTGAATTCCCAAGTTAGCCATGCGATAGAGTAAACCCTGTAAAATGAAAAAGAGTGATATACAATATGCTTTACGAGTTAGGTTATGCATGAGAAAAGATGTTAATATGTGCAACTACAGCGAGTTTTGATGATTCATACAGCGTTTCCACGTGAGAGTTGGCAACTCTCTCGGTGAGTCCTAAGAGCATTACGGCTACTAAAAATGTTTAAGCATATGTCACAGCCTCGGTCTTTGAAAATCCTTTCACATTCGGCTTTTGGCAATGGTCCTGAACAAACAAATAGGTATACATGAATGACGAATCTTCTAAGAGAGGCAACGAGAGTGTGACAGTTTTTCTTCAAGAGATTAGAGATGTACCTATAAGGTGCTCCCTCAGAGATTCCAATGATCGGCAGTGCTTCCTGCAAATTCCACACATGGGTTCATGAACTGAGTGATATGAGGTCCTCATGTGTTCCACTAGGTGCTCCTTCTTGTTGAACTGTCTATAGCAAGCCGCGCACTTGTTCCTGGTCAAGAAGGTAAGTCGTAAGATTTAAGATGGATATTTCGTTAAATATGTATGAGTTCCGAATTATGAGTTGAGCGTTATAATTAAATGGATAAGTATGCCCACAGTAACTGCAATAAGCTAATTCAATGGAGTGGTGCGGTGTGTGTTTGGCTACACCCATGCTTGCAGAGAGAGAGAGAACCTGAGAGTCTCTGAAGTATCCATCTGCCTTCTTGAATGGTGGTGATTCCACAGCTTTAGTCGAAGACTAGTAGAGAGAAGTTGATGAAGAAAGTGAAGACGTCTGAGGTATTTATAGTAGGTGTAGGAAAATATTCTTGCTACGTGAGCATGGAATGAGACTGAATGTAAGTAACATCCTAACACAAATACGTTTGCGGTAATCCAAATTCCTTTGGGTCCACAACTCGTCCAGAATTTTTCTTGCTACCCCTCTATCCTCACTTCTCAGGTGACTTAACTGCATTCTAGTTGTTGGACATGTTTGTCAACTTGCCATTCTATTTGTTGTATCAGTATTTATTGTTCTGGGTAAGTGAGGATACTGAAGACATACTACTAATCATTGAATTTCAGAAAATGGTTACTTACATTAATAGATAGGCCTTCTTAGTTTTTTATGTTATGCCTCTACATGTTCTGCATGTTATGCCATAAATATATGTTGCATGTCATTAGGGTGAAAGCATACATCCCTTGGATCCAGTGATTGGCTTAAAGTGTAATTGCCTTTGGCTCATCATATTTTTTTCTCTACACATGGAGGTTGCCATTGATGATGAGCCTTGATGCAATGCCAAGGTTGCGGCCTCTGCTCACGAATTTTATAATAGCAGGGTAAAACCAAGTACATCCTACCCTCTTAAAATCCTCTCGGGTGCCTCTTGATAGATTAGGCCCTTTAGTAGTAGTAACCTCAAGCGGATTAAAAGAAAGTAGATAGGATTAGATACAACAGCAGATTACATGACAAGTGGTCAGGCCATACGCATGTGAGTAAAAAAGTTGAAGTACCTCTGTGTTGTATGAGGTTTAATCTTTCACACTTTTGGCAGAAATTAGAGCCTACTGATAAGGTTTTCTACCAGCCTAACGGCAGGTTTATATGTACGTTATTCTCTCCTCGTAACTTACGAGTTGCTGTCAGGTGTATATTGCTGCCGGATGTACATTACTCCTGCAAGAAGGGATTTAGGGAGGGGGTGGGGATTGACTTCTTAACTTTTGAAAGTCAAAAGCATGAGGATTCATCAGCAACCAGGACTATCTTTTGACCAAGAAGGGTCCAGCAGATTCGTGCTTTGAAGATACCCAGTGGAAAAGATGTTGCATGAGGATATCTCCCGTAATTCTGGTCCTCCACCACCACTTCATGTATGGTTCCATTTCCATCACTGTCCTGTTTCGAATGTCAAACCATATAGTTTACGGATGTGGGGTTAAGAAACTTAAGAATCATGGTATGAAAACTTTGGACAATAGGACAGCGAGACCTGGTGAATTCAGAGGTTCCTTTAGTTGAAGTATCACTACAAATTTGTTTTGGTGCGGAAGCCTTCTCAACATTGTTCTTAGATCTCAGATTCATCTCTGGGGATTGTATGATCCTTGACATGTTCTCCAGCATGATTAAATGGTTTTGAGCATTGCTAAACTATGGTAGTTTTATGATAATAGTGAATGCTATATGATTGTGTGAAATATTGTTTTGCCCTGATTACAAGCGGACTGTTTAGGTAATGTTGTTGACCTTGTCATGAAAAGTCTTAACATTTCTAGCACCGAAGTCTTAATTCTAGCGTACAGAACTATGAAGATATGATGATAATGTTTGAAGATAGTCACGTGCGGGCCACAAGTATACTTCTGTATGGCACGAAAACCTCGTCTCTGCTCTGAAGAAAGAGACACGTTGAGGGAAGGATTACCTGCCATCGAGGAATATGCTCAAGATCCATCATCCATGCAGAGTGTCAATGTTAAATTCAAGCCACAGGGTAAAATCCTCTAGCTATCTCTTTCCTAGAGAGGAAAAAGCTTTTGATTCTTCGAACCTCAGTATGGTCCAAAGCAAATAAGTAGTGCCTACTTGCACAGGTAGGAAGTTGTAGTGGGATTATCCTTTTGCTTGTCCGGTAGGACTAACTATTGAAGTGAGATAAATGCAAAGCGCTAAAGGAGCTTATCGTTTTCAAACACATTCGTGGCCTAATTTTAGTAGCAAACCTTTTCAGCCGAGGTAGGTGTCAAACTAGCATACGAAGTTAGCATTGTGGAGATATATGATCCATATGAATGGCGATTGCGCGGCTCTCCCAGTGTACATGTGTGAGTGTATGTATGTGGGACTAATGCCCTAAATAGGGGTGTTAACATGATGTATTGGTAGAGTGATAACTTGTTGGCTTGTACGTGCATGATGAAGGTATATATGGATGAGGAAGCTGGAGCTGAAAAGCATTTTCATCTTTTTACTTTGGAAGAGACATGAAGTACATCTGATACCAAGGGTCGCGGTCCATTTAATTGCTTTTGGAAAAGCTTATGTTTCTCACTTTACAATCGGATGATTCCCCAAAAGGTTCCAAAAAGGAAATCCCAAAATGTGCCCCATGTTTGACTCCTTTGAGGACTTGGTCATGCATAGCTTTTACTCGATCATTAGGCCATCATCACATGATCTCAGTTCTTGACTATACCTCCCCTTTCTGGTTCTCAGTGCTTGAGTTCTGTCCGTGTAAAGTTGAAGTCAAATTTCCTATGCACAGACACATTGTCAAGAATTCCGGTTGTGCAAATCATCTTTGGCACGTATACGGCTCCACTGAAATCACACCCTTTCTATCAACACAAGCGGGAGACATTACGCCTCCTCACTGAAGTTTTTAGCATAGCACGTTGCAGGGACCATCTGTGTGGCCATTCTCTCTCTCACTCACACACACACACACATGCAACGCCAAATTAAGTCCTAAAAGGATCCTTATCATCCTCATCTAGTTGTATGACTTGTAACCAAAAAAAAATTAGTTGTATGACTGCTATAGCCACCACGCCGAGAGGAAGCTCGCAGCTGCAACTTGGGGATATGACTGCTATAGCTTCAGGAACTTGTTTTTAAGGTAGATCTCTTACCATAATCTTGCGTTATTTTTCAGCTTAGTGGTCTTTGGGTACAGAAAAGGAAATAGTCGAACTTATTTCTGGCGTCAGTTGATCTTTTTACGCAAAGCTAGTAGCAGTCGTCTCGGGGAGGCCTTTTGCCTACAGAAGAAATCCAAAAAAAAATAAAAAATGTGCCATTTTGTTATGAAAGATTGCCATCAACCTTACGATTGATATTAGCAGCAGTCTTTTCTACTACAGTCCCAAAGGATAGAAAGGAAAAACAAGCACCATCTTAGCCAGTGCAAGCCTTCCCACTCTTGCAAAGAACAAATTTCCTTTTTTCTATATTGAGTAGGTATTGACATTATTATTGCTGTTCACATCAAGCCAGCTGAGTGGGAGGAGAATGTGGTGTAAGGTACATTTTTACTTCTTTTTTTTTACATGGTAGATTCCTTTTCACACAATTTGGTAGGCCGCCTACTAAACAAGGACCATTGATTGGGTACTGTCGCTTATGGAGTCGCCTTCAAATTGATTCTCGGCTCTGGACCAAAGCACAGATCAGGAGACTCCATCCGCTGACCAACTCCCATATCGTCCACCCCTTGACTTGAACTTGAGACCACAGTTACGTAGCTACGTAGCGCTGCACACGAGCCACAAGTTTGGGGATCTGGATCCCCTGCTGTAACCCATGATTACAGCATGGGTGTTGTCTTCATTCTGTGAGAGAGAGAGGGGGGGGGGGGCTCTCTCTCTCACAGAATGAAGACAGCACCCCTGCTGTAACTATGGGTTAGAGCAGGGGATCCAAATCCCAAGTTTGGACATAAAATCATGTATAAAGTACTATATGACATTACTTGCGCTCAAGTTTAAATTTCTTTCGTAGATAACGATCAAAGAGACTGTTGAGAAATTGTATTACTTACCAACAAGTCTTGTCTTGTGTCGTAATCCTCTTGACGTCGCATGCTAATCCATGACGGCCGTCGGACCTCGGCTTTACGATGCTCTTTAACCTTCAAGCATCACCTCCGCATATATATATATATATATATATTTTTTAATGAAAAGTCACCAATTCCACAATAATAATCTCTTATTTGCGCCTACCATTAAACAATGAGCATATATTGAGCATAACCACCGGGCAGGGGGTTGCACCATCAGAATATGCTGTCGCTATGACCGATTGGTAGCAATAATCAATTCAGACATAAGTTGGTCCGATGTAATGGTTGATTAACAAACTTAATTTGATGTTTTTCCTTCCCCTAATCCGTAATCATGCAAAGCTTGTCGGAATCTTCGATCACTAGTTCAACCCGAGTACACTGAAGCTGATACAAAGGGAATATAGCAGTGGGTGACATAAAAGTTTAGGGAATTGATATTTGAACTATACTTTTAGTCACTTGAACTCTACCTTTATCGCTAAAGATCTTACAAATGTCGCTATAAATTCACTTTGGCGAATCTTGTGCAGCTCAAATGCTAAAACTAGCACTCAAATATCATTCTGCAAGGTTTAAATTTTTTTCTTACGTCCAAGATGGAATTCCAAAGATAAATACATACGAATTAGCTATCTACAGTATTAAAAGTCTGCTTGGGATTGATTATGAGATGGTCAAACTTGATTTAATTTGAATTAAATTAGGTACGAAGTATTTGGCAAAATATATGAAGAGATTTTAACCGGTCTCAAAATACTAAAATTGATTCAATTCAGGCACCTAAAAAGTGATGAAAACTGATTAATCAATTTTTTGAAATAGCAGATAAAATACCAAAGTGTCCTTATTAATTAAAAAAAAATTAGCGTCTTTTATTCATACCCTAAACTTCTTAGTCAATTGTCATGTTGAAACTATTTTTATTACCTTAGTCCAAATACCATCTACAGGTTATAGGTAATTTTGAAAAGTAATCATGATTTGATCTATTTTTCGTTTTTGTGAATCCTGGATTTGATCTCTTTTTTGTTTTAGAGAAGCATCCTTCTTTTCAAAATCCGGAGTCCTTAACATTATATTACGGATATTAATATCAGTCGGTTTATATGAAATGAATTAAAGTATGTTTCAAATCACAATTATTTGATTTGACAAGAGGAGCTTAATTGAAATCCGAAACTAATTAAATAATCAAGACCCATCACTTTTTAACTAATTTTTGGGTCGGATGCGAAATATGTATTTAATCCATCTGAAGTTGTTTAACATATCACTATCATGGCTTAAATTTTTTGCTCCGGCATTAAGGTAATAAAAATTATCCATTGAATATTAATTCTTTTTTCCTCTTCCGAAAAAATCATTATTATGTTATAAACCGCTGGAAAGAATAATTATATTTTTAGCTTATGACTTTGTTTAATTACGTGCTAGAACAAGAAAATCCGAATATGAAACTAAAGTGTGTTCAAATTGGAATATAAGGCTACATTGGTCTATTGCAATTTGCAACCCTACGTGAAAGGGATCTACACATTCCTCGTTAGCCACAAAGGCAGGACTCATAGAACGCTGCCTAACTTTTACAGTTGTCATTGAAGGCCATATATATCATTGTTCCAGCGTTTCGTTTAACAACCAAAAAGATACATAAATAATTTAATGTTTTCGACAATAGCGACAAGAGTTAATCACTGTCTGCACACTTGAGGTTTTAATTTATTACGCTACGGTTAACTTTCAAGATTACACTCCACACCTTTTATTTTACCCTTGTTTCACAACAAGCCCCCTTGCAGTTACGAAGTTGTTAAGAAAAATTCAGGCGCCAAAAAAAGTTACCTAATGTTCCAAAAATGCTCTTATGTGCTAATTTTTTTTTTTATATATTTGATCCCAACTACCATGAGGCTGAAAGACCATGATCCACATTATCCCACCGCTGTCTCAACCCACAAATCAATTGTAATCTATTTCCTTCTACCTCCCATGGATCTACCCACTTGTGGTACCACCACAACTCACCACGTACAGTACTACCATTGCCACACCAACGTATTTGCTCCGCCAAAGATCGTCGCCAACACCGTAAATGAACCCACCACCGGCAATCTACACCACAACTACCACTGCCCCGCCACTAACACCAAAAACAAACCCACCACCATGATCAACACCACAACAACCACTGCTCCACCCGCCACCACCACGAAAAATGAACCCACTATTGAAGGCTAGCACGAATATAGGATATTGTTCCAGTTTAATCTCTCCTTGACTTCACCTATTTTTAGATCTACATCCAGAGGTGCCAGTTAGATCTATACATAGATGTGAAACTTTTTGTTGTTGCCTTGCCAAATCTAAAATTTTGGCTCGAAAGATGATAAGAGTGTTGGAAAGATCCAAGATAGGAGTAAATGGAGAAAATGAAAGATAAACTTAGTTGAATGCTAGACACTCTCTCTTTAAGACAGTATATGTTTCTATATTTTCTTAAGACATTATATCTCTTTAACCGATCAATGAAATCGAGTGATTCCTTTTGAACAGTAAATCAATTATAGTGCAAAGTTTGAAAGCCAAGGGTCCAATAATTGAACATTTTCCAACATAGAGGAGGAGGAATTCATGTTTTCTGTTAAAGCTGGAGTGTAATTTTAAGAGTTAGTCGTATTTTTAGCGACAAAAAGTAAAGCTAAAACTAGAGTCAATGGCCTGCAATGGAAAGGCTGGCACAGACAAACTAGTTGTCCACGTGGGATCCCTTCCAACTGTATTAAAGTCCCCACTCCCAATCATTTCCTATCAGAGATCCACTCCATCTGCCTGGACCTCGAGCAGAGGTGATGATAATCTTACCCCCCTCCACATCAACTGAACTCCAATCACGCCCAATAACACCAAGCCACGTCTCACCACCAGCTCCACGTGGAGAGAAGTGATTGGCGGTTCAAAACTACGGGCCTTTGGTCGTCACTCGGCTCATTCCGTGTCTTTTCGCGTTGAAAAGCCGTTAAACCCGCCAACCCTGACAAATGAAAACCAAAAAAAGAAAAAAAGGAAGAAAACGGGGGCAAAAATAGTTGGAAATATACAAGTTGGGGTGGCAGAGGGCTGTGTTGGTGTTGGTGTCGTAGTTGGTGGCGGTGGTGGCGGTGGGAGATAGGTCGCCTTCGTTCATGTTTTAACATTTCACCTCTCTACAGCCCACCACCCACAATCCAAAGCATTTTGTTTATATACGAATATCTGTTCTTGTGGAGGTTCAAATCATTTGAATCCCCTCCTACCACCAACTTGTATATATACAGGGCACCCATATCTTTCTGTTCAGAATTAAGAACCCAGAATACGTAGAACCTTGGCTTTGTTTTTGGTGGGTTGATTTGTCAAGGTACGGGCTTCGTCTTTCTTTTTTGTCTCTTAAACTTCCCTTCAAGGCTATTTGGTTCTTTCTTTTGTGTGTTGTGATTGTTATCGAACGTGGGTGTGGGGTGTGTGTGTGTGTGTGTTTAATGGTGTTTGCTTATTATATTTGATTCTTGGATTTTGATCATTGCGTTTTGTGTTTATTATTTTGAAGATGGAAATTTCAATGTGTATGCTTCTGGCGTTGTGTAGTTTGTTAATTATGATCTCTTTGTTCATACAAATGAAGATTTGCAGAGATGCAACCTATGGAATTAAGTTGGAGTTAGATTGTTTTTGTACGCATAAGCATTTCATTATTGTTATTCAAACAGGCGTTTGATTTTCATCTTAGTTTTTTCCTTCTTTTTGTTACAAGTTCTTCCAATTCTGATCGGGAACTGCCCTGTAAGATAATCCTTGTTGTAGTTGAACCCTTTTACGGGTAATTTGTTGTTTCCAGCTTAGCCTTTCCGAAGCTCTCCTCTATACGCAAAGTCGCAAACTAACATGAATTAAAGATGTGAGCACTCTCTTTTAATTAATGTAAACATGAAAATCACATGATTCTTCAATTCTTTATTAAGAGCGGTTCCCTTTCTAGGGACCTATTGAAAAGGAAAGTAGGTCATTGGGAAGGGTCGGGGAGAAGGTTAATGCTGCAATTGTTAATTTTTGCATGAAAAGGTGTTTATATCGTCATGTGGAAATTTGGGATCTTTATTTACAGAAGCAATTGCAAAGTCTTCGTTGAATCATCCCAAGTGTTCAGATGCCGGAGTTTGTTATGGATAAATCAAGTGGAGATAGCATTTGCGGTGAACCAAATGGCCACTATGTGCCTCACAAGGATATCTTCAGCGAGAGATCACCAAGAAGCCCTTTGAGTACACACACTCCTGACAGTGACTCGATCGATCTAGCAATGGATAGGGCTGCTGACACCTCTATTGAGCAGCTATATCACAATGTCTGTGACATGCAGAGTTCCGACCACTCACCATCAAGGTGCAGTTTTTTGTCCTATGGCCAGGAATCGAGGATCGATTCTGAGTTGCGCTATCTTGCTGGAGGAGATTTTCGCGATGTGGGGATAACAAAAGATGTACTGATGGTAAATAAGGAAGTTGGAAATGGTGCTTCCGAGAAAGAAAATGGTTCTCCTAGTGAAAAGGTTGGAAAGATGAAGAAAATTCACTCTCCAAGTTCCAAGCCAAAACCGAGTCTAAAGAGCAAATCTTTACATGACAGACCTCCTAGTGGTAAGAAAAATGGGAAAACTTGGAAAAAAGCAAGTGTTTCTTTTCTCATGAAGAATGGTAAGGATTCTCCTGTGGGAGGGGAAAAGTTGCAAAATGGAACTGAGGGGGATGGAAAGTACCTTGGACCATATCTACTTAAACAAACGAGGGAATTAGTTTCTTCTGGGGATACTTCTAAAAAAGCTCTCGAGTTGGCACTTAGAGCAATGAAATCATTTGAGAACAGCGCGGATGAGAAACCAAATTTGGAATTTGTCATGTGTTTGCACGTTGTAGCAGCATTGTACTGCACCCTGGGCCAATATAGCGAGGCAATTCCAATTCTGGAGCGCTCGATTGAAATTCCAAACATGGATGAAGGGCGAAATCATGCACTGGCTAAGTTTGCTGGTTGCATGCAGTTGGGTGATACATATGCAATGCTGGGCCAAATCGAAAATTCAATACTATGCTACACCGCAGGTTTGGAGATTCAAAGGCAAATTCTAGGAGAAAATGACCTCCGGTTTGGTGAGACTTGCAGGTATGTGGCTGAAGCCCACGTCCAGGCAATGCAATTTAATGAGGCTGAGAAGCTTTGTCAGATGGCTCTTGACATCCATAGAGAGAATGGCTCTCCTGCTTCACTAGAAGAAGCAGCCGATAGGAGACTTATGGGTCTTATCTACGACTCCAAGGGAGATTATGAAGCTGCACTTGAGCACTATGTCTTGGCAAGCATGGCCATGGCAGCCAATGGCCAGGAAGCCGACGTGGCCTCTATTGATTGCAACATTGGAGACACTTATTTATCTTTGGCACGGTATGACGAGGCTGTGTTTTCTTATCAGAAAGCACTCACCGCATTTAAGTCAACTAGAGGAGAGAATCATCCTTCAGTTGCTTCAGTCTTTGTCCATTTGGCTGATTTATACAACAAGATTGGAAAATTCAAGGAATCCAAATCTTACTGCGAAAGTGCACTCCGAATCTATGTGAAGCCCCTGCCCGGGAGCCCACCGGAAGAAATTGCTAGTGGCCTAATCGAACTTTCTGCTATCTGTGAATCCATGAATGAACTGGACCAAGCACTCAAGTTGCTCCAGAAGGCTCTCAAGGTGTATGGCAACGCGCCTGGTCAGCAAAGCACGATTGCAGGAATTCAAGCACAGATGGGGGTTATGTATTACATGATGGGAAGTTACACCGACTCTTACAACTTCTTCAAGGATGCCATCTCAAAGTTTCGGGCCACTGGAGAGAAGAAATCTGCTTTGTTTGGTATTGCTCTTAACCAAATGGGTCTTGCATGCGTGCAACTCTATGCGATAAATGAGGCTGCAGAACTGTTTGAAGAAGCAAGGGGCATCTTGGAGATTGAATATGGACCGTATCACCCTGACACACTTGGGGTGTATAGTAATCTTGCTGGTACTTATGATGCAATGGGCAGGTACTTGCAGTGTTCTGTTCAATGTTAACACAATATATTTGTAGTATTTCCTTGTTTTCAATATGTTCACTGATGAGTGAGGACATGGTATGTGGTACTTAACATGTTCATAAGCATTGTTTTATTGTAACACATTATACGTTGTTAGGATCATCCTTTATAATAGCTTGAAATTTTAGAGCAGATGGTAGCTTGACCTTATCTGTATTTACTAGTTCCTTAATCTCTTTCGGGTGTTACCGCTTATATTATGCAGGTGGGATGATGCAATTGAAATCTTGGAATATGTTGTTGGGATGAGGGAGGAAAAGCTTGGAACAGCGAATCCTGATGTGGATGATGAGAAGAGGAGGTTGGCAGAGTTACTGAAAGAAGCGGGCAGGGTCAGGAACAGGAAATCAAGATCACTGGAGACCCTCCTTGACACCAACTCGCGGAAGATAACAAATCTTGATATCGAGGTATTGTGAATAGATTGATGTCCCTATCTAATGTAAGTATGCCTTAGATAAAACACCAGGTGGTGGTTGGTTTGTTAGCTATCAGTTTGCCCATTAGGGAAGCGAGTTCAGATATGATATCGAGAAAATATGTGGGCACACTTGGTTCAGCAGTCAATTATATTGTCCTGAAAGTCCGAGGAAGAGAAGTATACATTTGCACTCTGTTTTATAAGAGTTGATGGAATTCCGTTGTCAATATACCCCCCTTGTGTATCTTCTAGTATATTGCGGTAATGGTGAGTTTCATTTCAACTTGTAGTTTGCTGTCACACCAAACTTCTAATGAGAAAGTCCAACTGCAACCTGTTTTACATTAGTGAGATACTGACGTTCTAATTGTCCTATCTTCTCATCTGATTAAGGGCCTTGTGTTCTTGTCAATTTTGATCTAATTGTTAATAAAAAGAAATGGAACTGTTCAATTGCTTTGTCTTGACAGTATAGTTTGGTTGATATTGAAGAGGATAGCTAATATACGTGTTACAGTGTAATCATGGTACCTGCTCATATGGCACAGGTAACAGTATTAATTCTGTTCTTCAACATAGGCCAGAATAAATTCCTTCCATAAGACCTCATAATATTCCTTCCATATCAAAAAACAATTTTATTTTCTTTCTGTCCATGGAGTGCTATACCCTTGGATAGGAAGGCAGGGGGGCGGCTGGGGCCTGTTGAGTCTTAAACCAAAAAATATATATATATCGTGAAACAGGTTTTTGTCAGAATCAATCCCTGCGTATGTTTGCTGCCTCAAGCGAGCAGTTTATGCAGGATGATAACTGAAGAACTCAGAACGATTATTGTACTGTGATGAACTATTTCTTGCATAGTGCTTATATGCTCTTCGGACTATGACATGCGTCTGCAACCGAGTTTGGAGGATCAGACAAGGCTCCGCTTAGAATGACTTTTGCGATCATCGAGTTGGCCGCTTGAGTGTAGTGTATGCCATCCCAACTAATGTGCCTTGATGGGCTAATGCATGGATTGCCATAAACTGTTCCATTCACCACTTCTTTGTTACCACAATCCACGTGATAACCATAGTAACTGCCACAGCAAAACTTTGACGGATCCTCAAAACCTGCCATCACGTAGATGAGTTCTATCAGAGATCGACTCTTTGTAACTCAACACTTCAGTTGTCACTTTACCTTGATTACTTGCATTGCTGATAAGTGTGTATTTGGCTGAAAAGACATCGACGTATGTGAATGCTGCATTGGGAAGTTGTTCCCTTAGCTTGGACACCGTATCGTTCAGCTGCCTGTTGAATTCTCGAGCAACTGCATTTTGAGGCTCTACACACCCGTTCTCGTCCAAAATTCTAGGCTTTGCTTGGTAATATATAATGTTATATGGCAAGCAGCCAATTGGA
Organism: Escallonia rubra; assembly: GCA_033065855.1. Lineage (NCBI taxonomy): Eukaryota > Viridiplantae > Streptophyta > Magnoliopsida > Escalloniales > Escalloniaceae > Escallonia > Escallonia rubra. The sequence continues at coordinate 39,410 of JAVXUO010000243.1, read as the reverse complement.
CCAGTGTTATGCACCCAGAAAAATCTTGCCCCTTCCGTGTATAGTTGCTGAAAGATCGACGACAACATAGTTAGTTGAAAATTCCCATTTGGATCAAACGTCTCCACGATTTTGAAAACTTGAGGTACAGCCTAGTATCTACTAGCAGCCACTCAAAACACTCCAATAATGGCCAATGTCGTTGCTTACATTCACTGCTTGGGAAAACTTCTCCAGGATTGAAGGAAGGGATAGTCGGACTTGAGTTTCATTGGTATACTGAAAACCATGGGAAAGATCATTCTGTCCGATGTCAAACGTGTATAGAGAATTTGAGAAGTCCTGGGGACTTGGGAGATTGTTTTTACACGGTGGGTCTGTACCTGAATACCGCCAAACTAACCATCAATCCTGCTATATGATCATTATTAAGCTGTGTTTGGTAGCACATTTCCATGTTTTAGAATTGGAAATTGCTGTAAAATAAGTTTCAAATTTAATGCGGTTCACTACGCTTTGAGAATCATGCTGCCCTACCGTCTAGAAAGTTTTTGCTTTTTTCTCCTCACACACTCATATCAGGACACAAGGAAACTTTCACTCGACTTACTGTTGTAACTGAGTTGCTCATAGAGGGCAGAGGTGCGCCCCTTGAATTGTATGAATTGGGAGATTTGAAGGTCTAGGTGGAAGGGGCTATAGCCACCTGGAAGGATGGAGGAACCTCCGGTTGCAAAGTTTGCACCATGCCTGAAATTTGTCCCGATAGAGTCCAGATAGGCACTCAAGTATGGCAATGCCAGGTCTTCAGCTGCATCAGAAATTTGCGCATTGATCACAAAAATGAAAAGCGACTCTTTAGCTTTCACACCAACGATAATAATAGACGGCTAGCAGTTCTCAATTTATACGATAAGAGGCCACTTTGGCGTCATTTTTTCTTCCCGAAAAATGTCTTTAAGGCTGCTCGCTCAAATGCAAACCAACGTGGATTTTTAAGCTCTCCAATACACAACTTTGACCTGGCTCTACCTATAATTATATCATGAGTTAAATGAAAACCGAACAACCAAAAAAATTGGCGTTGGCACCATTATGCTGTTAATATGGGGCACAATGTTGCTACTAGATTATAAGTGTACTTACTCAAGCAGTAGACTTGGAAGTCCGTGAACAATTACCAATCATTTTGTTCTCAGAAGAATGAACGGAAAGCGCTATGGAAAGCTAGCTAAAGTCTCACCTATGAAGTCGATGATGAGACGACCATCACAGACCCTGCCAGAAGGCTTGCCGAAGAAAGTTTCACCATGAGGTGCAGTCACCTCCCTTATCGCAGCCGACCTTCCTCCGGTATCCGAATTTGAGTCACCAAAGTTGTATATCGCCGGGAAACCACACCTCTCACCCTTTTCTCCACTAACCAATCCCAAGAGCAATAATAGAGCGGCCAATATTTTCTCCTTGGACTCCATGCTTTGCTTGGCAATGGCACCACCTTGCCCTGTTGTTATTTATACACGAGACATGCATAGGAGTGAAATGAACTGAATGTGGACCGACAAAAACGTACCATGATGGAGCACATTTTAGACGACTTTAGGCGATCCCTTGTCTTGATGATAGAATTTCAGAATGATTGGACATTTAAAAAAGTTTTAGTCTCGTGATTTTTGATGTAAATTTCCAAAAGCAAGTTCGGGTAACTCTCCTAAATATAAGAAATAAATAACACTTCGACGCATAGTCAATATGGTACCGACATAAAAATAGAGGCACGGATGAGATCTACGCATAGTCAATATGGTACCGACATAAAGATAGAGGCGCAGATGAGATCTAACTTCGATACAGGTGTGCTCCATGAATATATTGTTTTAGCAACATCAAACCCAATTATGATTTACACTTCGGTCTCGTTGAAATGATTTGGGGACCATTATTATTAGGGTCTCCAGTTTTACTGTTGATAAGGTACCACACATTTAGACTATATCTTTCCAAATAATTCGGCTTTCATTTAAGAGCGAATCTAATATCTTCAAATTAAACGGGACAAAAACAAAGGGAGTTCCCCGATTAAGTTGTATAGAATGGACGTTAACTCGTGGGAAAGAGATGAACAAATCTTGATTAGAATTAGATGGAAGAAGAAATTTTAACGTCTTAAAAAAGTCAAAAGTGATGGCCTAAGTGGGTGCAAGGTCACGGGTTGGGATACGTGGAAATAGAAGATTCTGAACAAAAGGACAAGACCCATAAGATGTGGTTTTTGTTCACATCTTAAGACGGAGATTTTGTTCAATGTAAAAAATAACGTAGACTTGACCCACAAAATAATTGACTAGGATAACATACCTGCCCCAGTAGACTTGACCCACAAAATAACGTAGAAAATGCATTCTAGGCCCACGGCCTGCCTATAACAGCAAGAAATATACTGATGTCCGTGAACCGGATGTGGTGGTGGTACTAAAATACGCAATGGTTTGGACGAAATGCTTATATCACCCCTAATTACAAGGTGTAATTGTTGAAATGCCCTTGGAAGCATCCTTTCTCTCTCCCCTCTTCAAAAACCGTTATTGCGCCCGACACCACGTCTACATGCACAGCCCGCAATCACCATCACCGGACACTCCCACCTTCCAACCCCACCAAAATGACCTACCCACTCGTCACCACCACCATGACATCCCTGCACCACGCTTCTTTTCTTATTTTTTTCACCGTCTCCCGCCACTGCCGCCACCTTGCTCCCTACCTTCCCGCGAACACCGCTACTGCCATGACCTCTCACTCCCCCCTTCCCGTCTATCCCCTCCCCGCCATCATTTGCAAAGAATTCTCCCATCTTGAGCCTTGATTGGTCCAAATGCCCTCAAAATTCATGGTTAGTTATCGTTTGTATAGCCTAATGCCTGATGGTGGTGATTTATATCCAAAATACATAATGTCAGCCCAAACAGAGAAGGGCCGAAGTTTTATACACTTAACCCTATTGCTGGACTGTACCATGTCCATAAAACAATGAATCAAGGAAAAAAATAGCAGTTCAATGCCACCAGAAAACCTTTCTGGAATGAGAGTATCAAGCATGTAATGATGTGACATGGAAGTTTAGGCAGAGGACCAGGTGATGTACTTTCTAGCAGATCTGCTTGTGCACTTGCCTTGAACTCCATGTGCTATCCATAGGTGTTGAACAAGGGAATATAATTGTAGGCAACCTCTTGCTTTCCTCCAAGTTAGGAAAATCAATCGTGTAGTGAAGCCCACGACTTTCGTGCCTGGCGAGGGCACTGCTCACTACCAGCTTGGCACAACAAAAGAGGTTCCTCATTTCACAAGCCTCAAGTCCTACCATTGTTGGTTCCCACCCTTGCTGAAATAAGTAAGCTTCCCATTCCAACTCCAACTCCCCAATCCTTTGTTCAGCAGTTTTAAGCCTTGTCGTCGACCGAACTATACCAACATACTTCCACATGATCGATTGCAGTTCTTTCCTCACTTCCCGTGTCCTCCTTACAATCTTCTCCAATACACTGGTCCCAAGTGACGTAGGATAAACGGGTCGGTCCCAACAATCTGAAGCACAACGATCAAGGAGAGAGCTTTTCATGTGATCAATCGAAGGCTCGACTGCTCGTCGCGCAAATACTAGTGCCTCTAGCAACGAATTGCTAGCTAGTCTGTTTGCTCCATGCAAACCTGTGCAAGCAACCTCACCTGCCACATAAAGACCGCGCACATTTGTCTCCCCTTGAAGCCCAGCACGAACTCCTCCACACATGTAATGAGCAGCAGGAACCACTGGAATTGGTTGGCTGGTTATATCAAGGCCATATCTAAGGCACTCGGCAGCTATGTTCGGGAAGTGTGAGAGAATTTTCTCTCTAGGCTTGTGACTTATATCAAGTAGGACATACTTCTCATTGCGCTTTTTGAGCTGATCATCTATCCCTCTTGCTACCACATCCCTAGGTCCAAGCTCTGCCCTCTCATCGTAGAGAGGCATGAACCTTTGCATGTCTAAATTGTAGAGGATGCCTCCGTCACCCCTGACAGCTTCAGTGATTAGGAAGGCATTTTCTCTAGTCTTGGTTGGTGAAATTGGGAGGCCTTCGTCAGCTAAGGCAGTTGGGTGAAACTGCACAAATCTGGAAAAAAGTGTTGTTTAGAGTTATTAAACGGTTAACATACTACCAAAGTAGAGACACAAGTTTGATGCATGTGTGTGTGTGTGTGTGAGAGAGAGAGAGAGAGAGATCTTTCAAACATAGCACATTACCACCAGTTCCGAGTTCTTGCCTTGCAACTTGAAAAGCACAATGAACGTGAAAGCACTTTAATGTACAATTAAAACTACTTTATCATGTTTCACAAACTTCACATTGGTATGGTACTCCTTCGATCCTTTAAAAGAGATCTACTTCCATTTTCTGGTATGCCCGTAAAAGAGAATTTCTTGAAATTAATGACAAAAATCATAAATCATGTGACAATTGCTTTAACATCTTTCTTAGTTTTCTATTGATGACAGTTCAAGGGCTTGTATGGAAACAAAACACGAACCATATAAATGTCAATTTTGACACATGATCGCTTTTGCAGGGATGGAGTAAATATTTGAGAAAATGTCGACCAAAAATAAGTGATTTGATCTCATCAGCCTGTAATGACCATACTCGTGCAACTAGACCATGCAAAAAGATGGGGCAGCCCACAGTCAACTGGTATAGAAATATGAAGTTTGATTGTTTTTACTGCATCTCCGATGCCAACAGAATCCTCATAAGTTTACAGCAATAGCCCATCAGAAACCAGGTAGTTCATTTAATAGAATATATGACCTACTGATCTTTTCAAAAGTAGTATACTTCAAATGCAATAAGGAATTCTTACTCCATGTTGGAGATTACAGCTTGAGCTCGATGTGCCATAGCCATTCCATCTCCAGTGGCTACCTATAAGATCATACCAACAAACGAATGAAGTAAGGAGGCAGTATTGTAAAATATATCTCTTCTCATCATCCCCATCAGTTCTGTATACATCTGAAAAAGTGAAAATGAAATTAAAAGACTTATTTTTTCCAATGAAAAAATATGTATTTTCTACTAAGAGCTAGTTATAACCAGCTAATAAGATAGGGAGAGGGGGATGGGCTCCATCAAAAAATACTCGAAGCGATACTTATTAAGGACTCTAGTTAGTGTAAAATTGCTCATATATTACAGAAACCAATAAGTAAGATCTAAACAATACTATTTCTAAGATGCCATCTAACAGTGGGGCGACTAATTATTTTCAGCAATTACGAATGCTTGCTTTCACTCCGTTCCGAAAAATGAACAATGCTCTGTGTTAAGAACTCCCTCCTATTAGTCGTTGTTTTAAGACACACTCATTAGAACAGTAGCCAAAACTTAGAAGTCAGCTTCTTAAATACTGAAGGTGCTTTCAAGGCCATCAATAACTATTTGAAGACAACTATACAGCTTAGTTCTACAGAAAGAAAACCTAATTACCAACAGAGAAGAATAGTTAAAGAAAGAACACTTCTGGGAAAAATGATGAAAAACATACCGGTGGATTTGTGGTCGTCGGATATATATGTCCAACCCCCCCAGATGCAAGCAAAGTCACCTTTGAAATAAATCGTATTACCTACAAGATGAACAGATTCCATCAAATTTGGTTTTTTTATATTTTTTTGGTACATTTCCATCAAAAGTGGAGTAAAACTATTTTTGTAGGGAAAAAAAAAACAAGAAAAAATTCATGCAACATAGACAAGAATTAATGTTGCTACCTCTTTTGTTTCAGTATTCAAAATGTCAACACCGTGACAAACCGTTTCAGAACCATCCTGCAAACAGACCAATACAAATGTTAGTGAATATTAGTTAGACTCGTTCCACTTATGCCAATGCAAGGGGAAGTATAAATGACACAAACCAGATATTGAAGAAAATAAAAGGTGTAGATCACATTGAAAGTGGACCTGAGAAGTGAGAAGATCTATTGCAAAATGATGCTGGAACACGTAAATGTTAGGATCATTTAGAACTGCCTCCAATAGTGCCCTTTCAATTTCTCTCCCAGTCATGTCAGCAGCATGCACAATTCTGCGATGCGAGTGGCCCCCTTCCCTAGCTAGGTGCAAGTTTCCATCCTCCCCGTGATCAAATGACGCACCCATTGCAATCAATTCTCTAATTCTGTCAGGTCCTTCCGTACACACCACCTGAACATGTGCTAAACTTGAGATAGAGCTCCACAAAGTGAGTTGGAGAAGATGTTATGCATTCAGGATCTAAGATCATATGTCTGACATTATACTTGAGCAAGAACAAGTGCATGAGCAAAACCATGAGGCTCCATTTTGGCACGACGTTGGAAAATTATAATGAACATAAAAATTTATTTCCAATTTAGATGTTTAAGAATTAACCATACAAGAGGTAAGACAGAATTAAACTACATGGGGTACCTAGAGTTGGAAGCTTACTTTAACAGTCTCCTCATCACATAGATATGCCCCCGCAATAATTGTATCTTGCATGTGACTCTCCACTGAATCTGAAGGGCACAACACAGCACTTACACCACCCTGAGCATAATTTGTGTTGCTCTCATGAGGCTCGGCCTTGGTTATCACAGCAACTGTTCCATGTTTAGCAACCTCAAGAGCATAACGTAGGCCAGCAACTCCACTTCCAATAACAGCAAAATCAAAGTACTTCGTAGAGCCATCTCTCAGGCATGATTCAATGCGTGTTCTTAGGGGCTTATAAATCTCAATAAGCGGATTATGTGAAAAGCTAGATCTCTTAATCCGCAAAAGATTGGAAACCCCGCATGACCTGGAAATGTATAACATACCAGGAACCTGTTAGAGAGACACAAACAACATTGGATGCAAATGTTAAGGTCAAGAATGTATCACATGTATTGCTTTTCTGATATGCTAGAATAGGGCAGATGTCGGGGTTGGAGAACAATAAGCGAAATGTGCTTCTTGGTACGTAAAGCATAAGGCATGTCTAGCCAACTTAATCCCCATGAGTGACATGCTCAGTACAGAGACGCTGCCACAAGATAACTTTTTATCGTTTATAGTACATGGTATTACAACCAGTAGCATTTCAGAAGTATTATAGAAGCATCACAGCTAGTGAACACAATAAAACGTCCAATTACTATATTTCAAGGGATGCAGCACCATCCAAGGAAGAGCTATGATTGCTGAAACCAGCTAGCAATTGGGGGAGATAACCACTCCCCTCTAACCCACCCCATATAACCGTGGATAGGTCTGTCACTCTCTATACTGTCATCTGGTGAGAAAGACAAGCATGAAGCTTGTCAATTACAACAATAATAAAGATCCAAAGTATTACAGCAAACAAGTGCAGAACTTGAGAAACTTTTATCAACTTAGCAATAAATTCCTCATCATGTACCAAGACAGTTCCTTCTGTACACCTCCACGTAATGCAATACTCGGAATCCAAGAAGCTTGTCTATAAACTTGACCCCTGCAAACTGGCTCTGTAAAATGCAGTTTACCACCTCCAGCAGCTATACTAGTTGTCATTGCAAGCTTCTGCAAGGGCAATTACAAAGAGCAATAATTAAGTCCCAGTGTGGCAGTGCTCTTGAGATGCTAATAAGCGTCTTGGACTCCAAAAGCAGAAATCTGCATGTGTAGGGCTGCTTTTGGCATTATCAATTTTGCCAAAATCTATTGAGCAAGCGTGATTATGACATAAGGAATGCCAAACTGGCCCTTAGTCATAGATCAGCACTACAAAAGCAGCATATATTCCGTAACTTTAAAATTTTAAGATGAATGCCAACAAACATAAGAAAATAATGACTTCGTTATTAATATGAATATGAACTAGACTCATTATGCTGCTGGGAGACTAAAGGATTAAGAGAAATTATCTTTTGAATCTCTTGTTTTACATTACTTCTCATCCCATAATAAAAAGGTTGTTGCTTTCCCAGAGAATGAACATTAAAAAAACGAAATTTTACTTCCTCCGCTTCTCCTACCACTTTTTCTCAACAGAGCAATAAATCTTGCAGCCCAGAATACAAAGCTCGTAATCTTGAGACAAAACAAAATTGAGGAAGCATAAAATAAATAGAAAAGAAACTGAGTGAACATAAAGAATCCAGCCACTCAAGGCACCAACCAGCTGACCAAGTTATAACAACCCATCAACTTAGCAGAGGAGTCTAACAACGAGACGAGTGATTCGCCAAAATATAAACTACCCATCAACCGCAGAGATGAAATTTCAAGTAGAACAAAAGAAAAGAAGACACTCTTAGACATTGCATCAAACATCCTCAAATCATTAACTTACAAAGAATCCTGCTTGGTTCCGGATGCAGCCCAAAAAGGGTAAATTGCTATAAAGATCGTGGATTTGAATATGGGTTTGTTTTGGTATTAGGGGGTCTGAAGCATGAACCTATTAAAGAACGTTAAAACAAAAGATTCGAAAAATACTAAAAGTATTGTGTGAAATTTTACACAAAAAATATGAAAGAAGGAGAGGCGGATGAGGGATATGAAGAGGAGGGGAATCCTACAATCCCGAGGTGCCGCAGCTGACTTTTGCTCGCGAAGCATCGTTGAAGTTCGCGCCATACCCTCTCCTATTTAATCCTTCTGACCGCCATTCGTTTTTTCACCTTTTCTTTCCCCTCCTTTTCTCTCCGCTGTAGGTTGCTCTCTTTTTATTTACTTTGACCCCCTTTCTGGCTCACGAGTTAACAGGAGTGATTTCTCACGAGTTGGCAGACTCAGAAATAGAGATACAAACAAATTCAATTGCTGAAGTTTATTTACAAGGAAAAATAATAAAAATCATTTATTAACCGTATCTTTTTGTTATTTTTAGGGTTATATATGCGTAAGCAAATAAATTTATTTTTTTTTGTAATAAAAAAAAAATCTAACACAAATGTTTGACCAAATCTTGTGATTTTGTGTATCCAAATCTTGTGATTTGCGTTAAGGAAAGTCTTGTGATTTTGTGTATCCAAATCTCCTTTATTTGCTTACATGTATGAGTCTGTTTGAAATTGATTTTGAGATCGTGAAACTAGATTTAATTTTATGCCGGAGTATTAGTTGTTTTGCGAATATGCAAAACCGATTAAATAAGCTATCAAAAACTAAAAACTTATTAAATCGTAACTCAAAAATTTTAAGATTATGAACTAATCATTGTTCTGTAATTAGGCTTGACCAAGTAAAACTATCGAGATATCCATACTACTTACAAAGACAATTCGCACCTTTTAAATAAGCACTAAAATTTTGGTTATTTTATGATATTAAAAATGTTTTGGTACTTTTTCTTTCAACAACATTGATAACTTAAAGCTAATTTTGCTAAAAAATAGCTTAGTAAAGTTGATTAAGCTTTGATTTTCCTTTCGAGAATCAATCGCAGGCAATCAGGCATGCTCTCTCTCTCTCTCTCTCTCTCTCTGATCTGATCTAAAATATAATTTCAAGAATTAATCTCAGCATGCCGTGACATGTAAATCTTAAAGTGATAAGTACTTACCGTACTCATCCATGACACGCATGTAAGGAAAATGTCTTGTTCATATTTCACTACAAATTTTTTATTTTCCCCCTTTATTTGCCGGTTAAAAAACGTACCATCAATATTAACTCTTAGTCACAAATGAAAGTACAGTCCAAAAGTGATAAAACCCGAATTCAAAAAGAAATGGTAGAATTGTGTAAACCAATTAAGATTGTCCTAATCTATTCCTAATATTCAAAAGTTGTAAAATACGAGTAGTTTACTGCGTGATAATCAAATTTGTATGTTTATATTTTTATAATTTCTATCAAACTGTAACGTCACTTTAAGTTTACATTTACTGTACAAGTTAATAGTTATAATTTGACACACGTTACCCATAAACAACGTAAAGATTATATTATACATTAAAGACTTGAACCGACTCAGCAGTATGTGTGCCTCTGGAACGAGCGGAGATGAGCAGCCTACTAATTGCTCATACGTGTGTAGAATTGCCTTCCAAGGCAACTGTAACCTGTCTTTTTCTTTTCCTTTTCACAAAAAATTGATAGTCAAATGTTTTACCTTTATTGAGAAAAGTCCAAGCAGCCAGTCCAGTGTGGACCGTGTGGTCAAAAAGAGAATGATATATGAGGATTCCCATGACCCACCCACCCACGTTAAGGCATTTTTAGAGGAATTCGTGGTCTATGTATGAACCATGGCATTGGATCGCAACCAATTGAAGAGAGGCTTTCGTTTTACCGTGAACGTAGCGATGTTCCTGAACGCATAAAGTTCCACTAATTTATGTGACTATGGTGCTGTCTTTCAAAGCAATGGTACAAAGTGCAACTTTTGCAGATAATTTAATAACGTGTTTATAGTTATTCAGCCTTCTATTTTTGGGTCTTAGCTGCATTATCAAAGTTATGGCGATTGACGACTATCACCAAGAAGTTATAATTGACAATATTTATTGTAACGCTTCGAAAATTATTTATTTTTGGAGCGTTAACGAATCGAATAATCGAAAGTCAGAGTAAATCTAACAATATCGAAAGTCTTCTGCATTATCAGTCATTCAAGAAGTTATAATTGACACTAATAACTAGAGTATATCAATAACTGTCATAGGGCCTCAAGCTTTTATACAATCCAATTTTTTTTCAACACGGAGTTTCAAAACAAAACCTAAGTAATACCAACTTGTCTTAGTTGAATACACTTAAATGTCAATACTAACTCTGAAATAAGACAGCTAACTCTTGGTCACTCCGCTAACCCTTCAAATCCAAAATATTACCTACTAATCACCTGAAAGGAAAAACATTAAGGGAATGAACCAAACGTCCAGTAAAGTCGCTCAAATGACCAATCAAACATAAACAAAAATATCTCAGAAACAAAATTTCGGAAACACGAAATTTTTAACGGGACGGATATTAAATCAAATTTCGAATGTCAAATTATATCTGAACACAAAGACAGACTCGAAGTTTCAACTGAACGGACATCAAACCAAATTTCAAATGTCAAACTTTCTTAATACAAAGACAGACACAAATGCAAACCACTTTCGACTGAAGAGAGGTCAGACAAAATATCAAATGCCAAAATATATCTGAATACGGAAACGGACACTAGAGAGTTATTCAGAAAGTAGTCACATACGTCATTCCTGACATATAAGGCTTGATCAGAAAGTAAGATCGCGATCTCTAGCTCAACTCCCTTGAGCTAGCCCACGTTTCACTCCACGTGGGTAAGTCGGAAATAAGTCATATAATCTATGACATTGCTCATAAAGTTACCAAAATAAAATCTCAAAATAACCGTTATCAAATATCAGACATGTCAAACCATATTGAAAGGCTTCAAAATAACATTATCAAATAACGGATTTATCAAACAATAAGTGGAGTTTTTGAAATAATGACAATCGTAAATCACTTAAACGAACGATATCAATATGTCAAATTCTAAGGTCAAACAAATTCGACGGAATTTGATTTTCCCAAATCATAGCATTGAAAAACGAGTTATTCATAACCATGGTCAAAACAAAGGGGAAAAGAAAGTCACTTAACTTAATTCGAAGAAGTTCAGATTTCAAAAAGAAACTAAGGACTTACATGAGCGATTGGTTCATCGCTGATTCAATTTTTAAAGTAAACCTTACCTTAATCAAGCCTTTAAGAATGCAATCCTCAAGCACCACTTTAGAAATCAAGAGCTTCTCAAGCCTTCTCTTTTCTCTCTTTCCACCGCAAGGGTAAAGGAAACAAACTTCTCAAGCCTTCTCCCTCTCTCTCTCCCTCTCCACCGCAAGGGAAAAAGGAATAGAGAACTCCCCAAAAAGCTTAGAAAGGGAAAATAAAGCTATTTATATGGGACAAATAATCAAGTTTGCATTCAACCGAAAATAATTGTTTCATTCGACCGAACCAACAGAAGTGAAAATGGTTCACTTTTTTTTTATTTCGACCAAAAATGAGTTTTAATTTGACCAAAAGTACTATTCATTCGATTCAAAGTTACTGTTCATCGACTGAAAACTTCATAATATATATATATATATATATATATATATATATATATATATATATATATATTTACATTCGACCGAAAACTTCAGTAGCTCATTTTACACACAAAAATCTTTTCATTCGAAGCGAGACCCATTTTCATTCGAAACCAAACTATTTTCATTCGACGGAAAACTTCAGAAACTACAAAATGCCATTTTCCTTTCATTTTGATTCGAATGAAACCACTTTTCATTTGACCGAAAATTTCAGAAACAATCCCAAACAATTTTCTTAATTTTAACAAAAGACCACAAACTTATTTATTAAAAAATACTAATTTCGCATAAGGAAAAGAAAATTTTCGGGGTATTACATTTATAATTGGGAATTCGTTTGGATTGAAATAATTTCAAATTTCCTAATACACAAAACAACTAAATTCCCTTATTTTATCAACTCATGAAGGAAATAATTGCTGCCAATCCTAAAAAGTTGTCATGTGTCAAACTTATTAATCCTAATTTGCACTTGAAAATAGCTAGACTTATTTTTACTTCTACTTTCATCTCTCCACCTTCACCATGCGCCACAACCGTAACCCAGCACCGTCGTCATCCTCATCACAAGTCCACCACCGTCGCACCATTGTAGTAGCGCATAAACACATACAAAGACAAATTTGTGCCACCAGAAAAGGAAGATGGGACTAGAGACGAAGATGATGACGGACGGTATGGCAGTGCAAATCTGAAGAATGGATGGTGGCGATGACATGGTGGTTGGTCGTGATTGCCATAATGGTTTTGGATCGTGACGCGCGTGTGTAGTCTCGAGAATTTGTTTGAGCAACGTGTTGCGGTGGTGCAAGGATGGTTATTGTATATTCTGTTGCGTGGAGGAAAATGTCAGGGTGGTGTGGGTTGCGTTGCTGACCATGGGTTGGGTGGTGAAGGTGATGGTGGTAGGTTTACTAGTGAATGTCGTGACAATGGTGGGTTGTGGTGGTGGTGTCTGATGGTGGGCCGCTATGATGAAGATGACGGTGACGGGGGGTGGCGAGCTGCGTCGTTATTGTTTGATGGTGAAGGTAGAGGGGTCAAAATATTATTAATTACAAATTTTGAAATTTTGGAGTATAAAACAGAGACGTATAACAACTTGGCAGCAACATTGCTGCCAAGTTTCTCACTTCATAAAATTGTGATCAAAATGAGACGACTTGTTCCGGTAAGATTGATGAATCGACCAACAACTTGCATGGTCCAGCATTTGGTGCTCTTTCCCTTTCTCTTTCCATAATTCTCCATTCAACCTTGAAAAGTGTTACTAAAATGTTGCTTATTGATGTTTATGTAACTCTTAGATAAAAAATTGTGAAGCTCAAACGGCTGATCTTTTTTTTTTCTTTTCAAATAATTGTCCTTCGATTTACCTTCAAGACGCTATAGGGACCAATTATTAAATTATATCATCATTTTTCAATGATATATCCTGTTAAACGTGCAAGAAGTATAATTACTATTTCTAGATCGCGAAATGTCATTTACTTGTGTCTACACCAACAATTTGGTGGCAACAAGTTGGGTCGTCATGGTATAATCGTCGGAAAAACCGAGGAAACCCCTGCTTGAGGATCGTAAGTGACCAAACGGAACAAGCAAGTAGAAAACAGGAAATCAGATTCTTTCCTTTCTATTCCTTTTTGGACAGAGAGAACAAATTGGGTTCGCACTCCCTTCAGAAAATTGTGATCAAAATGAGATGGCTTGTCCTTGTTAGTTTGACGCAAACCATTGGGTATTTCGCATCCCAATCGACAAATTGACCAAACAACTTGTGTGGCCCAACATCTGATGCTTTCTCTCTTTTTCCATATAATTCACCATTTATTTAACCTTCAAAAGTGTTACCAAAATGTTGCTTACCAACGTTTGTAGGGCTATGAAGTAAAAAATTGTGAAGCTCAATTAACAATTTTTTCTTTCTCTTTTGGTCTTTCAAATACCGTCCTTTAATTTACTTTCAAGATTCTACAAGAACGGATTATTTAACCACATCATTGTTTTTCGGTAAAATATGAACGTCTCTCTAAACGTACTAAAAATATACATTGCAACATTTACATGGTGCAACGCTGCTTACTTGTTTTGCACAAACAGTTTGGCAGCAACAAGTTGGGTCTCCTTATAATATAGTTCACAAAACCGAGAAACCACCCGTCTTGAGGATCGTAATTGACCAAAAAGAACTAGCAGAAAACGAGAAAAAAGGATTCTTCCCTGAAGTTTCTTTCCTTTTTGGACAAAAAGAAGAAATTGGATTCAGTTTCCTTCGGTGGTGGTGATTAACAAGCTGGATTCAACCAAGTCCCCTTGGTCAGACTTTCTTGAGTGGAGGAAAACGTAAAAGGGACCACTTTGCCGCTTGAACACGGGGACAAAAGCTACGAGTAATTACAAGGTCGGAGGTGACCGTTACCAGATCTCAACGGCCTCCACAAATAATGCTAAATCTCAAATTGTCAGCCGTAATTTAAGGGCGCATTTGGTAGGGCCTTTTAGCCTTTGACGACCACGAAGGGTCTATTTGACTAAGTTGTAATTTTTAATTTTGATTTTTTAAAAAATTAAAATCAAAATTAGGTGTTATTTTTTTTTTTTGGGGAGAAAAAATTGGTGAATGTTTAGTATAGCAGTTTTTGTTTTGAGTTTTTCTTTCCTCGTTCTTTTTTTTTTTTTTGAGAAAAAATAGGTGGATGTTTACTAAACATGGATGGTGTGATTGACGAAACTTCCGGCATGGTGGAGGTGACGACGATGACTGCAATGTCTGATTTCAGTGACGATGGTTTGTCATCACATATCTGCAACGATGATTGTCGGATGGAGCAGATCTGTGATGGTGGGCATATCTGCGATGGTGCAATGGCGACGGTGGGATAGGAATGTGAGTGGCGACGGTGGCATCGCTGGTCTCAATGGTGGTCGTGTGTGTGTTTAGTCGGCAGCGCTGGGGTTGTGGTGTTGGCGACAATGGTGGGATGTTGGTAGTGATTATGGTTGCGTATGGCAGTGGCCGACGGTAGTGTGTGAACTGTGGTGATGGTAAAAATGGCAGTGGCGGCGGGTCATGGTGATGGCGGCAAGTTTAATGTTAGAAACCCAAAACTCCAAAATAGAGTTTTTAAAAATAACCTTATTCTGAAAATTGATTTTAAAAATTGGGAAAAAAAATTGTCTGTCAAACGATCTTTTTTTTAATATAAAATTAGAAATAAAAAAAAACTGGAAAAAATACCCCGTCAAACGCTATCGAAATCTCTTGAGATTTGTTTCATGCGCAATTTGAAGAGAATCGGTTCCAAAACGTAAGCCCAAAGTTAGCCCATGACAAAATGTGAACGTGACCCGCTATCTGTCAAATGGACTTTTAAGTCTTCAAAGCGGGTTTTAGTTCTATCTTGAAATAATTTGGGCCTTGGTCTCATAGGTTCAAGTCCACCTTTAGTGGCTTGCGACCAATCCCGTTACCTGATGCTACACCTTTTGTTTTTTTTTCCCTCTTTTGTTGATAAACTTCTGGAACTTCATTACAACTATAATATAAAATTTAATATATAGATGCAACTATGGTAGATCAACTGAGAAACACAAGCATCTACGACTAACAACAACAAGAAAAAACCCCATCCAAGAGCGTCTATTTTTCTCAATATTTATAGAAAGCTTCACAAATTTATTAAGTGGCGGATCCAGGAAGTCTAATTGAGGGGGACTACAAAGTGATAAAAAAAAGTTTATGTCTAGCATAAAAAACTTCTGAGGATTCAAGTTCACAAAAATATAATTTATTTAATAGTATAATTTTACCATTCATGGTGATTTATTTAACTTGGTAAGGTTAATCAACAAATTACTAATCTTGCATTAAAGAAACTTAATTCTTACATGTAAATATGTACTATTAATATGATAATTAAGTATACGAAGACAATAGTATATGTATAAGTTAACATTCTATAAGCATTTAAACAAAAAAAAAATTAACGTTGATCTATTCGTATTTCTTTGTAATCTAAAGATTTGAAATTTAAATTCCAAAAAATGAAAATAGAGTAAGAAAAAGACAACAAAGATTATGGTGCCCGGTGGAACAAAAAGTTAGAAACACAATAAAAAAAAACACCGATACATTAATTTTACATTATAGTAACATTTTCGTAACTATTTTAAATATACTTTTCAATATTTAACACCCCCCCCCCCCCCCCCACCCCCAGCTCCAGACGAGCATATCATGAGGATGGGAATATTCCCATTTTTCCAAAAAAATAAATTTATAAGCATATGTTAACCACAAAAAACAAAAAATGTGAATATGGTTCCGTTGAGTTGGTTCGATGTGCTTTAATGAATAAAAGTTGTACTAATAAGAGGTATCAAAGCATAAATAAATGCACCAAGAACGTACCGTTTGATTAATAGCAATGTTAGAAAAAAATTAAATGCTGACCGCGAGTAAGTACCATAAAAAGTAGATAATAGTAAGATATTAATGGGTTTGGATCTCCTGCTGCTGTAACCATGTTGCTGTAACCATGCTGCTGTAACCCATGGTTAGAGCAGAGGGGGAGGGGGGGAAGAGAGAGAGAGATGTGACCATGGTTTACACAGTACCCTCTCTCACATATTGGGGACATCACCCCTGTTGTAACCATGTGTTACAGTAGGGGATCCAAATCCGATATTAACGTTGCGTAAATTTTTAGTTGTATGGATCATAAGTACTGTCAAATGTCAACCTCTAAATTGCACACCAAGTTGAACATGGGTATAATTTTTCATGTAATTAATTAATATTTTTTATAGCGTTGACAGTAATAATTTACACGAAAACTCTGAAAATATATTGCTGAAAGCAAAAGAGATTGCATGGGAAGCTATATTATATAGATTTTTCAAAATGCCCGAAGTACTGGTGTTGGACACTTGACACTTGAACATAAATATATGATATATGTCCGACACATCCCATACAACATGCCTCTAAGAATAGTATACTGTAGTGTTACTTTTAATTCTTTATTGCTTTGAGATGATCTCGGGTTTAAATTAAAACGACATACACAACTTAAAATACTATTAAACTAAAGAATAACTAAAAAACAAGAATATATAGAGATATTTTACTATGTTCCTGTGTCTTAGATTTGAAAAAATAGACGAATCAAACAATCGACACCTAATCAACTTGGTTACTAGCTCATACCGAGTCTTCGAAATATAGGAGATAGGATGACATAGAGGAGAGAAAGGGAGGTGGGTAGTGTGGCTAAACTGTGAAAAAATATTAAGTTTCAAGTTTAACTTGTAAATTATTATTTCAAAATAAGCATTAATGAAAACTTTTGATTTATGTAAATAAATAGAAGGACATAATTGAAATTTTAAGAAAAGCTTGATCGGAAGAGTGCTCTCCTCCCTGTTGTACCACGTCATGCCCCAAGATCTCATTCCGGGTGCAACGTGTCCGCAAGTTGGAAACAGTCAGTCGAAGCCCAAGAGAAAAAGGCGCGGGCCCAAAATAACCTCCATTAAAACCAAGTTTTCTTTTCCGGCGAGCCCAACCAAAGAGGCCGAAGGAGGAGACGGAGCACTGAGGAAGAGCGATGGGAAATTGGTGGTCAGTGACCAAAGAACCTCCACCGCCCATGGTGCTGGTTCCGCCCCTATTCGACTTCCCTCCTCTCGCCGCCCGCACCAGGTTCACCGTCAATTCCATCTACACTCACCCCATTTGTTTCATAATCTTGGTCCCTTTTGACCGTTAGCGGAAGTACAAACATTAAACCATACTCTGAAGTAGTAATTACGGATAAACAAACAAGCATTGCCTGACCGGTCAAACTAGGATGAACGCAACAGATTAAAGCGGTCTCTGGATTCGTAAAATGTCGAATGGGAGTGACAGTTAGTGGTAGTATATGTAGTTGTGGCTTCATGATATTTTTTGGTCGTAATATGGGATTTGTTTGCACCTTGTCACAGGTTTGTATTTGGAATGTGAAGTTTTTGCGGGAATGGGGATCAATTTGATGCAATTGTGATGTTGTGCAGGATGTTGGAGTCGTCGTACAACTTGTTGTTTGGGAAGCTTGCTTCGAGGTGTCTTTTTGAGGATTACTTTGAAGATGCTAGGCATTTTACCACAAGAATCATGCTTAAGCCGATTGACGATCCTCATGTTGACCTTATTGCAACTGTATCCATAGTTTTAGTTATATCTTCACTGTTAATCACTACATTTTGAATATGTCCGATTTGCTTTTTGGTGTCTTCACTATTTTAAGCACTAAAGAAAAGACTGCTTCAAATGCCTGCATTGTTAAATGTTGTCCAAGCCTCGCATTTTCTTTCATGTTGCATCTTTCCTAATCTATATACCTCGAACTATGAATAATTATTTTGTTGTCTCAAGTGTTTAGTTAATTATATAGCATGTTGACTTGAAATTTGAATATACAGATCATCCTGCAGTGGCAAAGTCGTTGTGAGAGTCTTATCTTAATACGCCATGAGTGATAGTTGGAGGTTTTTTTTTCCTGTTTTTCTTTTTATGGTAGATACAAGCACGGGACACTTCGTGTTAAAAATTATAATGTGTGGATTTTCATTAAATATTAGTTGGCTTTTGGGGAGACATGTTTCTACCCTTATCCTATTCAGGTATCAGGTCCATTTGACCAAAAGCCCGATAAGAAAATAGTAGGAAATGCACAATTTCGCTGGCAAAGGTATTCCAAAGTTTGTTTTTGCATGTCACTGTCGATTTTTTATGCATATCGACGTAGCTGATGTTTATGGACTTTTTCACAGCGATGTTGATGATCCTCATACATTCATGGATCTTTACGTATCGAGCTCTGATCCGTAAGGAGTACTTCCCTGACACTTACATACTACTATCATTCTGAGGGTCATCCCTCTCTAATATGTCTGCAACTGTTAGGGTTTTGCTATTGAGGTCCTGCGCTTACTACCCTAAGTATGGATTTGGAGCATTTGGCATTTTTCCTGTAATTTCAAAGAAAAGGTTTGCTTGTTATCCTAGAATTTAATGCATTTACACCTATTTGTGGCTTTTTGTTTGACAAGCACAAGCCTATTTGTCATGCAGAACGCTTTCTGAAGATTATGGTGTTATGGGTTTGAGATATGGCTCAGCAAATCTGTCAGCAGGAGCCACCTTTACGCCATTATCTAGTATGAATATTGGTTGCAAATTAACAACCTTACTTTGTGGTCATGTTCTTGTTTCGCGGCTTTGATTGCCATTTTAGCTGGCTTGGCACTTCATATTTCCTAGTTGTGGTTTACATTTCCACTTTAATATGCCTATATGGTTATATTTTACTTTATTGGCAGTAAGGGTATTCGAATTTCAGTTGATCATTGTTCAGCCGAGAAGTCAATATTTTGGTCCTGCCAATTGTTGAGCTGTATCTGGCTACTTGCAAATTAAACACGTGACAAAGTAGTGTGTATGGCTAATGGGGAATTTACACTCAAATGCAGACACTTTTTTCTCACAATCATGTGCCTAATATATTATCTTGTAATTAGAGGCGGAAGAATTGCCGAAAAATGCTTGGTTGGTAAGCAAGATGGGAAGGTTAACAGCTGGGGTGCAATATGAGCCACAATGTAAGTTTCTTACTTCCATATTCTGTTTTGCACTATGCTAACTATTTGCTTGATCAAAGAAATTGTTCTCTTGCATGGGATAAACTTGATTGATACATGCCCTTAATTTACCACCGTTGTATTGTTTAAGATGTTCAATGAGCAAAAGCTTAAAGTTATAAGCTACGGTTCAAGATACTTACCGCTATCGCCTGTTACATTTTTGGTGTAACAAATAAATTTTTGGATTGTTTAGACGGTTGATTCCGTGTCACTGAGTACAGCTCAGAGGTTTTTGGGAGCCCTCGAAACTTTAACTTTTGCGGTGGCACATTACAGAACCGTATATTATTCTCCAAGAATTGTAAGTCCGTGAGAGTTCAGTTGTTAAAGAGAATTAACTTCTAGTAGAGCATATGTCAAGCCTTTTTGGTGAATGCCAATTTGTTGGCTGAGGGATTGTGGAGAATTAATTTACTTACATGTATATAGACCAAATGCCTTCTGTTAACCGAAGTATGCTGCATTAACATTATAAGCTGGACAGAACACTAGATGAAATGGGGTGTATTAACTTATACAGCATGATCAATTAAGTATATATCGCTTATTGGTACAATTTGTTTTTATGTTGCCTTTGTTGATGCTGGTCTACACAGTTGGAACGACAGATGGTGCTAGATATAAAAACTTGGCGAACTGGAGTTGTGCTATCGGCTATGGACTAGGATCAAGAAGTCCTCTAAGCCCATCCTTCAATTTTGGTCTTGAACTTGCTAAGAATTCTCAGGTTTGTTGCAACAAGTTATCGTCAATGTTGTTTAATGATTTGCACTGGTTATGTACATTATGAAGGTTTTTGAGCTCGTTGAATGTCCAACCCCCCATTTCGCCGCCTGCCGAACTCCCAAAAGTAAAAAATGTATCACAATAATATGATTCCCACCTTAGGTGGCCATTTGCTTTTGTGTTCTCTTTCCTTATAGTGTTCATTGAACTCAGCACAAGAGGAAGCACGCAGTTGGGTCGCGAGATGAGGCTATTCTCGGCATTTCGAAATTTTAGCACTGATTAAACATTAATTATGACTTATTTGACTCCACAGGTGTATACGTGCTAGGACTATTACTTTAAATGTAATTAGCACTTTCAAGTTGCACTATGAAGCATTACTTGATTGCCTAAATTTAAGTTTGTAATAGTATCTGCTCCAGATGCAATGGATGATGTTTACATCAGAATGTCCAAGCAGCCTCAAAGAATGATGTTCATTTTTCTTTGATAGGGAAGAGGTACAACTACAGTATTACAATCTCCACGCAAACAAAGCAACATATCCCAAGAGAATATATGACTGTATATAGGAGTTTAATAATCTATCCATGACACTCGTGCAATCCAGTACTCTTATAATCTTATATATACTCGGAGTGATGTCCTATGCACATCATTGCACTTTGTTGATATAGGCGATAGTTTGTTGGTGCAAAATTTTAGTTTATCTAATTTTTGCAAGCTAATCTTAAGCACGCCAAGTGGTAGCATTTTCTGAGAGGCACACTTAGTCGTAGGGAGAAAGCAAGGATTTTTCTCTTTTAAGATAGATGTGCTGTGCATGTGGTAGGACCTGTGAACATTATTTAGTGTTCTCTAATCGTCCAGCGAGAATTCAATCATGAGGCTTCTATTAAAAGAAAAACAAGTCGCCGTGCTAATGATCATTCTACTACCTATTGATTACATTTAATCCATACTCCTTCCACACTCTGTTACCGACTTATTTTTGTACATTTCTACTGCAGTTCATTGCCTCATTCTACCAACATGTGGTGGTTCAAAGACGGGTATGCTCTCTCTCTCTCTCTCAATGTTGTTTAACAATTGGGATTTTATTGCTGCTCAGATTAGGTAATTTATTAGCTACTGTGCATGGTACACAATAGTTTGTATCATTTCGTATCAGAACTTGGCTCTATGACTAGCATATTATAAATTTGAATAATGACTTATCTCAGTTCCAAGCTTTCAAATGTAAAGGAAGGAGGCTTACCTTACAGGATAGAGATCTTTAGTTTTTATGGTTAACTATCAACTTGCAGAAGTATTGGAATTTTTTTCTTGTAGTTCTTAGAAATTCTTGTATTACTCTTCACGTTGGTACCCATTGCAACTCCCTTTGTGGTCATTCTGATCACTCATCTGTTCCAACATCCAAATATTGAAATGCTGTTGACGTCTTAAAGATATGCCTGGGTGGAAAATGGGCTGTCATTTCTGATAAAATACGGTACTCCTTGTTTCACTGCTTCCTTCCCAAAATACTCGTGTATTGGTGCTTAATGACATAAGCATCGTCTCTGTAGATATCGTTTGTGCGTGTGTGTTTTTTTTATGCAGTACCTGATTCTTAATGATGTACTTCCACCTGATTCTTATTACCTTGATGCAGCGTGTGCTCAGCATTTAGTAAATTGGTTTCACCATTTTCTAATAGCCTAAGCCCCAGTTCAGTGGTTTGGGGAGGATTGACTTTTTGGGCTCAATGTAATACTCACA
Organism: Escallonia rubra; assembly: GCA_033065855.1. Classification (NCBI taxonomy): domain Eukaryota; kingdom Viridiplantae; phylum Streptophyta; class Magnoliopsida; order Escalloniales; family Escalloniaceae; genus Escallonia; species Escallonia rubra. The sequence goes on along the minus strand of JAVXUO010000243.1, from coordinate 17,096 downwards.
AGAGAGAGATAGATAGTGGAGAATGTTGTGATTGGTAACCATTGCCGATGAATAGTGTAATTGGTGCTTGCTCACAGTGAATAAATGCTATTGATCTTTGTTGTGAACACATGGTGTATAAGCTTAACATGGACTTCGTTGCTCATACGTGTGATGCTACGAGCCCTGGACACCTTTGGTTGAGTGTACATAGAATGTATGAACTTTCTTATTCCGTTTCCAGTACATATTAAACGAATTATGAGTTCGTTAGTACATTATTGTTCGCAGCTTTTGATTTTTTCCACTACTTTTTCCCCCCATCATATTTCCGCCTGGTAGACATTTTGTTGTTGACAGATGCTGTTTACTGCAAATACCTAGGTAAAGAATCCCCTTGAAGAAAATGAAATTGTTGGAATTACAAACTATATTGACTTTGGTTTCGAGTTGCAATCAAGGTACTTTAAAGTGATTACGGTAATATCTTCTCGAATATTGCTACCAGAAGGATCTGATTCGTGTCATTCTGCTACAGTGTTAATGATGAGAAAGCAGCGAAAAGTATCCAGGATTCCACCTTCCAGGTTGCTGCATCCTGGCAAGCCAATAAAAACCTCTTGCTGAAGGTAGCGCTTTTAGTTTAGTCCTTTGCGGCCTTCTTGTAATTATGGATTATCAGTTTGTTCTTAGTTATGGAATCTTGATGCCTCAAACGCAATGGTCTTTTGCTCTGGCTAGCCTTTCTATCTCCTATGTAACATCTTTGCAGGGAAAGATAGGGCCTCACAGTTCATCTGCAGTTTTTGCATTCAAGTCATGGTGGAAACCTTCTTTCACCCTGAGCCTCTCAGGTACTTATGTTTGGTAGATTAAATTGATTCAAGTTCCATATTTCTAGGATTTATGACACAAAAATATGATATCGTATGTACTGCATTGCTAACCGTAATGGATGTGAAAAGCAATCTTACTAAATAATTCACCACATTGTAAACCTATTCTAGAGATCTTATCATGCATGTGGAACTCAGTAGTGAAAATTCATGCAAGGCACTCTGTTGACAGGGAATGGGATATCGTGACTTATGTTTAGGACAAAATATACTTATAATTTTTTACTTGCTTTCACTGGCCATGTTTCTTGGTATCGCAAAGTGCGATAATAAAGTATCTCACCTCACAACGAGATGAGTTACAACCACAGAATTTCAAAGTGACTCCAATTTGCTCAAAAGAATGGCAAGTTGAAATGCCCTTAATTGGAGAAGGAAGAGACAAATTAACCAGAATTGGAGGCCTGCTGGGCTGGGCACGTAACCTGGATTGCTTGATCTCTCGTTTGTAAGATTGAATTGGTTAATCTCTCGCTTGGTGAGACTGAAAGTTAAGGTAGAAACATCTAATGTGTACATGCTTATGGATGTAAGGCATTTTATCTGGAGCATGTGTTAAGCATTGCTCCTAAGTTCACTTTCCAGGACTCTGAAATGTGTTTTATATTGGTAGTAGTAAAGATAAACTGTGATCTTTGAGAAATCGTTTAGACTGGTCTTGGTCGCGGTTGCAGCTACTAGGGATCATATCATTGGAAAGACGGGACTAGGATTTGGCATCCATGTTGACAATCTTAGGGAAGCAAGGTTTGTCCTTTTTATTCATGTACAATCATGCTTGTATCACCTGTTGGGATTGGTACCATGTCTAAAATGAATGGCCCCTTCTCCTGGAAATGCAGTTATCAAAGGGCTGATCCAAACTTTGTGATGCTGACACCAAACAAGGAGCATCTGGCAGAGGGCATCTACTGGAAAATCGGCAAGAAACCAATGTTTCAATCGGATGTTAATTCGGGGAACTTTGACGGCGTACCCAGGGAATTGAGACCTTTGGACAAAATTCTGTAAATTTTCTTTAAGCTAGACGAAGGCTGCGGGAGCAAGTGTAGTTAGAAAGAGAATTGATTGTAGGTTTTGTTGTTCCACGAGTAAAAATAAAGTACATAAACATTGCTGAAGCTATGGTTATTTTTCTAACAGCCTATAAGATGGGTTTGATGTGATGAATCATGAATGTCCCGACTAAAGCAGCTTCCTAATTATGAGGGGGCTCCCAAGTCTTAGTACACAAAGATAATCGGTAAAAGCCTAGACCCTTCTCCACCAAAAGAAAAGACACATAGAATCTATCACCAGAAAGGGAAGTAAGAGGTACTTCATGAATCACGATGCAAGCCAGCGACCAATTTGCACTCATTTAGAAGTTTGGAGAAACCTCTCCTCGTTCATCCCCTCTATATATTCAGTAATTCAAAGTTTCATCCCCTCTGTATCTTCAGTAATTCACAAGTTTCCTTATGCTTTGAACAGTCTTAGATCAGAATCTTTTATTGTGGAGCATCTTTTCCGACTGTGATAGAACAAAATTGCAAAATGCATTTCAGAAACAAATTTTATTGATAGAGACAAAACACTATTAGTAACACGTCAATTTTACAATAAAGATTCTACGGAGCCAATGATCGTTATACAACTATATCATCTTATTTTGTCATTTATTACAATTTTGAAAGTATAAATTAAGGGTCTGTTTGAAATCACTTACCTTTTTGGTTTTCAGTTTCTAAAAAAACAATGAGTGCTTGATTACCTAATTTTTATTTTGAATTTTTTTTGGTGGTGATAGTATTTTGAGTTTCCACTTTGGTGGTGGTGGTGGTGATGGCGGCAGCGGTGATTTAAAAATAAAAATTAAAATTGGTAACCAAAACTTTAAAATTGGAGTTTTAAAAAACAGTCATATTTTAAAGCAGGGGCGGAGCCCAAGCATGACCGGGGGGGCCATGGCACCCCCCCACCCCACCCCCCCACCCTACCCCACCCCATCCCTAAAGTTTGAGAATTTTTTTTTAGTTGTTTTAAATAATAGGTAGTTATGTTTACAATATTTACTAAAATGCTACCATTTTAATTATTCAATATATTAGATTTCATTTTGTAATGTTTTTTACTTTTTGTGCCACCAGACGTCGTAGTCTTTATCTTTCTCGTTTCTTTGTCCATCTTCATTCTTCCAAACTCTAAATCTCTAGATTTTAAAGTAAACACTAATATATCAAGGTTAGTTCATTTTTTAATTTAAATTCTTATAGTATGTTAACTTATACGTTCATATTGTCATCATACAAATGATATCGCACTAATAATACATATATACAATAAGAGTAAAGTTTCTAATTTGTTGTTGACTAACTTTACAAGTTAAATAAATCACTATAAATAGTTAAATTATATGATTATTAGTCAAATTGAGCAATCTAATTTAACGTATTCGACCAATCGTGATGCGAATTTTTTATGTTAGCAGTTAATTTTTTTGTATAACTTGTTGGTCCCCCGGTTGGACTTCCTAGATCCGCCCCTGTTTTAAAGATTGGTTTTCAAACATGAAAAAAAAAACGAAAATTATGTAACAAAAACGTTTTTTTTGAAAAAAAATAAATACTTAAGTGATTTCAAATGCTACTTAAAACTGTGGTTAAAATATTTTATACAAATTTTTTTTTTTTGGTTGAACTGTATCGAGTTTGAAGTTATCGCTCAACATCCAGATCATTCCCTCGCAGCGAGTTACCCTATTAGAACAAAAGAGATTAAATTATTTTGGGTGGCGGGTCTTTGTTAGGTACATGACGACTGAGAATCACATATTTATAGCGGAGAAACGGTAAGACAGTCGAGTCAATCTCCTCGCACGGCAGCTGGAATGGCTGCATATTCCTCCTCGCTCAGTTTAACTCTCTTCTCTGCAGCCTCAACTCCCGCTCTCTCCCCCTCCATCACTTCGAAACTCCCGCTCTCTCGATCCCTCTTCCACCGCAAGCACCTTAACTGCACCTCCCCCATACTGGCCGTCCTCGGCAAGAAGAGCTCTAACTATACCATCTCCCTTTCGAAACCTGATTCCTCCGCCAGTACCTTGACCTTCAGCAAACTCTTAGACTCTTTCTTCATCGTCTGCACCTCGGTGGCCCTGTCTTTCACACTCTTCCTAGCGGATGCGGACTCGGCGGCCGCCTTCGTGGTCACCACGCCGCGTAAATTGCAGACCGACGAGCTCGCCACGGTCCGCCTCTTCCAGGAGAACACGCCCTCCGTTGTCTACATCACCAATCTCGCCGCCAGGTAGTGTTTAATTTTGACAGCAATTTGTCGCGAATTCGACATTAAAGTGTCCGTATGGCGTATACACGCGTTCGTTGGTGAATTTCATTTACATGCTAGGTGTATAGGAGTTGAGTTTAAGGGTGATTGGATGTGTGCTAGGCAGGACGCGTTCACGCTGGATGTGCTGGAGGTGCCGCAAGGGTCGGGATCAGGCTTTGTGTGGGACAAAAAGGGCCACGTTGTCACTAATTATCACGTGATTCGTGGTGCTTCTGATCTCAGGTTGGTTAATTACTTGCTCTACTTCTGGTGTGGTTAGTGATTAAAATTCTCCATTCGCTCTTTGATGGGATAATCTTCTTGTGCTGTGAATTTCAATCTTGAGTAGTTGCAAATCACCTGTACATGGGGAGTATAAGAAAAGGAAAACCAAAATGTGAAGAGGCCTAAAAGGCAAGTGGCAGTGGCGATCATGTTGGTTGTTGAGTTCATTGCAGTGCATAACTTTCCAGTGCTGTCACATGCCAGCTGGTGATGTGGCTGATACCTTCTTCTTGGCTTCTCATTTCCCTTTCCTTATAAATCTGAGCTGAGAGAAGGAAGACATTATAAAAGATGAACTAAATGGTGAATGTGGTCAGAACAAACTGACAAAGTTCATCGTGGACTCCAGTGCGTGGACTCTGTTGACCTTCCTTGCTCTTAAAATTAGTTGAACCTGATAGAGTATATCTCAAATCACCATTTCTTCTGTTCTGATGCAAATTTTGAAATCCTTTCTGGGGCTTTGATGCATCCCCAATCTGGTAGTATCATCTAGGGTAAACAAAAAGGTTGTACGTTCTTGTATCTTTCATGTCAATCAGGTTTCTTAAATTGTACGGTTTTGTTAAGCTCATTTATCCAACCCAAGTTATTAGTAGAAGAGAGCAATGGCATCCACGGAAACCACAACAAAAATAGCACCTGATGTCCACCTCCTTAGGGACATTGAACGATGACTTCTTTAGAAGCTGATCTTTTTCTCTTCGTCAAGCAATTAGTGCCTGCCATAGCTTGTTTGAAGTTGCCGAGCTTGTTAGAAAGTGACAATAACACGGGGTGCAATTGGACAAGATTCTGAGAAATTTCATCTGTGTATATTTATTGGCACATGCCTTTCTCCTGTAAAAAGGAACCAATTGTCGCATGGCAAGCAACACTTGGTCGATGACTGAGAATTTGATTTAGTTTGGAGTAAGATAGCTGACAGTCTCTGCACACCGAATGAAATTCCAGTTGTTGGCATCTAGTCAGCTAGCTTGCGAAGATCGGTCCACAATCCAAATCAAGGTCAAAACATTTAATTCTTCAGGAAATGGTTGTATTTAATGTCCAATTTCTTATATTCTTTGTTATCTTTTTGCCTTGGGGTCTAAAGGGAGCAAGGTTTTATGTAAATGGATAGGAAAGATAGTGTAATCCAGTAAGTAGATGTTTTGAAAGAGTTATATAGGACATCCTTTCCAGTATTCTTAATGATTATCAGGAAACCCCTTTGGACGAATTTATTGAGGTTGATTAAATCGCCCTATGCAATGGTTTATCAACATTCAAAACAATGTGCGTAAGAGTGACCACCTTCTTACCATCGTGCCAAGTATGGACATGGAAGGGTCTGCTGGATTGGAGTGGTGGAATAAGTCTTAAGATAAAGCAAAGTTCGATTAGCTAGATCAAATATGCGTTTGGTCTTGCTCAGCTAAATAAGGATGATTGTGCCAAGGAGTGATTGGATTTCGAAAAGTTGTGCATGATTTCATGTAAAATATCCTAAAACACAATGAGGAAATGCTGAAAATTCATGCAAAAAAATCAGGATTGTATTTTTGAAAATAATTGACCAGGCCAAGGAGTTAGTGGATTCATGTTGAGCATGCTACTAAAACGCGATGATTAGTATAAACAAATTGGTGACATAGAACTGAAAAGAGACATGATACCAACGGGTTCCAAAAGATTTTTAGCCAGTTTTTGATAGGAATTCAAACAGATTTGTGAAGCCATACTTTAGTTTGAAGACTCTGCCCAGTTGAGCTGAGTAGTGGTATCATCATGCTGGTTTGTGCTCTTCAATGATTCTCTTGATTTTCGGCTGCACGCTTTTTGCCTTTTACAGTTCTAACTGTGTAGGTTATCTTCTGCACCCTTTTTTTTTTTATTTTCTGTCACAGAACTGTTCCATGGTCAACTTTTCATGATCACATAACCAAATTTCTCCCCGTTCTTTGGAGCTTAAGTTGGTGCTACCTATTTTCAGGGTTACTTTTTCTGACCAGAGCACTTACGATGCAAAAGTTGTTGGATTTGACCAAGATAAAGATGTTGCTGTACTGCGTATTGATGCTCCTAAGGAAAAACTGAGACCCATACCCATTGGTGTGTCTGCAGATTTGCTTGTTGGTCAAAAAGTATATGCCATTGGGAACCCTGTGAGTGAACGCTTGATCTTAGGTTCTTTACCTTGTTGCAGTTGCGTCTAATTGTTTGTTTAGAAGTCTCATATTGGATACACTAAGATGATGGTTTTATTTGTTTCAATATGTACCTTTTTGCAGTTTGGTCTCGACCATACACTTACAACTGGCGTCATCAGGTGCAAAATTTTTGCTGCTGTACTCAGTTATAGAATATGAGTTTATTCCTTTAGTTTTGGTGAAACAGTTTCAGTTACGCAGCACATGGAAAATATGTGAATATAGTTAGTATGATCCTAATCCAACTGTTCGTGGTATCAATGAACCAAATCAAGACAGTAAGTGCTTGTAAATGTAAAGGCAAGTTAGGAGGGCCTTAACACCAGCTGGTGCGTAGTCCAACCTTGGCGAACGACCCCAGGTATCATCCCAGGTCGAGCACCTGGCGTGTATCAAACAGTCTTGGGCTAAGGCCTGGGCTCTGTAATTCTAGATCTGTCAAAGTAGCATGATGCCAGAACAAGATAATAACTCCGGTTGTCAAAACCCTCATAAATAAAGAATACACCAAAAGTAGAAGATTTAAGAGTTTGTAAATCGGTTTTATCTAATGTTTTATGTCTTTCTTTCTAGCTAACAGATCAGCTTCTCCACCAAATGTCACCAACGCAACTCCAACAATATTTTTCTTTCAAAAACTCTATAAATAGGTTATTTTGCTTATCATTTTCTCTAAAAAAAATTATTGGTTTTATCCATGTACTTTGGCAGGCTTGAGCTGGAATTGGTTAGGCAGGCTTGTTAAAATGTCAGCCCATGAATAGGCGATTTTTCATAAAGCCTGATATAATTTAATACCACTGGTTGCAGGCTAAAATATCTTCATCCTACAGTTTTTAGGCTGGGTTTTCCTTAGCTATATCAATTTGTATTCTTAGATACCTAGTGATTTATGCATCTTTATAACGGAATACTGAGAATTTAGCTGAAATTAGCCTTTTAAAAATGTGAGCAAGTGTGTGTGTGAGTGCATGCAAGGATCTTAGTAATTTCTTGTTCCGCTGTTAACCTGTACTTTCACTTACTTACGAAAGAGGAAAAAGAGTAATGTACGGTTGCACTTCAAACTCTAGCAGCAGCCGCTACGTCTCAACAGAACAAGCCATTGTCTAGTCTTTCTTCATTCACCTCCCAGATCCTTGGATTAGGATTGGCTGGTAGTCTTGTAAAGGAAATAAAAGTTACATTATAACCTGCCCAGAAGCTTCTTGCTCCAGGGGTTCGAATTGGAGGCATACAGTATATGGACCAAGAAAGAATGGTGAGTGGAAAGCCTTATTACGTGTTGATGTAGCCTAACTATTTGTCAAAGTAATTACCAGATAAATTGCCGAAGTAGTCAAATTGAGTTAGTAGACACGTATCAATCATATAACAGTTTATGATTAGCCTCTTAAAGTGTTAAGATAGATCAAAATTTGAGCCAGTACCATGTTTAGCAGTCCCATGCATTAATGTGGATATATTCAAGTACTGAAATAGTGTTCATATTTTCTTTAGTGGACTCCGGAGAGAAATCAGTTCTGCTGCTACTGGTCGTCCAATCCAAGATGTTATCCAGACTGATGCCGCCATCAACCCTGGTAATAGTGGAGGGCCGCTTCTTGATAGCGCGGGAAGCCTTATTGGGATAAACACCGCTATATATTCTCCATCTGGTGCATCCTCTGGTGTTGGATTCTCAATTCCTGTTGACACAGTGAGTTACTACCTACTTAGAAGTTATGACAAACTAATTTTTTCCTTTAAAGCTGTTTGTCATTCGTGCTCATTCGCTCGATATGTAATCCAGGTAGGTGGAATCGTTGATCAGTTGGTGCAGTTCGGAAAAGTCACAAGGCCAATTTTGGGAATCAAGTTTGCCCCTGATCAGTCAGTTGAACAACTAGGAGTTAGTGGGGTCCTAGTCTTAGATGCTCCTGCGAGTGGTCCAGCTGGCAAAGCGGTATTCAAAGTTGTTTCATCTATATGACCGATATTAAGTAACTTTTATTTTTTTATTTTAAAGGTTTGTTTCAATGTTTCAACCTGAGTAAGTTGAAACTATTGCTTTTACGTGCAAGTTTTCTGAGATTAATCCTTATTCTGCAGGGTCTGCGACCAACTAAGCGTGATGCCTATGGCAGACTCATATTGGGTGATATCATTACATCTGTAAATGGGAAAAAAATCAACAATGGAAGTGATTTGTACAGAATTCTTGACCAATGTAAAGTGGGTGAAAAGGTACTTACTCATTCCTTAACTGCTGCCCTCTCGTCTTTTTAAACAATTGGTTCATGCCTCAAATGGGTTTGTTTCACACTTTCACTTTCACCCCTTAAGGAAAAATGACCACTATCTAAGTCAAGTAAATATTCTTGATTATCTCCTCCTCATCTTCATCATCACCGCCAAATCAGCAATGGTTGTTGCACCAACAAGCACCGCCACTACCACACCAACAACAACCACATCACACAACTGCAACCACAACAACCCCGCCGTACTGCTACCACCATCCCACTGACAACTTCCACCTTTACGACAGCCACCACATCCCCGCCGGCAGACCATAATATCCAGATCCACCACCATAGCCCTGGCACACTGCTAGAGCCATACGTGTTGACAACCACCCCCACGCTTCTTTGAAAACCACTACAGCCCCTTCGCAGTCTGGAATATCCACATCGACCACCACAGCCCCACCGTGCTGCTACTGCCATTACGTCGACGACCGCCACCACTTCTCTCAATGCCATCGCCCTTGCCTCCATTTGAGCCACGCATTAGTAGTTTGGAGATTATCCTTACCTTAAAACCTAGACTAGATCTAAAGTAGATATGAGCCTGGACGTCTCTGATTCAAGGTCTTTGCCGAAAATTTTCAGAGATGACATGTTTGAAGATTCTGGAGTGAGGGTATTGCTTAATTGTGGGTGGGCTACTGTTTGTTATGGTGGCGACAGGTTGACGACGATGACGACGGAGTTTTAGGTGCTCCGGCATGTGTTGGCTGGTCCCAAGTGGCGATTGCTGGTCCGTCGTTTAGTGTGGCCGAGAGTTTTTCTAACAGTTAATTGAAGTGTTTAATGGGCACCCACTTAGAAACCATTTACCTCTGTAAGTTATTGGGTTCTAAAGCAGATGACCATTAAGACCTAATTATTAAATGGATGGGTTTGGGTGTCATTTAAATGGGTGGTTCTGGACGGGTTAATGGGTTTGAGTTGCGATTGACACCATAGAAATATTTATCTTTTAGCATTTGTGGAAGAAAATTTGTCATCTAGCTACTCAAGACTTGAGAGTTATAAAGAAGGGAATGTTGTCAAGTGCCAGCCTTTCACAAGCATGACCTTCCAAAATGAATCTTTTGGATTAGGGAATAAATGGTTACATGTACCGGTCAAGGTACTGCCATATTCTTGATTATTACAAAGTGAAATCCTTTGATATGAACTTTGCATCGACCATTTATTTTTAAAGTGCCCAATAAAATCAAGTTGGCTAGCGCTCTTTTTGGAATCAATTCTTTCAAGATATGGATTCCAAATTGGGAATTGGATTTGGAGTTAAATTAACTTTTCTTTGTTTGGAGCTAATTTTTGTTTGGGAAAGATAGTTTTTAGATTCTTGGTTTAAGATGAAAAGTAAACTATCGTAAGTGGTTTCATATGTGTTGGTGGCACCGCATGGTGGCGGTGATGTGTAAATAGCCACGGTGTAAGTGGAGCGGTAGCGACATTGACAGTAGAAGTGGTGGGTTGGTCAAGTGATGGTAAGATGGTAGTGGTGGTATTAAAGTGTAAGTAGTGGTAAAGATGGTGACAGTAGTGACGAAGGTGCATCAACGACGATAGTAGTAGTGTGGCGTCAATGGTGGTTTGTCCAACAGTATCTGCGGTAGCCGACAACGGCAGTGGTGGAGGTGGTCGGTGGTCTAGTGATGGTACCAGTAATAGTGGTGTTAGTGGTACTAGGGCGTAAGGTGATGTAAGTGACGGTGACGGCTACAGAGACAATGGTGGTGGCGGTGTTGTGACATCGGCGGTGGTGATGGTGTGGCATCAACGACGGTGGCAATGAGACAGTCTAGTGATTGTAATAAAGGTAGTCGTGGTGGTGGTATCCAAGTGTCAATAATGATATGTAAGTGACAATATTCATGGTGGCAGTAACAGAGACAATGGTGGTGGTGATGACAGACATATTGATCATAACATGGTTAATACAGTTGCATCAGTGGTCATGGCAGTGATAATGACGGTGGTGGTAGTAGTGATATGATGGCTAGGTAGCACGGACACCGCGTTGGACACCGACGGAGACACCAGACACCGTAATTTTAAAAAAATCAGATTTTGGACACCGCATGACACAACTATTTTTTAATATATTTTTATGATATATATATATATATATATATATATATATATATATATATCAAATACATTCCACAATCTGAAATAGCAAACAATAATGAAAAACTACCAGAACAAGGAATTCAAATACAAGTCATACTTAAACGTTAAATCCAACATAGTACATGGTACATAACATAAGAAACTTCTGAAGTCTTACCAAGTCATACGAATATGAAACATGAAAACAAGGAAAGTTTTTTGTGTGTGTGTGTTTTATGTTACTAGTATTTGTAACAAAAGTATTAATCCATCTAACCAAATTAATGGAAAGTTTGTTAAATTGGTGGGCTGTTTTGAAATTATTGAACTTGTATAGTTGAATATGATCATGTTTGTATGAGTTTGGGTATTTCTAAAAACTTATGGCGCTAGTTTAGATAATAAGTTAACAGGTGGGACCAAAGAAAGGAATAGAAATTTGGAAACTCTGACTCACATAACAATATAACCCCATCGACAACATCTCGAGGAGAGAGCTGTCTTCTTCTTCTTCTTCCATGACAACAAAGTTTGTCATTCTTCCAAGACAAGTCAATCCAGGTACCGTCTTCTTCATTCTTCTTCTTGGAAACCACACACTGTCGAACATCATTGCTACAGCTGCGGACACGCTCATCCACTGTCTCTGGCAACAGCGGCAGTAGCCGGTGAGATCTGTCGGCGACGTCGGCGAGACTTCCGGCAACAACGGCGACAACCTTGATAGCTTCGTTGTGCCAGCCGTGAGGAGAGAGAGAGAGAGAGAGACGGTAATGGCTCAACAGATTAAAGCATATTTAATAGTCTTTTTTGTAAAAGAGCCCCAGAGATTCTATTTATTACAGATTGACCCCCGAAATTAGTTCAAAAAATCTCATATTGGCCCCAAACGGTCCGACACTTCTCCATGCAGTGTTCGATACTCCTCGATAAAGTGTCCGACACGGTGTCGGAAATTAAAAATAAATAAATAAAAAATCGGACACCGATTAGGGGTGTCCAACACATGTTGGCCGGTGTCGGGAGGGTGTCGGGGTGTCCGTCCGTTTAGGACACCATACCTCTACCTAGGAGAGGTGTCGGTGCTTCCTAGTATGGTGGTGGTGGTTGTAGCGGTGTGGCGGTGGAAACGATGATGGCGATATACTCACGAAAATGGTGGTCGTGGTGGTGATCTAACACAATTGACAGTGGTGGTAGTGATAGTGGTGGTGTCGGTTTATGCGGCAATGACAAAAGTGTGGCGGTCATAGTGGGTGTACCGTCCGGTTGGGGTGGTTATAGCGGTCCATTGGTGGTGGTAGTGACGGTAACGTAAAAAGTAGTGGTGGCGGTGGTGGTAGTAAAGGTGATGTAGCGGCAACAACAATGAAGACCATGTTGGTAGGTTCATTGGTGGTAGAGATTCGGGAAAAGGTAAGATATGTAAATAATTGTTTTTAGTTCAAATGAATTCGATTCCCATGAAATCCGACCATTTTTCATCCAATTTCATACTATAGAAACAAATCCAGCCAAATCCAATGAAATCCAATTTCAAATCTTTTTTATAATGTTCCAAAACAACAAAATTCGAGTAGTTTAAATGAGATTCCATCAATTCCGTAGTTTCAAACACACGGTAAATGCTCATGGTACCCATGAAAATCTTCAGTTTGGGCCATTTTCTCACTTAGATCTCAGAGATAAAATTATTTTACGTCTGGTGTCATGGCACTAGCCTTAAACTGACAGCTACTTTGAGGTATGGAAGTTTAGGTAGTGTTTGACAGAGTTTTTGTTTTCAATTTTTTCTCCAGTTTTGTAAACTTATTTTCCTTCCAACTTTTGACGGGCCACTTTAATCCGGCTCTCTATGTTTCTCCTTGTTTTATTTTCTGTTTTCCTGCTGCAACCTTGTTGTCCTCTGTATGATATATGAGATACCATTCTGGACATAGATAAAAAGATGCTCCTGAACTGTCAAAAGAGAGACGAGTTGCGGTTCTTGTAAATTACAGTTCCAGCACAGGTTATAAATTTTTGTTTTGATGCTCAGGTAAATGTGGAGGTGCTGCGTGGTGATCATTTAGAGAAAATCCCTGTGACCCTTGAACCAAAGGCCGATGAATCATAATACCTCATCAAGATCAGCATCTGAAGTTTCGAACAAGTAGCAAACTTTGCCCATCACGAGTCGCGCATTTTTGGCTCTATGATGTAGGGTCTTGTACATAGTCCAATTACAATTGAATTTTGATATCAGAAGGTTGATCATGCTGATACTGCTTCTGGCAGTAGCTTTGGTGGCCATATAGACTTGTCCCACTCATTCTTGTTGTTGTAGCTGTATATTATATTTATACAGCAAGATATACATGTGGGAATCCACCTAAATTTTGACCTCTTTCTCGATCTGGAATATAGACTAAGCTTTCAAATGAATACACCTGTGCTTGTTTTTGAGTTCGCTTCTTTTGAATGGAACTAATGGTAATACTATGTTGGGTGATGCTTGTCTTAACTTTTGCCAATATTTTTTTTTTTGGTACTAAGGCTGGACCGTAAGGTTCTAATCCAACCGGCAGGGAGTATTGTGTCTCGGAACCTACAAGGTCGCTACATACATCTGAGCCCCCGATTCCTGCACCTATGTCGGGGCCGAAGCGCACAAGGACCCGTGTGTGGAGCAAGCAGGGCGATGACGTAAGTTTGCCACCAACAAGTGCGGCGGGCAGGATTCGAACCCAGGTGGAAATCCTGGATTGGGATTCTGGACCGCTGAATCAATCCTTGTTGGCTAACTTTTGCCAATATTACTCACGGGAAGTAGCCACATCGAAACAGTCTGATTAAAAAAACAACTAGTCTTGAAAGACTAGGGTGCTGGGTTGCACATTTAGCCAACGCATAACTGTTAGTGTTTAGGTTGCCCATTTAATAGTTGGAAATGCTAGTTCGCCTTTGACAGTTTCCTGAACTTGCAGGTTTTTCTTGCTGAGATACTAACTTTTGCCAGGTAAGTGTAAAGGAGATCAGATAGCCTCCAACATGAAGAAAACGGATATATTGCAGATCGGCTTGAGTATCCACGAAGTTGGTCGATGTTTGTGAAAGCTAGCATTTCATAACTTCCTCGTTTCAGACACCCCGTGTGGTTGAGTTCTCACCATCCTGTATAGATTGATATATGCTATTCCGCCTCTTCTCCTTTTAAAGGTTGTTGACCAAATCGCCATGGCCAAATGTTCGTACTACCTCTGGTTTAAGGCATGCGTACTTGAGAATGGACCAAGTCTGCATCAACTTCGGCTGTTTCATGACTGGTTTGTGTGGGTTTTGGTGCATAAAAAAGAGACATTCCTTCGAATTCCTAGTGTGCTTCATATATCAAACAATTTAAGCTCCCTCCGGATGCAGTAAAGGCTGCCAAGAGCGAAGTTCAAATTCCATTGGCACGCACATTGCAGCGCAAGTAAAAATAAAAAAAAAGGCGACTTACCAGTTGCACCTATCCATACATTCAACTTAATATCATATATATGACTTTCGTACAGCCCTTATGTATCTAGTGCGCGTGCGTGAGTTTTACATTGCTCTTGAAGCGAGTTTCTTGTATTTTTACGCTGCTTTTAAAGTCTTTATGTCAATAGGCTTTTGCATTGACCATCAGCATTTTTTTGGGTAAATAGGGATCATCGAGTAAGGTAAACACAATGAAAAATAGAAACTAAACTTTACTTTACATGTTCATTGACGAAAAAGTCATAGAAAAATAGGATTCTGCTTATGTATTATTAACTGTATCAAATGGCTTAAAAGGTTGAGTTCATTTCACAAAAAAATGCAAAGGATGGGTTAAGAGGTTGAGTTCAGCTATTCTAAACTTAGCAATTTTGAGTTCTCTGGAACATGCAGAAACAGCCAAAATGAATTGCAAAGGATGTCAACATGATGACACCAAGATTGTTTTCTCCTGTATCTATAACATGGCAGCAACATAACCAGCCTTCCCCCACTTCCTAAAAGGAAAATTTCTCTCTCTCCCCCCGCCCCCCCTCTTCTTCCAGTTGTTTGTGTGCTTCAATTCCAGGTTTCAGACCAATGAGAGGATGAAGAAACATCCTGTAGTGGCTGAAGTTGTAGAAATGTCACACTTGCCTTTATGTTGCAAGACATGGGTTTGTTTGATCAGAGTATTAAGGCTACCTTTATGCTTAGCATGTTCACTTTATATACTCTGTCAATACTCCATTTCTACATTCTCAGGTCTTCGATCGGCTCGACCCAAAATTGTTCGCACAACAATTAGCTGGAACGTTTATTGTGGTCAAGTATGACATAGTTTCTAGTAATCTCTTCCAAACCTCATCTATCATCCGGTTAGTCTTGCATTCGAGGTTTACAAGACTATGTCCAGTTATTAAATAGTGCTGCATATATAGCCTTCTCCGAGGAGCAAACTCTAGAAATGTAATCAAGGGCGAGCTTGTTTTGAATTTTTTATCAGTAAAGGTGTTGATATCAGAGATGGTTCAGAACTTTAGCAGAACCAAGCTTCAAAGATAAGACCTTATCTCATCATCCATCTCTCATCCCTTGTGCACCACTGGGTGTTCCATCCACTTTTATCCACTTCTGGACCTCACACAGTAACTTTGAATCAGTTTCAACATCACCACCCGTTTGATCTGCTCACACGCTCCACATGTCCATCCTGAGCTCGGAGTTCATCAAATCATCATCGATCGGCCATGAATGTTTGGTACAAGACAAAAACCGTAGGGGCTGAAGCTGCTGAGGGAGCGACGTGGCAAGCCGTCATTGCGTATCTTAAAGCGACATGCATGCACACCGTGACGGAGCCATGTACATTAATTAAAAGTTTCAAATATCAAGGCAGGGGAAAAGTTGATTTTGGGTACATGTAATGTCCATTATTTTCCATAAACTGTGCAGCTACTGAAATTAAAAACTTCTCCCCAAAATCAAAGTGCATCGTATGTTACGGGAACTCAATTTACGCGATTTCAAGAACTGTGTGGATTTCAGAGCGCCAAGTGTCTATGAAGGCCCATATAACACACATATACGTATGATTAGTCCAACTCCACTTAAAACGTTTAATGGAATAGTTTGTCATCTCTGTATAGATGCCAAACTTAATTTTTTTTCCTAAGGTTTCTTCATGTGATAACTCTACACGGAACAAATTTCTTTTTTTTTTTTAATTTTTTTTTTCCAAATAATTCTGGCTCCTTCGATTTGGTTTTTCCCGGTGGCTCTTTGTAGGTTCTGAGAGAAAATTGGGGCCGGATTGGAAAGAGGAGAACCGGTAATGCAATCTCCATCGTCCAAGCCTCATCTACAATTGTAGAAGTCCTCGCTTCCTCAGCTCTCACTTTCATTATCCCCTGGTTTGCATGCATGGCGGACCTGGTAAAACACGGTTATAAAGCCACCCAATTCTATAGCGCCATGCGACAATGTCGACGGCTTCCATTAACCGCTGTTTAATCACCTCTCTATCTCCTGCCATCCAGTCTTCTTCGCACAAGATCAACAGATTTTCAGCTACATTTTCGTCAAACTTGCGGCCCTCGGTTTTTGCCAGCCTCAACTCTTCTTCTTCATCCTCAGCTTCTCCTCCCCTTAATCTAATCAGAAACGAGCCAGTTTTCGCTGCCCCTGCTCCCATCATCACTCCCACTTTGGTACATATCCTTCACATTTGCTAGCATTTAGTATTAAGCTGCCATTCTTTTGGCTTTGCCACGTTTAAGCAAATCATGCGCACACAGCCAACTTATATATGCATAATGCCGCATTAGATGGAGTATGTTGCGTCTTGTGTGCCGCATAATGTTGCCAAATCACATACAAATACACACACAACCGGATCGTATACTGGGAGAGGCAAATGTTGCTCTCGATCTGTTGCTACTTTCACATTAGCACTCTTACCTTTTAGTGAAGAGAAATAAAACGGGTTTAGCTTTTTCCAGCCTGCGATGGTCAGTTCAACAACTAATGTAGGATCCAAAGTTGAAGAGGTTTTTTCACAATCG
>JAVXUO010000995.1:0-38867 GCA_033065855.1 Escallonia rubra | reverse complement strand
TTATTATTATTTTTTGCTATTCTTAAGTCTCATTATTATAGTAAGCTTGCTAATAAAATACATGTTATGGAATATTTTCCAACAGAGTCTGTATTGCCCTAAGTTGCAGAATTCTCCAACTTTGGTGAGGCTCCCACCCCAGGACGATGCTCACAAATCTAATCACACCCCCTCTCGCTCCCATCCTGAAACCTAATTTACTAGTGACACCCCGATTCCAGAACTCCAAACCATCTCGTGCTCTGATGTGGTCCGTGTGAACAGTTTGCATGCTCTATTTCGAAGCCTTTCCTAGAGTCTGCTATGGCAATGTTGTAGATGAGCCTTTTTTTGGGCCGATGGCCATGCCATGGAAGTACCTGAGTTGTTTGCTTTTTGAGATCCTAATTTTTCGGGAGTCATCTTTCTGTCTCTTTATTAACGAAGAGTGTAATACCCCCCACACCCCGCGGCGGGGCTCTTCTCAAACCATTGAAAATAGAAAGAAAACAATTTAGTTGTTCCCCATAATTCTAGTGCTACAGCTTCAGTATCAGACAAAATCCTCATATTGCTTTAATATGCTATTTTGATTGATTACAAATGTAGGTTACGAGAATCGATGGAAGTTTATCTTCATGCTTTTAATCCAGAGACGTCTATTACCCCAGTAGGAATTTTCATTAATCGTATTGAGGTCAGCGAATTATTGCAGCACCTCCCAAGGCAGCAGCACCGAATGAAGCCCAGACAAATTAGTGTGTGTGCGCGGGGTGGGAGATGCATCATTAATGTTGTATTAAGAATGGAAGAAGTAAATCTATAACTAAGATTCTTGTTACAATGGTCTGTAAACGTTCGCTGCAATAATTCACTGACCTCAATAGAATTCTTTTTATTGTGGACCGATACTGCGAAGAGGTTGCGACGAGAGCGTCGCGAGATTAGGTGGGAGAGAATGTCCCACACTGTTTATTTCGGAGGCCAATTTTAGAAGTAATGCCACGTATGCGCCCATTAGGCGCTTACGAGGCGATGAATGGGCAAGGTCTCCAGAATATTCTCTATTCTTTTTGTATATAAGAGATAGTTCTAGAAAGTTTCTAGAATAGCAGAGAGTCTGGTAAATATCTAGATATTATGGGAGAGAATTTCAGAGACGGAATGAGAACCGTAGAATGAAATGTATCTTCACTGTCCGTTGAGGAGGTGGACTAGTATTAATACAAGATTGCTTGCGTGCCTTGGCCAAGTGAGGCCTGCGTGGCGGTGCTTCTAAAATTGGCAAATAAACAATGCGGTACATTCTCCCCCATCTAATCTCATGATGCTCTCGTTGCAACCTCTTCGTGGTATCGGTCTACAATAAAAAGAATCGTATTGAGGTCAATGAATTATTGCAGCGAAATCGGAATGGATGAGAGATTAACAAAAACATATTCGATGAAATGAGAGATTACCTCTTGAATTAGTGAGATTTCGTTGAGACCACGAGAGTGTCCACAGGGAAGCAAGAGAAAAAGTAGACGCCGACCTTTATGATCCAATGAATGACGTCCTTTCACATTTGCGTAGGACAATTTGAAAAGAGAAGTGAGCACCTGTCTTCACACTTGCACCATTTTTTTGTCGCTAAAAGTTATATAGAATAGGATATTTTTGTTAACGAATCGTGAGACGGAAAGGCTTAGCAAGGTGTAGGACTGGACATTCTTAAAGATAATTACTATTTAAAATTTTAAACACTATTAGAGATGTCAAAAGGGCCGGATGGCCCGCGGGCTGGCCCGGCCCGTTGGTGAACAGTGTAGGCCCAATAGTTTAGGGCTTTGGACCTGGGCTTTGAACAGGCCGAAGTTTTAGAGAAAAAAACCCCGAAATCGGCCCAATTTTTTGCCCTTTTTTGGCCCGGGCTTCGGCCCTGCTTTTTGCCCTTTTCTGGCCCAAAAGTGGCCTGGCCTAATTTTGGCCCAGGCAAAGTTACCTATTTTGGCCAACTTTGGTTCTATCTTATTATCAAACTAGCAATTGAAATTGAAGCATTAGTTGTATCTGTTGAATATTCATGACGAGTACAAGCCAAATGTTATTTACGTACTATGTATTTCAGTTTTTGTTTCTGCTTTTTATATTTGATCATCTCAACAGATTTCTAAATTTTAATTGATGTCAAGCAAGTCATATGTAGACAATCGTATCTTCTGTTGTTGCCAAATTAATATAAAGCTTTTATACCTTCTGATCTACAAGTTAATATCAAGAAAGGTTTTACTTAAATTACATTCGAAGCACTCTTTCTTTCTATACTTATTATTTTTTTATTTTTTGTTTGTGTTTGATATTCTTTACTTTTTTTAGTATAAGAACTCTCATTCTTCTCAAGCCCTAAATGATGTCGACAAAAGCCAAGGCCTGCAATATTCTGACCGATATTTATGAAAGCTTTATTATTGAAAATAGTGGTCTTTGGAAAGATTTCTTTTTTGTGACTTTGTTACTGCGTACACAAGTTTATAATAAAATTTTCTTCACGAAATTAAAACTTTCAACGGTAATAAAGTGAACGAGGTTTTGCGACAAATATTCGTCACTGCATTGAGATTTTGGACTAAAAAATTAAGGAAGGAATTTCTCATAATTTTTAGTAACAAAGGATAATGTCCAAATATTTTTCGTACATAGATAGTACCCTTAACCTTAACCTTTAAGGATATGTTAATATCTAAAAGCTTTTAGTTGCGAGAGGCTAAAATAAATACTCGTTTGTAACTAAAGAGTCATAACTCATGTTTCTTTAAATGACCAAAGAATTTGAATGTAACAAGAAAAGATGTTATTTTATATTCATTTATCTCGTTATTGTTGTTTGATCTACTCTATTTTTCTTTGACATTTACAGGTTTTACACCATATTACTAAAGAGATTGAATTTTGCACTTAAAATCAGTGTGGTGCGGGCTAGAACAACTAGTTTTTGCACTTAATCCGTAATTAATGGTCAACCAACATCAATTTGCCTTTTTGAAAGGGGGTTAATTCGTGAGAAAGTGATTGTATACTCAGTGGTCCGTATACAGAAACTTTGCCCTTCGTTAAAGAAGAAGTCTTTATAACAAGAAGTTGGACTGGGCCCATATATCTCAGATTTCATGCCCGGCCCGGCCCGTTTTTCATTCGTGTGGCCCGACCCGGCATGTTTTCGTTAGAGGTCCACTGGGCCGGCCCATTAACATCTCTAAACACTATCATCGGCTTTTTG
This sequence comes from Escallonia rubra, assembly GCA_033065855.1. Lineage (NCBI taxonomy): Eukaryota > Viridiplantae > Streptophyta > Magnoliopsida > Escalloniales > Escalloniaceae > Escallonia > Escallonia rubra. The sequence continues at coordinate 35,629 of JAVXUO010000995.1, read as the reverse complement.
CTCCCACTTTTTTGGTTAAATTTACATTCTAAATAACAAGTGCTAATCTTTTTGCGACAAAATCGGGGATAATATAGCTTAAAATAATGACAAATGAGGTTTGAAAGTTCGTTAGCCTAGCTGCTTTGTCACATAAGTTATTAATATAGTATGAACTAGAGTTTCATGTCAGACCTCATTTTTGGGTCATTTGGAAACATATAAACAATCTCATTTTCGACAAGAAATTTTTGAGCCCGACAAACTTATTATGAGATATCATGCTTACCTCATACTGTCGATTCTACCAAGATAAACTACGTCTGGCAAATCAACCCCACCAGCAGATGCACCACAAAATTCTCTCTACCCATCATAATTCATTCCGACATGTCCAGTTGCAGCTAGAAACTATCAGTTTAGCATTCTTAATTTGTTTCAACAAAATAAATGGTAAAACCGGTATTGGTTTACCCTGCTGGAGAGTCGATGCGTATAGGTGTGGATCAACAGTACTATCACCTATGGCCTCAGGAAAAAAATACACGGCTATTGCAAAAGGACTGTTACTAGTAACAAAGTGGGCAAAAGAAAAAACATCGTGCATATTAAAATACTCACAAATGCATCTTCTTTAATGTCTTAGATATCAGACACTGAGGAGATCACGGATGCAACGACCCTATTATATATGACTTTTGCTATCTACTTACAGACTTTCACCATGTAAGTATTGATAAGGCCTCGGAGGCACGATCAAAGAAACTAGATCTTTAGCCACTTTTGCTTGTCATGCACACATTGAGGTCCACCAGTACTAGTACATGATTTGATGCGGTAAACAAATTTTAAGCACCTCTTTTGAATAGCCCAAACATTTTGTATTGTGTAATAAATATCGGCTCTCGAAACAAACTTTTGAAAGTACTGGTTTATTTTAATCATGGTATGCCATGATCGTAGAAATATAGTTATTGTAAGTACCATAAGATGCTATGACAAAGTGTTATTATCTCTTTATTAATATTATTCTTCCTTTCTATCAAAAATAAAAATCTAGTATGCTTTTAATTTTACCCTTTATTTTATCTTTTGAAATCATTCTACGCCTCTGCTAAAAATATTATCAAGGATCATCAAGTAAATTAAAATTTAAATTAAATCCTACTTTCCAGCCCCACCATCTTTAGAATTACTTATAACTCCTTTTTTTTGGATTTTCACCTACCATCTCTCCTTTTTTCACATTCTTTTTGCATGGCAAGTCCACCTAGAAGTCGACAATGGATATAGACAGATAATTCAATGGGCCTCCTTAATCACCTTTATGGCTCGATCACCAGATAAATTCTTGTGCAAAATCTGAAACTTGAGGACCTATTAGAACGAGAAAAGATAATGAAGAGGACCATTCAAAGATCCCATTGAACCCAGATCCACGTTTTCAATTCATCTAGAACCTTTTCTATCTACACTGGAAATTTTCTGAAGCTTTGACGGAATTCGGAGTGGGACTATTTCCGAAACTTCGACCGATCAATTTGCAGAGATAACTAGAGATCTCTTGGATCATCTCGTGGCTGGGGCAATGCCATTTATTGGAGCCTTGAAGGGTGGTGCGACCTTGGTAGCTGTTATTGGTGCCGCGTGCCGGCGGTTGTTTTCCCTGTTGCTTCCGTCACATTGGCAGCTTTAAGCTATGCCATACAAACTTTCTTGTTCCAGTTTTTGGTGCTAAAGGGTAATTTTGGCAGTTCACGACACTTAATAGTGTAATTCTTTTAAAGAAAGGAATTTGTTTTGGAAGATACCCAAAAGAATTAGAACAAGAATTCAATGGAGAGAAGCAGCGTCCTAATAAGTTTAGGTATACTAGTAGGTTAGGATTTGTGGTATATAAATATGTGTTGAAGTAAATATGAGAAAACTAAGCGAGAATAACAAAAAAGAGGCAGCCGCCAGCCACAGAGTGGCGTGAGCTATTAAAGAGACTGTTTGCCGAGGGGGATTGTGGAGCAGTGAGTGCAGCCGTGTGAATTGAGTGGTGAGGCAGTCTGAATTGTGATCTTTGTGCAGCTGTGCAGAGTTTCTTGGTAATCGAGTTCCGTGAGACTTTGCCTTTGGTAGTAAGTAGTGTTATTTGTTATTTTTGGGGTTTTATTGTTCTGTAAAGAGATAATTTTTAGTGTTACCACTGCAACAAAACCAACCTATAGTGACAAAATAGCCTACGGCTTTAACGGAGTGGGGATAGGAATTGACGAGCTTCTCCTTCTCTGTGAAACTCACACTCCGCAGACGCACACACACATCAGACACAACACAATCACCGGCCGCATCCGCAATCAGACGCAAACGCCAACGCAAACACAATCAGGTTCTCGATCTCCCTCTTTCGGTCATATCTCTTCATCTCCCTTTTCCTCTCAGATTTTTAATTGCACGCACTATTACACAGACACGCACCGAAATGCACACAGACATAAACGCACACAGATGCAAACGCAAACGCATGCACTATTACACAGTCACGCACATGCACCAAAATGCACAAACATAGAATTGCGGCTATGGTTCTCTCCCTTTTCCTCTCTGATTTTCAATTGCTTGGTTCTTCCCAAATTCAGGATTTCTCTAATCAATTTTTTGATTTTTCAATTTTGTAATCTTTCCCAAATTCAGGCTTTCAGTGTGAGGAATAGAGTGCTGCTGGTTAGGGAAGGCGAGATTCCGTCGCTGGTGGCGCTTTCGCAGACGGGGACTGCAAGAGCCAAGCACAAGGTGAGGCTCATAAGCTCATTTGATTGTTATTAGTTCACGTCTTGTGTGGTTAAATTGAGTCTAGTTTGTCAGATTGACTGTCCTTATTTCAGTTCTTGCTCGCTCCTGTAGTTCAAGTTTTGGGCTGGTTAGTTCCGTAAGACTCTTGGCCACTGCCGTAGAGTTAGATGTACGCAGTCTAATCTTTGCTATTGCGGAATAATAAACTGTTTTGGCGTTGTGAACTTGTGACCTTCGGCGGCTCACCGTGAAACGAACTACCCATGAACTTTAGTTTCTGAGTTTAGGACCTCTAGATAGTTGTAGTCAAATGGAGTTTTACTTTTGTGATGCTATTTTAGTTTCTTGTCTTACCGATTGTGAACGTTGAACTTGTCAACGATTTAAGCTTAATTAACTTATTTTTGCTGATTTTGTACTGCACCCAGTATGAAATGTGATCTATTGATCAAATTATTGCCTTAATGATTCGAAAGAATGAAACTTTCGGAAGTGTAGCCATTTCCATAAATAATTATCATGGAAAGTATAGCTGTCATGACCTGGCAAAAAAGGATCCGTACCCGCAGGTCTACCCGTATCCGACAAAAAATCCCGGGTACGGGTACAAGAATTATAGACCGTTGAAATTGTACTCGTACCCGAACCGACCCGTAAATTCCGGGTCGGTCCGGATCGGTTACGGGGTACCCGGACTACCCGTATTTGTTCACTATATAGCCATTAGGGTTTCTCTTCTCTTCAGAATCTCTATCTTATTGCGCCGCTCCCCCTCCCTCTAAAGTCTAAACTCTCTCGCAACAACCTGTCTCTCCCTTTCTTCCCCCCAAATCAAATCCACCCACAGTCCCACACGACACAACCCATCTTTCTCTCTCTCTCTCTCTCTTTCTCTCTCTGTGTTCCCCCCAAACTCATATCCATCGACGAGCGACCACCGATCTTCACATCACGTCAACTCGCCGTCGTAATCGTCGCTCGCTGCTTTGTTGCTCAATTTGTCACAGTCGTCTTCATACACTACTTCGCAGTAGCTCCACCGTCAGATCCTGCGATCGTCACCGCCAAACGCTTGCCGTCGCCACTCGCCGATCAGAGACTCACCGCATCTCGCTGCATGAACACTGATCTGTTGACAGATCTACCTTGATCTACACAGTCATCTGACAAAATCGATTGATGTACTTGTAATTTTTTTTTTGTTCATTTGTTTACTAATGTTAATAATATTACTTTAAACTTTGGAACTAATTTTGAGGTGATTTTCTCGTTTTTAAAGATATGTATGTGCTTATTAGTTGAGATTTGAGTGTAATACCCCGAACCTAGGCTTAACCGGTTATTATTACTTTAGCGACAGTTTCTAAGAGTGATGTTCTTTTGAGTTTTTAGCGACGAATTTGGGGAGCATTATAATGATGATCTTTAGCGACAATTCTAGAATCATAAATTATAATTTAATGATAGCAGATATAATTGATATTGATTGAGATCTTTAGCAACAATTAGTGTTAATGGTATTTTTTAGAAATCTTTAGCGACATTTTTTTATTTTAGATAGTTAATGTCGCTACCTTATTGAAACGCTTTCGCAACGAATTAGTGTAGCCAGTTAAGTAATAAACTGTTAAGTTCTCTTAATACGAAATCTTCCATAAATAATTATGATGGACATTTTTGCAACCATAAAAGTGCCGAATAGAACTCAAAGAACTCGGATATAGTTAGGGGGGAGTTATTGTAATTATACAACCTAGGGTTGATATATATATATATTTGCATATTCTTCATGTCAGCCGACCCTAATACCCTCTTCAGTATTGCGGCGACAAGGGTTACCGAAATAGAGAGAGATTAGAAGAAGGATCGAAGGATTTCGGCAAGATTCTGTAAGTTTGTAGCCTTTCTCCTTTAGATTAATTACAGTTTACATGAGTTGTGTGTGCGTTAATGGGTACCGTGTGTACGGGAGTGTTTGCTCTGGGGGAATGTCGCGGCAATGGTGTGAGTGCATCATGGGCTGCCGAGAATGGTGTGAGTGCATGGACTGTCAAGACAACTATGTACATGGGTAAACTGTAGGTATAGCAACGGTGTGGGTGGTTGCGAGTATATGTTATGGGTGTTAGAGTTTAGTGTGTTATGTGTATATACATACAAGCGTGGATTGCACCTTCACTAAGTTAGACGAAATAACCAGCCATCTACGCATCATCAGGTTGGTGAAAGAAACTCCGACAACGACGGGGGTGTTTGGATTTGAAGGCTGCTTTGATCAGTTTTGGTATTCACAGTTTAGCGACAACAATAAGGTATTAAACTTTGATGTGGTTTGTGTGATGCCCCGTTCCCCGGTTATTATTACTTTAGCAACAGTTTCTAAGAGTGATGTTCTTTTGAGTTTTTAGCGCGAATTTGGGGAGCATTATAATGATGATCTTTAGCGACAATTCTAGAATCATAAATTATAATTTAATGATAGCATATATAATTGATATTGATTGAGGTCTTTAGCGACAATTATCGTTACGGTATTTTTTAGAAATCTAATAGTGACCATTAGTGAAGCGAGTTACGCGACAACCTATGGGTAAATTTTTCTGACACGTGATATGTCATAAGTAGTGCTCGGTCTTTCCTTCTGAAATAATATAAAGCCGGGGCAAATACTAAATTAACTCATGAAAATTTGGGGGACTTTTATGAAATTTGTCAAAACTAGGTTTTCTATCTTTGTATATATATATATGTGTAACATTAGGATCAGCCGACCCTAAAGTGCACACACAATCTGGAAGCGGCAGGACGCAGAGAAAGAGTGAAGGAGGCCTCCGGCGCTTGAGAAATTCGGTAAGCTTACTTGAAATTTAAGTCTATGTGAATATATTTCGGGTATGGATGTAAATGGGTCTCTAGGTGTGTATAAAATCTATATACATATATATGTGGAATGGTTGACAGCCGTGGGAGGGCTGTGTTCATGGGTTTACGGGTCATTTAAGGTAAGAGGTACGTGGACATGGCATAATGGTTTGCGATGATGGGGCTGTTTGCGTATAAGAGTGGCGACGACAGCCATGTCGCCGTGATGGATTCGTGAGTAGGCAGCCATGGCTGCCGTGGAATGGAGGAGAGTGGAGATGCTAATGGGTTGAGTGATTATGGTGTGTTAATGCGCCAGGTATGAGAGAGAAGGGAAGTAACAGCGAGGTTGGTACCTTGCGTGGACAGATTTGTGTGTTTTGTGTGGCCGTGGGTAATGGCTGCAGTGAGAAAATATATGGTACATTGTGTAGGTATATGAGTGAGTTGTAGCTGTACGTGAGTGCTGTGTAGTGTAATATTTCATGGATGAGATAAAGGGGTGAGTGTAACAGCAAGAGAGAAACGAAACTGGGGAAGGAGATGAGCTGCCGTAAGGCAGTAGTGGGGGTGTGCTTGTACTGGGTATTTTATGGTGTATAAGTTGATGGTGTTGCTGTGGGTTGGCAAGGATGATGGGGCGTGCACAGGGAAAGGGTATTGACTTGTGGGTATGTTGGTTTGTGACCATTAGGGTGAACGTGTGTGTGTGTGAACAAGGTGGTGTGTAGTCTGCGCAGGTAAGTGTACTAGGTGTGTGTGTATTGTATGTGTGGCTAGTTGTGTGCTTATGAGAGAAGGTGGAAGTGGGGGGTTGTGTAGATGGAAACTGTGAAGTGCATGAGTGTGGTGAGAGTATGCGTGTATTTCTCTGTGGTTTAGTGTGTGTGTCCAGTAGTGCAAGAGTGCTTGTAATGGGTGTTGAGCTTTGGGAGGAGTAAGTGTATGAGTGATGTATAGAAATGGGTATAAAACGTATGTGAGGGTGTAATATAAACTGGTGAAGTGGGATGAGACAAATGGGATTAATGGTGGAGAAGAAGGCACTGTGTTATTTACCGAAAAAAAAGAAGGCGGCACTGTGTTTAGAAAGGGAAAGTCTAGTTTTAAGAAATTAACAAAGAGGTGTCGCTAAAGAAGGCTATTCTTTTAACAGTTTCTTTCTTAAATTTTTACATATATCTAGAAATTTATTTTGACAAAACTCAAAAGAGCAACTTATATTATTTTTGCAAAGTCTACACACAGTAAAAAGTTTATATTTTTCAGAGCTCGGGAAACGTGCTAACTAAGTTTATTCGTAAAAGAGATTTCAGTGTATTTTAAAATAGTAACTTAAGTTATTAAATTTTGATACTTTTACAGTAGTCTTATGTAGCTATGATGGAGTATATTTCATATTTTCAAAAGTTTTTAAAGGCGTTTGCTATTTTTAACGTTATTAGCGGAGTAACGCTCAATCGGATATAGCGTAGCGCTTTATTATCACGATAGTTATTAAATTATTTCTAATGACTCTTTTAGGTTATATCTGGTCGGATAAGGTACTTTAGGCATTGGGGGGCAAATAGGTAATTATTCATAAGTCGGGGGACAGTTGGGTAAAGTTTTACTCATTTAAAAGAAACCTAATACTTAGGTGTGCTCGAGCGTTAATGAATGACATTCGTATGATTTGTTATTTAGGTTTTGATAGTCAAGAGTTAGGGCCGGCATTTGAGCAAATACCTGAAGCGGATTTTGAGCGAGGTAAGTACTCCTGCCATATTCCTCCGTATACCCTATTTTCCGTTTATGTATATGTATAAATGAATTGTTCCAATTTGAAGTTTTAAAGTCTTTTACATGCTACTGCTTTTGTGTAAATTGTTTGATGAGAAAATGCATAAAAAAAATGCCATGGAATGTTTTCTATGAGTAGTGTTTTAAAGTTGGCTTATGTTGAATGAGACGGTATTTCTGGCTCGGTTGTTGCGCCCCATATCCACGGGGGAAAGTTGGATTGTTGGGTCCTGGTCAACGGGACGATACGTCGATGCACAGTACTGTTGCTCGTGGTGCGCCATTGCGTCCACATATGTATCCCGGATGAAGGAGGGATTGTGTGCCCTAGTCAGGGGGGCACATACCCTGACCAAATAATGTCCATCCCAGGTGGAGTAGGGATTGTGGGCCCTAGTCAGGGGGGAACGTACGCTGACCGCAACATACCCATGTTATGATGAACTGTGATAGTTGTTAATAAGCCTACTTGTTGTCATGCTTCGTTACTGTGAATCTTGGATGAATTGCTTTCATAAAGTAGATATATGTAAATAACTCTTGTGAAAATATTTACCAGTTTCAAATTGAAGAAAACCATGGCATGTTTCATGTTTTTATGAATCCCAAAACTATTTTAGGAATATGGTATATGTATTTACTGGGCCCCAAGCTCACCCCTTTTTATAAATGTTTTCAGGTGAACACCTAGATGAACCTCAATGCTATGAGGGTAATGAAAATGAAGTCTCGGGAGATGCTCATTAGGACGTTTGTTTAAGCCCTCGAGAAATTGTAGAACCGCCAGTTATTTATTTGAATTGTTCGTAGCTTAATCTCAGGAATTTTTCTTTAAAATAAATACTATCAGTTTTTATGAAGGAATTTAGTGGAGATAATGTTGAAAAGAGTTGTAAGGACATCTTTAGAAGTCATATTATGGTTTAGTTAATGTATGATCTTAGAATTGTGTACATGTTTAAATAAGGCCTGGCAGAGCCCTTGATTTGAGTCCATTGGGTCTGCGGCCGGTCACGTGCCTAGCTCGCGGGCCTGCCCGTGGGTTCGGGTCGTGACATTGAGAGTTGAGAATATTGATTTGAGATGATTGTACTGAGTTTGTTGTGTGTTATTAAAAATTAGCAAGTGATAATTGTGTAACCGAAAAAAAGGAAAAAAAAATACTCAAAAGAAAAGGCAAGAGAATAATCAGTTCAGATAGTTTATAATTTTTTTGGAAAAAAATCAGTTTACCCGCGGGTAACACCCGAACCGGCAGGGTAGGGTACGGGTTCAAGAAATGTCTACCCGTAAAAATCCGGGTAATTTTTACCCGCCCCGTTTTTACCCGGACCTGACCGGGTATTGCCCGTACCCGGCGGATTTACCCGTTTGCCAGGTCTAGCTGTCAATGATAAGGAAATCGATTTCATGACTAACATAGATCCAGGGTCTGATGTATGAGTATGCATCATGATTCATGTTGTGCAGTAACTGTGGTTAAGAGTGTCGTTTCCGGTGACTGATGTACTGTCTTCTTGTTTATTAATGTCTATATTATGGTAGCTGCGTTTTGACCCTATTCATGGCGTTTGTGGGGGGCAGAATTCTGATGGTTTTTGGTTGCTTCTGGCAGGCTGAAACGCTTCTACTTGAGAGAACCAAGGCAAAAAGCTTCCACTTCAAGTCCTTAGAGAGGTATTTCATTAGGCCTTATTTTATTACTCGAAGTGGTTGGGTGTTGACTGTATAGAGTATATGTATTTTTGATGGTTTGTACAGTGTGGTTGAGGGATTGGGGAGTTGTTTATCATGAGTTGAACAATTAGCAGTAGAAGCTAGTGAGAAAAGCTGACCCTTTTAGGTGCATGGTGGTTGACTAGTCTTTTGGGGTTCCTTGTTTCCTCCTTTGTTTAGTGTTTTTGGTTTTTGTGGAGGAGGAAAACTTGTTTGCCTAGTTTTCTTTATCATGTTTTGGGTTGCTGGTGAGGATTATGATCCTTGTTTGGCTGATCCAAAATCCTGTTAGAACAACTATATACTAATTGTCTAGTTTTGTAACATAAAGGTATGCTCGAGCTTGTGGCAGGAAGACTCATGGCAAAAGAAGGAGAATTTAGTCATGGTTTCCCTTCTCCAGGACCATACCCGTGGCTCATGTACACTCATGAGTGTTATGTTGAAGATCCGATTTTTTGTACCATGCCGCCATCATCATCAAAGCATGTCGGCAGTATACCATATTTGTGCGGAAAAGCAATTGAAATGGTTTGTTATGGGTGGTTTATTTTACACAGCCTTGGAATCGATGATCCTGATTATCATGATTTTTCCATCCTGAATCCTATCACTTCAGAGTCTATTGATCTCCCTCCATTAAAAGTTAAGAAAAATCTGCGCAACAGGCGTTGCGTGCTGTCATCGCCTCCTGGGAATCATGACTCTGCACTGCTGATATTCAGGAGAAAGAAAGATTCTGAAAATAAACCTCATTCGATCCAATTTTGTAGCTTACTTCACAAAAAATGGAAAAAGACGTGGTATCATGAGAAATTCAAGGACGATAACGACGTTGAACGCTATGAATTTCTTCGTAGCACAGTTAACATGAGCGGCAAGTTATATGCAATCACTGAGCGAAGCGAAATGCTAGTAATGATTGATGTAGTACTTGATCCTAGAGAAGAAGATAGCGCCGAGCTTGTGATAAGATCGCTAGGGTCCCAGTTACCCATCCTCAATCGGCCTTTCGTGTGCGTCCATTTTACTTACTTGGTGGAATCTTGTGGGGAACTTTTTGTCATTTATATTTTCTTTGAAGGCTTGGAAGGCTTGGAATATAATACCATAATTGATGTCGGTATTTTAAGACTGAATTTCTCGACTATGATCTGGGAACAAGTGGAAAGCATAAGTGATCGGGTTTTCTTTGTGGCCGACTGGGAAGCAGCAGCATCGGTTTCCTGCCGTGCACTAGGCAGAAAAGATGGGAATTATATATACCTCCTGCGCTATGATGATACAAAATTATACTCCTACAACATTGAAGATAAAACCATCTCCATGTCTTTGCCATATCCAGATTTGCCCATGTCATACCCTTGTGGGTCTTGGGTGATTCTCGACTGCAGGTAGCAACGAATCATTTCTTCCTTTGTGAAGCTACTACTGTTAGTTATCTTCATGATTTTTACTTCTCCCATGATGTGCATAAATAAATCTGTCTCACCATCTATGCATTCCCCATGTGAATCTCTTCAAAATTTGTTCTAAGCATTAGAGTAATGACATTTATACCTTCCTGATCTCCCTGATAACTGGTGTCATAACTTGTGTCATGTGTTATCCTTCCGGACCTCCCTAGCCCTTCCTCTATTGATACGTCTTTACATTTTATTCGTTAGGTCTAAGGACTATCTTGGAGATTCCAAAGTGAAACTTCATGAGGAAGATCGAGGTGAGAAAGCAGAAGAAGTAGAGGTGAGAGTATCGCTAGGGGCTGATGAAAGGATTCAGATTATGGCGGAGAAGAGGGAAGCCCTAGAATGGCATCTATTAGACCTTCCATCTGACATGCTGAGGGTGATTGCTGAGCATACAGTTCTTGTTGATTACCTGAACTTCCGTGCTACTTCAAAGTTGTCTCGAGCAGCAGCCCCTCCAATCCAATGGAGAACTGCATCGAAGAAGTTACTGCAAACACAATCTTCTATATCTCCATGGTTGATGTTACAAGCAGACAAGAAAAAAGGAGTTGTGACTTACGTTGATCCAAAGTTTGGCAATAGATACTTTATGACGAGCCCTGAATCAGTAGGAGATGCTACAATATGCTATTCCAAGGATGGTTGGCTGCTGATGATTAATGACTCGGATTCCATGATCTTCTTTAATCCCTTTTCAAGGACTACCATCCAACTTCCGCCTACTCCCTCAAATTCTAAGTACTATTCAAGCTTTGGGTTCTCATCTTTGCCTACTTCCTCTGATTGTGTGGTTGTCGGGGTTACATCACGGTCGGTTCAACTTGACATCACTACTCCAGGGAGATCAGAATGGGTGAGCTATGTGCTTTATGAGGTCACTGCATTCGCGCCATGTCGTAACAACCCAGTTTTCTATGAGGGGCTTTTTTATTTTCTGGGACGTGATGGGCATCTGGTAGACTTCGTAGTTGACGAAGATCTGGGTTGTTTTGCCAATGATCTTGACGACATTAAATCACCATGCGAATCTTTTTGCCAGAACTTCCTAGTTGAATGTGATGGAAACCTTCATTCAGTTTTTGTTGGCAACTTTTGGGAATGGGTTAAAGTTTTCAAGCTAAATCTTTCTGAATCGGTTTGGGAGGAAGTAGAGAGTTTGGGAAATCACATGATTTATGTTTCTGATTCAACATCTTTCGCGACAGTTGCAAAAACCCCAGGAATGGAGAACAAGATCTACTTTCCCAGGTTTTCTGGTGACAATATTATCTTCTATTCTCTTAGTACTTGCAAGTTTCATACATTTGGGAGCATGGAGCCATTGATGGCTTTCTATAATGCTGGGAATCAGTTGCAATGTGGTTGGATTGATCTCTTAGGTGCCTGAACCATGCCAAAGAATGGCTTTCTATAATTGTCATTACAGTAAGCTCATAATTGTATTTTTTAACGCTTTGCCCTTTAGCCTAATTTTCGGGGTAAATTTCATCACTGGTATCAATTAACATGCTTTGTGTTGCATTTTTTTGGTTTTGTTCTTTACTTCTATATATATAAACGACATAAGATGCAGAAGGGTTTGCTACTTTATGAGGTTACTTGGAACTTTTAATTGTTATATATATATACTTCGCTACTAGTATGGATATGTGAACGCCGTTATTTGGACAACTACTAGCCCTTGTGAAATAGTTTTATTAACTATGTTGCCATTCAAATAGTTTAGAGGTGATCCCTTTTTTGCCCAAATATCCTCTTTTACCGGCCAGAGAGGAAATGAAAAGATAAAGGCACCGTTGATGCATAATGTTGCAATCATTGGTTAAATATTCATCGGTAGTAGACACTCGGTTACAAAAACTCATCGGTAGTAGACACACTGTTACAAAAATTTTCACTTTGACTCGTGACATTTTCTCTACCATCGTTAACTAATAGTTGAACTTCTTTACCGTGCATATGTGGTTCGTGATTCTTTCACCGACTTCATTTTTCTTCTATTTAAATAGTGCGACGCATTCAGAGGTATGCTGATTTCACAGTAATACTTTTGATTATTCATATCAGCAACACTTCTACAGGTATGTATATCATGTGTATTTGAAAAACTTGTTGCTATTGCATACACGCTTAGAAAGCATGCCACATTCCCACCTTCATAGAAATAGATCAGCTTTCCCAAGCATTCTTCTATCGTTATGCGTGTTCTTTCATTGCGTTTTATGTAACAACATGAAGCCGTATTAGCATAACTACCATTATATGAGTGGTTTAAGGTGCATGAAAGGTAGATCATCACTATAGCTAAGTTAGGACTCCTGGAGGAAGCATGTTGATATCCCCTGAATATTATGCTCAGTAAAAATGAAATGTAGAGGTCGAAAATACAGTACTCGAAAATTTTCATTTACGTGAAACTGAGGTGTTGCCTTTATTCAATTACTTCTATTTACGTTCAAAACCTATCCTTTAATTAGAGCAATAGAGATAGAGGGGCTTGATAAACTAAGGTCTTGTTAGCACTATTAAACCCCAGATTCTGGATTTCTTCTTATTTATTCTTGGATATAATTTATATGTTTTTTTATATCTATTATTTTTGGTAATTTTGCAGAGAGTAAAAAATTTATACTGTGATTTGTAGGTATTATATCAAATTTGTTTCCTTTCAAGTTCTAATTAAAGATAATATAGAGTAACCAAACGACTGCAAAAAGAGCCATAGAAAATGCGCCAGTCGATAGAGAATTGTTGAAAGCTGAGATGACTCATTGGTTTTTCCTCTATTAGTCTTTGGGCTTCTAAAAAAAACAGAGAGTTGCTATTGCATAAACCATGATTGAATCAACGTGCATTCTGCTAATATTATCAAATGCAACAAACCAGGTCTGACTCGTGAAATAACTGAAAAAGGTTTATCAAGAGCTTTGTCAAATACAAATATGAATTAATTTCATAAATATATGAAAGTCGAAGTTGAAATAATGTTGTCACGTCTGCGTCTACGTGGACATTCTATCCTCCTACCACGTGGATTAAAAAATATATTTGATTTATTATAAATTATTTTTACCCTTTTTATCACATGAGACTCCCTCACGTTCACACTTTTATTCATACGAGTCGCCGTGATACACGCGATGAGTGTACAAAAAATAAAATTAATAATATAAACTTTATTAAAAATAATTAAGCATCATGTATAAGTGTTTATTATCACATTTGGTAAAATAAATCTTATAAAGTGCAAAAAAATAAATTAGACATGCATGTGGCAAAATAAGTTAGCAAAATATTATCATCGTATCAAACTTGGCCTTTAGATTTAATTTTAACTACACTTTTTTAATAATATTTAAATTGCTAAACCCAAACATTATTATAGGTAGTTATTTTTTACTTAAAATACTTATTTTGTGTCACTTGTTAAAAAAATTCTTAGGATGACACTTGTTATCATTCTATATAAAGAGTTATTTAACTCCACAAGAGGTGTTACACCAAAAAGGGTGTGTTCTATTATATATAACGAGTTGTCGTGCACATGCGATGCGATGCGTGTGCGACTCATTCATTATATTAGTGTGTGTGTAAAGTATCATCTATATGTTCACTGATAGTCCACCCTAGAGATAAATGTTAGATTCAATTCCATGTGTATGCCTAATAACATATAAATCGATAACATTTTAATCAAAAAGGCCGTATGTACGTGTGCAAAAATAAAGTTGTTGAATTAGAATTTGTTAAAAAATTAAGCATGATATAAGTGTTTTAAAATATAATAATCAAACACATCCTTGAGGTAATTATTTACTATTTTTATTTTGTGTCATATTTTAATAATTTTCTCATAGTAGCACTTGTCACCATTTTAGATAGGTAGTCATGCAATAAAAGTGATGTTATACAAAAATAAACGTTTTCCTTATATGTATAGTCTATACTACCTATAAAAGTATGAATATTATAAATCATTTCTAGACGATTATGTCCTCTATCAATTACGTAAATAACACTCTTACCCTCCCTTTATGACTCCCTTTTAAATTTGGTTTAAATTAGGTTTAAATTAAATGAACATTGGGTAATTAATCTATTATAAACATTCGAAACTGAAAAGTGTGATGAGAAAGAAAAACAAATAAATCCCTTTATTATTCCCCTTTTAATTTGGTTGAAATGAAATAAAATAAAATAAAATATTGGATAATGAATTTGGTAATGAGAACTGTGATTTCTTTTTTCCTTACACTTTTTGATTTGCAAACAATTAACCAATTGAAAAACTGAAAAACAAAAACAAAACAAAGTAATCGAAATACGTGAAAAATCAATTAAGAAAAAAAAAATACCGATGGAAAACCAAAAACATAAAAAAAACGAAAAGCAGAATTAAATATGCATAAAAATGGGGGAGGGGGGGAACAAGGCTTAAATATGACGTTAATTTGAACTGAAAATATGTTTAGTTATTGCAGTCGAAGACCAGGTACTTTGTAGTTTTTTGTAGTTTGTATTTCATATTGGTCTTGAAAATTACAAATCTTAAGTGCATACATAAACCAATTTAATAGATTATAAAAACAAAGACGTAGATTCATTCTTTTAATTTATCCCTTTGCTTTTCTTTTCAGCAGCACCATCAAACATTCTTTCAACCCGAAAGAGTACAAAGAAGATTTTTAACCATTGAACTTATTACGATTGCGAACATAAAGTATACATTCTTCTAAAACAAGTAACAAAAAAAATAAGAACACAATTGTATTATATAATTTTGATCCCAAAAAACCTAATGATATCACTTAAAATTTACTCTCGACCACAGTAACGTGCAACACACGTGCTCCATTCTAGTATAGATATAGATATAACTTCCTTATATACGATTTCCTTCCCTAAATATTCTTCTACTTTGATTTTAATTTTTTCTCATCACTTTAAATTTGTCATAATATTCTTCTTAAATTTCTCCCTTCCTTTATTGGTGAAGATTATAGTTAATTGATTATATGTTTGCTTTAATTTCATAGACCTTTTTAATATTAATCATTTTTTTGTTCTTTCTAATTCGCAATTTTTTCTTTTTTGCTATATAATTAGATTATGTTCGAATTTTTTGTTGAGCATTAAAATCAATTCAAAACTTTGAAGATGCCTCCTAATGTCTCCACACTCACGCCAATCAAAGTAAAAAGTTTTTGGATTTAATCAATTGTAAAAGTGCCCCCAAAATCACTATCTAAGAAAATGACAGCTTAAATATCTCCTTAAACTTGATCTACTTCGGTTACCATAACCACTGAACCCATAAAACCTCTCTTAATAATTTCTCCTACAATTTTTTCCCCACTCACTGTTCCTATCGTTTCCCATAATCACTGCTCGCTTAAATGGCTCCATCTTAAATCTCTCTCATTTTAAACCTTACTGATTATGAATTCCTAAATAACAATCTAAAAGTTACACTAAAAAAAACTCTCACAATCACATTATGTAATCTCCATTGTGGTACATATGACCACATCTGAGGTAGCATAAAAATCTTTTATCCTTCTTTTTCTTGACACACGCACGCGCGCGGGCACACACACACACACACACACACAAGTTAATTTGTACAATTAGGTCATTCTATTAGCTTCTGTTAATCTCAAGTCTGTTAAGTGGCTTAATCCATGAGTAATTTCGTCACTCTCTATTCTCTTTTCTTTTTCTGCCCCCTTTTATTTCTTCTTCTTTCTTTTTTCTCCCATCGCCATTACAACCAAGTCGTCGCCCCACCTCACCCAAGGCTTATCACCCATCATCACCACACACATCTTCATCCCTGCTCCCACAAAAAATCCATCGAGGTATTATCTGCTCACACCATCAATCTCATCTTACCTACATCCAACCACCAGTAGCCACGACCGACCACCATTATGCTAAAAATAAACCACCACCACAATCCGACATCTGATCACCACCGTACCTAAACCAACCACCCACAGTCCTCACTCTGGCAACAACAAGCCACCATCATCCTAACCTATTGCAACCATAGCCCCATTACCCATAACTATAACCATCGGACATCCAACCACCACAGTATCCATACCCAACAACCACTTTCGCCACATTCCACTACCAGCGATGCCGTCAGAACACCCTGCCATACTCCATCACAACATTGTCACCATTGTACCATTATCATAAGCACAACAGTGCCACCACTATACCATTAAGTGACAAAAAAGATCTATGTGAGACCACATGAACAGATCTGGCAACACCATGCCCTGTTACCCACCTCCGCCACACTACCACCACAAGTACCCATAATTTTTGCCACATCGCCACCACCACTACCCAGATCCTTAACCACGGAGCCACCATCAATTACGGAGCACGCTCTAGGTAGTTGTGGTCGGCAGCGGATGGTGATCGTTGCATGAGAGGGATCGTGAACGTGAAATTTTATGGGGGTGGTGAGACACGGAGACAGTTTGGTCGGCGTCCCATCTGGTGGAGATAGAGATAGAAGGGGGACGAAATCAATGAAGAGATATTTCTATGGGTCAATTAAGAAATAAAAACTTTGTTGGGGTCAACTGAAGATAAGTTAGACTAAAAATTAAAATAAAATAAACGAGAATCTTGTTGTTTTTTATTTGACAATTTTGCCCTTTTTTTGAACCTCATGTGTCTCGCACATGGGTGGAGAGAGTCATAGGGCACCAACCGCTGTGATGTAGTCCTATGACAAAGAGGCCAAGTACGTGCTTAGTGACATACTCGAAAAGAGGCGAGGAGTTCCACCAACGTGGCACTACTTGGTAAAATGGAAGGGATTGCCGGAGAAGGAAGCAACATGGGAACGAGCGGAAGATCTTTGGCAGTTCCAAGATATTGTGGACCGATGCCGCGAAAAAGGTTGCGACAAGGGCCTCGCAAGATTAGGTGGGGGAGAATGTCCCGCATTGTTTATTTTGGATGCCAATTTTACAAGCAACGCCACGCAGGCGCTTAATGGACGCTTACGAGGCAATGAATATGGGCAAGGTCTCCAGAATATTTTCCAATCTTCTTGTAAATAAGAGATAGTTCTAAAGAGTTTTAGAATAGTAGAGAGTCTTATAAATATCTAGATATTGTGGAAGAGATTTCTATAGACGGAATAGGAATCGTAAGATGAAATGTATTTCCACCGTCTGTTGAGGAGGTGGACTAATACAAAAAGTCAACGCCTCACTTGGCCAAGGTACTCAAGCAATCTTGTATACAAAGAATTCTCCATGCAAATACAAGTATACATTCTCCCAAACTCTCGTGTGTCATTCTTTATGCATTTGCTTCTAGCATCGCCCAACCCGAGTAAAAGGTTGACTTAGCGTGCAAACGGGGGCTTGATAGCTAAGTGTCCCACGGTCCCTCATTTGATACCGTTATTGATTGTATCGTAAATTGATTATAGAGAGAATCCAGCAATACAACGACGAAAGTTTGAATCTGATACAAGAGATTTAACAAAAGCAAAGTCAATGAATTAAAAACGTGGATCTGGGTCGGAGTTCTTAAATAAAAAGGTTATTCGATAATAAGTTTTATCACCTACAGTTAGGGGTGAGCACGGTTCGGATGGTTCGGTTTGAAGGCTGAATACTAAACCGAACAGACCACTATCGGTTTGAAAGAAAAAAAACCAAACCATAGTTGAACGGTTTGGTTTCAGCGGTTCGGTTTCAACGGTTTGGACGGATCAAACGGATTGGTTTGGACGGATTGACCGGTTTGGGTTAATAATTAATTTTTGGATTTTTTTAAGCCTAAATATTGATTATTTAGCATTATTTATACACATAATAACTAGTCTTTTAGAGCCTACCTATTGAAATTATGTAGAGTTTACACATATATGTGGTGGTTAGATCATAAGTATAGCAAAAATTAAATAATGACTAAGACTAGATAAAGATTTATAAATTTTTAATTAGATATATATAGGTTCGGTTTAGAACGGTTTCGAAAAAATCAAACCGATCAACCGAACCGAACATCGGTTTGGTAAAAAAAAAAAATCAAACCAATTGTTTCTTTAAATCGGTTTGTGATCAGCCGGTTTGGTCGGTTCGGTTACCGATAACTTTTAGAATAACGTTAACTTGTTGGCAGATCTTTTCTTAAATTCGTAGCACATCTCTTTATTCGATGTAGGGGTGAGCACGGTTCGGTTTGGTTCGGTTTGGGGGTCAAACCGCAAACCGAACCAATGGACCTCGGTTCACAAATTCTCAAACCAAACCAAACCGAGACACCTCGGTTTGAACGGTTCGGTTTGAACGGTTCACTCGGTTCAAATTGAACGGTTCGGATCGGTTTGAGACATTATGTAGCATTCAAAGAAAATAATAGTGTAATAATAAAAAGTGACATCATTGTTGCATTACAAGATAAATTAAAAGAGTCAACAAAGCAAAATTGAAATGAATTACATTGTTTTACAGGTGAACCATTAATCTAGTCCAAATAAAGTAAAGGATAAGTTATATGAGACAAATAGTTTGAAGCAATAAGAGCACAACATCATCAGCCCTTGTAAAATGGCCAATCCAACAAGAACTTCAACATTTCAGCACTTTAAGCAAAGATCCCATTTTTCACCATATGGTTTAATCTGCAAAACAGGTGCACATTAAATAAGCTGTCCTTAGCTTGGCTGAACAGGTGCAAAACAGCTACACACTGAACATATTCCATGTTGTCAATAACATGTCTACAATTATGTACTTCAAGTCTACAATTACACATGCATGCTGTCCTTAGCTTGGCTGGGCAGCAGCATTATAAGCCAACCACTTGGACACTGAACATAACATACCAGCTCATTGCCATCCCTATTTCCCCTAAAGGCTGCTGCTAATTAGGCAAAATAAATATTTTAGAATGCTATTCTAAAACAGGCTGCTGTTATTCGAAATACTCCAACCAACACATCTTTTAGAATGCTATTCTAAAACAATCTGCTGCTGTTCGAAATACTCCAACCAATTCGAAATACTCCAACCAACACATCTTTTAGAATGCTATTCTAAAACAGGCTGCTGCTATTCGAAACACTCCAACCAACACATCTTTTAGAATGCTATTCTAAAACAGGTTTTATAAACTAATAAGCTGTCCAAAACCGACTTACCATGATCAATAATATTTGGCGCATGCGACGTAGACCCTTGTGCATTTTCTGGAAAATAGAAATGGGAGAATGTCAAATGATTTTAGAACACATTTTAGCTCATACAAGGAACATAAAAAAACAATTAATTTTACCTGAAAAGTACTCTTCAAGTTTTTCAATCTCGTCCATGGCTTCTCGCAGATCAATAGTTTTTGAAGGATTTTGTAGCCAATTCTGAGTACAAATAAGTGATTCTACCGTTCGTGGAGCGAGAGAGCTACGAAATGGATCAAGCACACGACCTCCCGTGCTAAATGCCGACTCGGATGCAACTGTAGAAATTGGGACAGCTAAAACATGTCGTGCTACTTGGGAGAGGACACGATACTTCTGACTATTAAGCTTCCACCATCCTAAGATATCTAATTCTGCATTTACAACGGGATCTTCACAACTCTCAACTAGATATCTATCCACTTCTGACTTGCTCTCTATGCTATCCTCCTCCTCCAAAAGCCTCTTGTACTGAGCTGCCAAAGACTCCTCTTCCTCAAGTTCAGCCACATTATCCTTAGAAATATTACTTACTGATTTTTGTGATTCATCATCCCCTTTCTCATAATGCTCAAACAACTTAACCAAACCCTCCTTCACCTTTTTTACAACCTCTTTAACTGTCACATTATCGCACACTTGACTTAAAACGAACTTAACATACTTAAGCTTGTAACGGGGGTCGAACACAACCGCAACATACAAATACAAGTTCAGATTATCAAGAGTTCCCCAATACTTTTCAAACTTCTTCAACATATTCGTTGCCATAGAATACAAAAGATTATCCCCACTTTTAGACAAAGTAACCAATTTTCTGCGCAATCCCATCACCTCATGAAAAAGAACATTTGACGTAACATGCAAAGAAGCTGAAAAACGCAAGGTTGCATCATAAAAAAGTTTCAAAAACCGGATAAATGTTCTAGCATTTTTCCAATCATCCATAGAAGGAGGCCCAAGCCTTAGCCGCCTCCTCTCACCAACATTCTCATCATCGTCATCATTACTAAGAAAGTACCTTCCGAAGTCTAAGTCATCCTCATCTAGCCGTTCAAAAGCTTTTTGAAACTTTTCAGCTTTTTCTAACATTAAGTATGTAGAATTCCATCTAGTGGGGACATCTAAGCATACAAGACTCTTGCTATCAATCTTCTCCTTTTCAACACATTTTTTGAAATTTTCAAGCCTGGATGGAGAAGACCTCACATATCTTACTGCATTTCGGATACTAGCAATCGAATCATGAAGATCTTTCAAGCCTTCCCCCACAATAAGATTAAGAATATGAGCACCACATCTCATGTGAAGGTTGTCATTGTCTAGAAGAATGCTTTTCCAATCCTTAGTCTTGTTTTTCAAGAACTTAATAGCAGTGTCGTTAGAACTAGCATTATCAACCGTGACCGTAAGAATACTCTCAATCTTCCAACCTAACAAGCATGTCTCGATTTCCTTTCCAATTGTCTTACCCTTATGATTGGGAATTAGGCAGAAATTAAGAATTCTTTTTTGTAACTTCCAATCACTATCAATCCAATGCCCCGTTAGACACATATAGTCTAGATTCTGAATCGACGTCCACACATCAGTGGTAAGGCAAAGTCTTTCATTACAAAGAATTCCCATCAACTTAGCCTTTTCTTTTTTAAACAAACAAGTAACATCCCTAGCAACCGTAAAACGAGACGGGACAATGAACCTAGGTTGCATATAGTGACAAAACTTCCTAAACCCTTGTTTTTCCACGTGATTAAAAGGCAGCTCATCAACAATAATCATCTCAACAAGTAGTAGTCTACATTCTTCGGTACTAAAACGACTTGCCTTTAAGTCGCCCATAGTATTGTCTTCTTTCTTAGGCTCAAAAGATAGAGTACCTTGTCGTTTATTGACACGATTGTAAGGATATTTTTTACACCTAACATTCAGATGAGTCCATAATGTGCTAGTCCCATTTACGCCAGCATACAAATATTTCTTAGTGCAATACTTACATATCGCATGCGCAGGTTCATTTGGATTGGAATTGGGATCACCTTTCTTGTTTACAACATCAAAATGCTCCCAAACAGGTGACTCTTTAATACTTGACGACGCCGGGGCTGACCTCTTTTTATCGGGCTTAGGAGGGAGTGAAGAAGATGTGCCACCACCTGTAGTTTCAGCCACACTTGATGGCATATCATCAGCCATCTGAAATTAAATAACAAAATTGATGTCAGTAATATGCATCCTTTTACATATATCTTTTCAAGCAATTCAACAAAACAACTTTCCCATGTCATAATTTTCATATATGGACTCAGATTTGGTAGGTTACTGACGACCAACAGGTAATCAAACAACTCCTTTTACCTGAAAAAGGCTACACAATGGCTACTCTTAAACATCTAATCTCCCTCATTATTTTAACAGCATGCAAAATGGTATTCTCTTAATTAACTGACTTTTTAACAGGGCTCAGCTGTTCAAGTTAAGAATGTGGTGTACGAGAACATAAAAGGAACAAGTGCTTCTAAGTTCTGATGTGGCTAACTGGCTATAAAGTTTGATTGCAGTAAGAGCTTCCCCTGTCAGGGAATTGTCTTGGAAGAAATAAACATGGTAAGACAAGGTGGTAAAGCAGCAAAAGCTGTGTGCAACAACTTACTGTTATTGTTGCATTTTTTCGAGCATGGCTAAACAATAGACATTGATGTAAGTATGTAACAGCTATAGCTATAGACATTGATGTAAATTGGTGAAGCCTTTGCTTGTGATTGCAGTTGACAAGGTTAATAAATTACTGTTTACTTAAAGAAAGTAATTTATTTGATACACCGAAAACCTAAAAAACTAGAATGAAAATTAGAACTCACCTGCTGAAATTTCAGAAGCCGAAGAGAGTGCAATTGGATCCAAGAAATTGAAGAAACACGATCTGGGCAGGAAACTTAATTTGGGCAGTGACCTTGATCTGGAATTTTGAGAATGAAATTGGAATCTGGGCAGCAACTTTAAGGCTTGGTCTTCCCAAATATTGGCCACGGCTGAGATCGCGATCGCAATCTAAGAAGAAACCCGTGGGCACTGGGCAGTGATCTTCATCCGTGGGCTTGTGTCATGAACCCAGCTGCGATGCAAGATGAGCTCGAAGGAGAAGCCCCCCACAACAGAGCACCGACTGCGTCTGCTGCGTCTGCTGCGTCTGCTGCGTCTGCTGCGTCTGCTGCGTCTGCTGCGTCTGCTGCGTCTGCTGCGTCTGCTGCGAGCCTGCGACCGCAGATATCTTCTCCCCCTCTCTAATCAGACTCTTATTCTCTCATCAACAATGGCAGCTGCAGCAGTAGTGTCTCTGATCGGATGGTGCGTTGTCGAAGAGTGGAAGAGTAGCAAGGATTTGGAACTTTTGGAAAGGAAAGAATGCGGCTGAAGTCTCTGAAGTTTGAATGAAAATAGAATTTTAGGGTAAGGTATATAATATATATATATATATATATATATATATATATATATATATATATATATATAATTTTTTTTTAATTCCTATATACCCTCGGTTCGGTTCGGTTCAGTAACGGTTTGGAAATCTTGAACCGTGAACCGAACCGAACCGGCCTCGGTTCGGAAAATCTCAATCCAAACCGTTCAATCTCATCAACGGTCCGGATTCGATCGGTTCGGTTCCATCGGTTTGAGCGGTTCGGATCGGTTTCATCGGTTCACTGCTCACCCCTAATTCGATGTATGTTTTGATCATACAGAGAGCTTCGAACACAAAAACAAGCTAGATTGGGTCACTGGTGAGGCAAGGCATTTCCCGTAAAGGCGGTACTTACATTTCCTGATTAATTTGCTGATTTATGGCCTTGACAACATCATTAATGTTCTCGATTAAGTGTACTAATTGTTGTCAAGAGTACAGTTAGTAGTTGAGTACCCATCTCATGGCCTCCTTCACCAAAAAGATTGGCAACACCTTTTGTGTTGTGCATTGGGCCGACGGATCCCGCCCATCACGTGGCACAGTTCCTCTTCAGTCTTCATATAATAGGCGGCTCACGTCACATGGTCTAAACTCTCCTCCACCCCCACAATGACCATTGACCATGGTCGGTCTGCCACTCATGCGGCTAACGTTCAAGATAAACTTTGCCCATGCACTTCTTATGTTTAGTCCAAAACGTTATTTTCCATGTAAGCTGTTCCGCGTTTTTATTATGAGTAGTTCACGTCAATTTTTATACTTTTTATCATGTTTTGTTTTGATGTGCTGGTCACTAAAAGTTTGTTCATCGTTTTCACGATCGTGACCGGGGCAATCAAGGTTTAGCATATCTGGAAGACTGATTGAATTAGTTCAAGTATTTCATCATGATTCGTTGTGCTCAACCTTCAATTACTTGTAAGAATCTAATTATCAGATACTCATTTTGAGTTACTGTAAAATTTACTTATTTAAACTGAATTCATGATACTCCTTTATTGACAAAAAAAAATTGAATATACTTTAGCGCACAAATAGCTTAATTTTACTCGTAATTTCTCAAACCCTTACGTGATAGTTATGAAACATCGAGAAACCGTTATATATAGGAGGAATTGATGTGAGAATAAAAATTTTAAAAATCAAAACCTTAAGGGCTGTACGTTTACAAATTTTTGTTTTCGTTTTTGTAATGATGATGAAAAATATGTTTTTTTTTTGCGTATTTTTTTTTTGCGTATCCGTTTTGGGTAAAATATCGAAACAGTAGTGAAAAATGTGAAAACACCCAAATTCACCTTTCTCACTCTCTTTATTCTTGTGTCAGATAATACAAATCTTGTCTCCACAATTATCTTGCCATGCCCCTCCCGCCAGCTGCATCCTAGCTCTCTCTCTCTCTTCCTATCCTTTTGTTCACTCCACCGTAATCACCATGAAAGAGTCAAGATAGATCTTCCTCTCTATATTATTTCTTCACCCCACAGACAATACGATCACCATGAAAGATTCCAGAAATTGACAGACGCAAGGGAAACATAAGGGAAATTCATCTTTCTCGACCAGACGAAGGAGACCTGTTATTGGTCAGCTCCCATCTGAAAGGACCAGACGAAGGAGATCTTGCCGGAATCCACGGGAAGATTGCCGAAGAAGTGGTTGATTGGCCGAAGGAGATCTGGCTCTTCATTCTCTACAGCTTCAATCAATATATTACATGAGAAAGGCCACCTAGAACTGACTCTGCAGGAACAATTTGTACGGGTGGTTGATTGGCCAAGATCTCGTAGAAATCCACGGCGAGCTCTTTCATCTTATTCTCTTCGAGAACAGTTGGATGCACAAGGAATGTCATTAGGTCAGGCGGATTAGAGATATATGGCAGGTGTTGGAACGGTGGAGAAGATGGTCGGGTGGGGCAGGATGTGCATTTTGGAGTAAGGGTAAAAGCGAAAAAAAAAATGGCCGTAACAGTAATGAAAACGGAAATGAAAATGTAAACATACAAAAACAACCTAAAAAAAGAAGATACAAAAAAGTAGTGAAAATAATAAAAATACACAATTATATTTTGTGATTGGATACGAAAATATTAAAAACAAAAATACAATACAAATACACAAAATAAGCATTAGATATTTTGTACATCATTATAAGGGGCTCTGGTGCACGTCAACATGCCGGAAGAAAACATGGTACAACTGTTGTATACTTTTACCAATTGATGCAACAGCCACGTGTACGGCTGCTACGCCGACATCTGCTTCATACGTTAGCTAAAAGAAAGACTTTATGGCAAGAAACGCCGCGAAGGGAAAGCCCCACGCCCTTCCTTGGTCTTTGTCTGAAAAGCTCTACAGCTGCAATCACCTGCTTCGCTTTTCTCTTTTCATCCCCTTTGCTTATCGAACCCGGCAAAGATAAGTAGCTCAGCAAGCTACCAACTACACTTTCCTCTCCCATCACTCTCTCTCCCTCTCCATCTGTCCAAACATCGTGACTACAGGAAATTCTGTGTGTGTGTGTGTTTACACCTCACAATGTGTGTGGTGTGAACCAGTGGTGCAAGCAAGAGATCTCTCTCTCTCTCTCTCTCAGCAGCTTCATGTCCAAGTAAGGAATTCCATAAAGTTCATGACTTGTAGGGTTTCAGCTTTTCTTAACACCTCCACATAGTTGGAAAGTGGCAATGGCATTGTGAATAGTGTTTAGTATTGCACTTCGCCTCCGATTTTCCCGGTGAAAGTGACGGAAAATGCGGGGTGGTACGGGCAAGGGGATACATTTCAGCAAGCTGTACTCGTTTTCGTGTTTTCGGTCTAAATTTGAGGATGAACACGGTCAACTTGGGCAAAGAGGTTACTCCAGGATAGTGTATTGTAATGATTCGGACAATCCGGAGGCGGTACAGTTAAAGTACAGGGGTAATTATGTTTCGACGACGAAATATACGGCGTTTAATTTTATTCCGAAATCGCTGTTTGAGCAGTTTAGGAGGGTTGCAAATTTGTATTTCCTTGTTGTGGCTTGCGTCTCGTTCAGTCCGTTGGCGCCTTACACGGCCGTTAGTGTTCTTGCTCCGTTGTTGGTGGTTGTTGGGGCTACTATGGCCAAGGAAGGCGTCGAAGATTGGAGGCGTCGAAAACAGGTACACACTTAGGAGGATTTTGCTTAATTAGTTTTTTTGCCATTAGTTCTTCGTGAGTTTCTTATACAAGTTGATATGATGAATTGCCTATTAGGGAGATTAGTAGCATATGTGTACTACTTTGTTAAGTAAGGGAGTCTGCTAGTACTAATACAATTGGAGAAAAGGCGCAACATGCTTTACAACGTTATTGTGACAATGGTTGCATTAATCCGTAATTTTCAGTTTACCTTGATAAGCAGTCATTAGGTAAAACTTTTAAGACGGATGGAGTGGGTCAGGGTTCATACTTCTAATGGCCTAGAAAGGAGTATTCTACTTTAAATATAGAGCTCATGATACACCAAAGTTAGATGTAACATAGTCTGGAATTTATCCACAAGCTTCGGTCTTTATAACTCCATATTAGGTAAATGGGAGCTCAATTAGTTTAATAGAATCAATATGCATTGCAGTGAAATGAAGCCCACTGGTTACCGTTTCAACCCACCTACCTTAGGATCCCAAATGCCCAGATGCAATGGTTCCTTTGCCATTAAAAGTAGAAGTTCTAAGCGAGTTTAGAACTATCTGTTAATTCTAGCTTTATGCACTCGTGATTCATGCTATCATTATACGAGATGCATAAATTGAGTCAGTGATGGCGATATTAGGAAAGGAAGTGATCCACATCCTCTTGTAATTGTTCTGGAAGAACTTCGGTTTTACGTCGAGCCGGTGGAGGCTCTCATCACATCAGATTCTTAGTATGTTTTTTACCACCCTGTTCATGCCTGTGCAAAAGAAAGTAACAAGGTCATGAAAGGATTAATGAATGTTGAGAGGAAGCGTCTGCGATTAAACAAGAGCTTGCAAAGGAAGATAAATTCTCTATGTCTCCACTTGCATTCTTCTCACCCATGGTTCCCATTTGTCTGTAAATGTTGTCTAATACGTCTCAGCAATCATTTGTTTCCCCGAGTAATGTATATGGGAGCTATGTGAAATCTTCTTGCTTAAATTTTTTTAATAATCATGACACTCCAAAGTGATTTCAGGATATTGAGGCCAACAACCGAAAAGTTGAAGTCTATGGTCAGAATCATGCTTTTAATGAAACCAGATGGAAGAATTTACGAGTTGGAGATCTTGTAAAGATTTACAAAGAAGAGTATTTTCCTGCTGATCTGCTTCTGCTTTCATCAAGCTACGAGGATGGGATTTGTTATGTTGAGACCATGAACCTTGATGGAGAGACAAATCTGAAATTGAAGCATGCTCTAGACGAAACAGCAGCCTCTCTGCGTGATGTGAGTTCCTTTCAGAATTTTAAGTCCACGATCAAGTGTGAGGACCCAAATGAACATCTTTACTCATTTGTCGGAACTTTATCTTATGGTGGTCAGCAGCACCCACTTTCCTTACAGCAGATTCTTCTAAGAGATTCTAAACTTCGAAACACAGACTATATATATGGCGTGGTTGTTTTTACTGGACATGACACAAAAGTCATGCAGAATGCTACAGATCCTCCTTCTAAGCGGAGTAAGATTGAGAGGAGAATGGACAAGATTATCTACATCCTCTTCAGTACTTTGATTTTGATATCTTTAACCGGATCCATGTTTTTCGGAGTCGAGACTAAAAACGACATTCGTGGTGGAGAGCTTAAAAGGTGGTATCTTCGACCAGACAAAACAACTGTGTTCTTCGACCCAAAAAGAGCTTCACTTGCTGCATTTTTCCATTTCTTGACAGGCCTAATGTTGTATGGGTACTTAATACCGATATCGTTGTATGTCTCCATCGAGGTTGTAAAGGTGTTACAGTGCATATTCATTAACCAAGATCAGGACATGTATTATGAGGAGACAGACAAGCCAGCACGTGCACGCACGTCCAATTTGAATGAGGAGCTTGGGCAGGTTGACACTATTCTTTCTGACAAAACAGGAACTTTAACATGCAACTCCATGGAGTTTGTCAAGTGTTCAATAGCAGGTGTTGCCTATGGCCGCGGAATGACAGAAGTGGAGAGGGCCCTGGCGAAGAGAAAAAGGAGCGGGCCACATGAAGTGACTGATTCTTCCTCTGACTTACCAGAACGCAATGACCATGCTGTAGACTCAGGAAAGCCGGTAAAAGGTTTCAACTTCAGAGACGAACGCATTATGAATGGAAACTGGGTGAATGAACCTCATTCAGATCTAATACAGAAGTTCTTTAGAGTATTAGCAATCTGTCATACAGCCATCCCTGATGTCAGGAAAGAATCAGGTGAAATATCTTATGAAGCTGAGTCACCAGATGAAGCTGCCTTTGTCATCACTGCCAGGGAACTTGGCTTTGAATTCTTCGAAAGGACACAAACGAGCATATCAGTGCATGAATTAGATCATGAGAGTGGCAGAAAGGTCGACAGGTGAGGTTTTCAAACTTTTTGTTGCTTCCTTCAATGTCTCTTTGGTAACAAAATGCTAATTGCAGCAGCTAGCTGCTTGATAAGCTGTGGCAAAAAAGACGCATCTTTTTGTACTTATGTATGTGTTTGTGGAGAGGCATTTCTTTACGTTTGCTTCCAAAAAAGTCACCAACTGCTTATTGACATTGCAAATGCTTTTCTTACTTATTATGTCTTGTACAAGTAGATGTCTGTTTGCTGTAATTTCACTAATTTCCCTATATGAATAGTTGACTTGACTTCTTTATTTTTGCATGAAATGAAAATAGTTAGTTCATGTATTAATCAGAAATCTTTGATAAACTATAGCTGGTACATGCAACTTTTCGTAATTATTGATTATTTAGAAATGGAAATCCGTGATGTAAGGAAACTCCTCCCCTTATCAAGCTTGTCGTATGAAAGTTTAAAGACTTTATAATAGCATATAGATAAGTTAGGGATCTCATAATCTTTCCTCCTTTCTGGGTGTATGTTAGAGCGCATGAGATGGAATATGTAAAGGTTAGATGACAAAATGTAAAGGAGATGCGAACTCGTACGCATGGCAGCAATCGATCTAGAATATGATTTAATATGTAAACCAATCGAATGGCACTCTGGTTGTATTCTCAAGAGTCAAATCGTCTAACTTGAGGCAGTACATAAAATCTCTGAGCTTCAACAACATTAGAACAAGTCACCATACTGTATTTTCTTGTTTATTCGCGTTTTCTTGATTTTTGGCCTTTGATATTTGTGTTTGCCTTTCATGTGAGGGTGCTTATATTTTTTCAGATCGTACACGCTTCTTCATGTCTTGGAGTTCAGTAGTGCTCGCAAAAGAATGTCAGTTATTGTAAAGAATGTAGAGAATCAGTTGTTGCTCCTTTGCAAGGGCGCAGACAGGTTTCATTTGACTTCCTGTAGAAACTGCTTACAAATGTATCAGTAGTGTGAGTAATTGGAAGTAACATATGCTGTTTGATTTTTTGCTTGAACCCAGTGTAATGTTTGAAAGGCTCTCGAAAGATGGGAAACTTTTTTTGGCAAAGACCATGGATCATCTCAACAAATATGCTGAGGCAGGTTTACGCACTTTGGTTGTGGCCTGCAGAGAGCTTAGCGAACAAGAGTACAAATCATGGGAAGAGGAATTTTTACAGGCCAAAACTTCTGTCTCTGCAGCCCGAGATGCATTAATAGATGCAGCTTGTGATAAGATTGAAAGGGACTTGATTCTCCTTGGTGTGACAGCTGTTGAGGATAAATTACAAAAGGGGGTAAAAACCTACTTCTTTAGAATGTGTGCTCAGGAGTTATGTCTAACTATGAAAAATGCCTCTCATCTAATTGGTTAGAAATACCACTTACCCATAGAAACTCATCCATTTACGCTAATATGTTCTCTTGTATGAAGGTTCCTGAGTGCATTGACAAGCTTTCTAAAGCTGGGATTAAGATTTGGGTCTTAACTGGTGATAAGATGGAGACTGCAATAAATATTGGGTGCGTGATAAGCTAGTTCACTCTTGCTTTTTATCCTTCTCCCCGTTTAGTTTGCGAATTTAATTATTATGGATCTTTTAGGTACTCGTGTAGCTTACTGACAAAGGGGATGAAGCAAATTGTTATAACTTTGGATTCTCCAGATATAAGTGACCTGGAAAAACAAGGGGATGAGGAGGCCACACAGAAGGTACGGGGTCTATTACTATTTTCACAACAGTCAGTTCTCATATTGCTTTTCTGAAAAAAAATGATCATAGTCAGGCTTCAAGGGAAAGCATAGCAAAGCAACTAGGAGAAGCAAAAGCACAAATTATTGCTCGTAAAGAAAGTTCTGTCACATTTGGTTTGATAATTGACGGGATGTCCTTAGATTTCGCCCTCACCAAGAGTTTGGAAAGCTCTTTCTTGGAGGTCGCTGTTAATTGTGCATCTGTAATCTGCTGTCGCTCGTCACCTAAACAGAAAGCTCGTGTATGTGTTATCTAATGCTCAGTCTACTTGGAATCCATGCACTTTGAATTTCTCTAGAACTGGCCAGTTTCTGTTCTTGATGACACCCAAGTAATCTGACAGAAGTGTTGAAGAGATGCAGGTTACAAAACTGGTGAAAGTGGGAATCGGTAAGACAACTTTAGCAGTTGGTGATGGGGCAAATGATGTTGGCATGCTTCAAGAGGCTGATATTGGAGTCGGCATTAGTGGTGTTGAAGGGATGCAGGTAATTATGGTCTTTGTAATATATATTCATAGTCAAACCCTGTTGCCCCTCTATTTTCTATGAAGTGCGGGTGGCAGGTGAATCTACTGGGCTTGGCAATGTGAGTTTTATTTTACCTTTCAGTTACAACCATGCAGGTTTTAACCATTCTCTAAATCCTACTCGTCTTTACATCTACTTAATGGCCTCTATGTTGGGAATTGCTTCAATTTCAGTCGAAAGGAAATGCATATTGGGGTACGCATAAAGTGACATGAATGGTAAAACCATCAACTGCCAGGGATAGAAAAAAAAATGGTTTCTAGTCCGTTCAGTTTGATTATGACATGCGTTTATTTTGGTAACTGCAGTTCCCCTTGATCTCTTTCTATCTCCCTTCCATGACTTTCCTATGATTCTGGACTGTGTGACAAAATAAATTTTGTAACATCAGAGAGATTGAAACCCTGGTCCCATATCAGGTATTAGCCTTAAAAACCCTGCCAAGAGTCAGCCTTTTTAAGGATGGTTTTGCCTTGTCGGCCTGTGGTTCTGGGCCATTGCACATTTAATGTTGTTCACTACATTTAATGTTGTTCTAAGGAAAGCATTTGGGAGAAAGGGGCATTTTAAGAATAAATGTAACTGTACAGTATATTCCGTTTCTTCTTCCTGTTATAAACTTCCTATGGCTAAAAGTGCCCTATTCGAAGATGACGTGGGCCTTTCCAAATCTGTTTAATTTACTTTATCTTCTCAAAAAAGCACTCCAGCTAAATTTTTTAAAAGAGCACGGGGCAATTTAGACAAAAATGGAGTTGTAATGCTGGGATCTTGGGTAGAGACGGGGGATATTTTAGTAGGTAAATTAACGCCCCAAATGGTGAAAGAATCGTCGTATGCCCCGGAAGATAGATTGTCATGAGCATGATCGGAGAAGGTTATCAATGAACAGCAGTAGAATGAACCTTGGCAATGGAATAATGGCCAAGAGCTATCTTGGTTAGTATACTAATCTTCTCCATGCTTTCAAAGAAGCACAAACTGGACGGAAGCTCAGGTGGTGGTCACCAGCCTGCGGCAGTAAATATCATTATTGGAAGGATGAATGTCATTAGGAAGCATACTTATGTATGTTATGAACTAGGCCTTGCTAAAGCAGAGCATACTTAAACAATGTTGTTCATTTTTCTTTATTTGCTTCTTCACGTACTCCTTTCCTGTTTTCTTTGGATATCATTCATTACCTTCTTTTTCCAACCTTTCTACTATGACTACATTTTGAAATGTTACTAGTAGTGCTGTGCTGTACTTTCAACAAACTCATTGTTCTTATAGTATTTCTAGTAAACTAGCAGTAACAATCTTACTGTTTACCATTGTTGTTTCAACTGTAGGCTGTGATGTCAAGTGATTTTGCAATAGCTCAATTCCGCTTTCTCGAACGACTGTTGTTGGTACATGGCCACTGGTGCTACAGGCGAATCACAATGATGGTACTTCGGTGACTTCTCTCTTGCCACCTTTCTAGGAGTTAAAAGGAATTTTGTTAGACCAATGGCAACTAGGAAAACAAATCAATCACTTATATTTTCTTATCAATACCACTGCTTTGTTTTTCTTTTATGAAATTAATGATCATTCCAGCTACTGAAGAAGGAAACGGAAAGATGTAAGAATTAAGTTGGGGGTCTTTTGGGTTCCTTTGATAAAAAAGAATGACATCTTAGCTTAAAAAAAACATAAAAAAATGTTTGTGATGACTAAAGGAAAAGGGATAGGCTGTCATACTAACAATTTTTGGTAAAAATTCCTGGTTAATGCAGATATGCTATTTCTTCTATAAGAATATCACGTTCGGGTTTACGCTTTTTTGGTTTGAGGCCCATGCTTCTTTCTCTGGTCAACCTGCTTATAACGATTGGTACATGTCTTTTTACAACGTCTTCTTCACTTCACTTCCTGTGATTGCTCTCGGTGTTTTTGATCAGGATGTTTCTGCACGACTTTGTCTCAAGGTACATGCTTATTATCTTTCCACAGTTTCATGTATTTGATAGAATCAGGAAAAGCGGAGATAGATTGTAGAAACGGTAAAAAAATAAAAATATTCGAAGAGGATATCAAATGACCTCACCTCAAGACCATGCTAGATGCTCCTTATTAATGTTGCGGATTTGGGATGTCCTGTCGAAAGAAGGTTGGTTGATTGTGAAACTCTGAAGAACATTGAGAACTTCTTTCTTTGCACTGTATTTAGCCAGGAGAAAAGGGTTAGGATCCGTTTCACCAAAAGAGTCGTGGAGGAGTACCCTATTTAAAACCTTGTTTGAAATTTAAAGAACATGTGAACCAGTCTTAAACATGTGTTGTGTTGTGTCGTTTCCAGTTATTAGTTCTCAAACTAATCGTAGGATCATAATTTTGGTTACACATAACCTTAGATACAAGTTTTTCGTAATGTCTCAAGCTTAGTTCTACATAGTTGCCAAAATTTTTTGTCTTTGCATCATTGCCAATCAAAATTCTGCAAGTTACACTCTGTGAATATGTAGTGTGAATTAGCAATCTTTGGCGGAACTGTCTACCAGTGCAATGCCGTGACCTATTGGGTATGGCCTTAGCCATTTATGTTACAATTCTTGGGTATTCAGAAGTCCTGTGTTTGGGTCCCTTGACACTGACACTTGTAATTATCTTGCTATACTTTAGGGTCCCGTGCCTTTCGCTATTGTTATAATTTTGGAGTGACCTTCTTAAGTACCCGTTGTAATTGTACACAATGTCTCCCTATATTCAGCAGCTTATAATCCCGAACTACATGGGGTTTGCTGTCTCCTAATTCTCTAGTTGGCTCTTTGTAAGGCCACATTCTGTAACTCGATACAACTATCCGAATCAGAGGTGCTATTTTTTAAAGTTTCTTTTTGGTGCCAAAAATAAACTCAGAAGGAAAAGTAAAATGAGCTAACGCTTTAGTAGCCACAAGACGTATGAGATCTACTCAATGGTATGCAATTTTCTTCATGTGTAATGTGCTCATGCTTTGACGTCTTTGTATAGAATTAAGCTGCATTGTTCAATTATCTGATTTTGGTTCTATTTTACAGCATCCTCTGCTATATCAAGAGGGAGTGCAGAACATCCTCTTCACTTGGCACCGCATACTTGGCTGGATGCTTAATGGGGTTATCAGTTCCATGATCATCTTCTTCTTTATTACCAACTCCATCATAAACCAAGCTTTCCGTAGAGATGGACACTTAGTCGACTACGAAGTCCTTGGGGTTACGATGTATACCTGTGTAGTGTGGGCAGTTAATTGCCAGATGGCACTTTCAATAAACTACTTCACATGGATCCAGCACTTCTTCATCTGGGGCAGTATTGCCTTCTGGTATACATTCTTGGTCATCTATGGTGCTTTGCCACCAAAGGTATCTACGACAGCGTACCAGGTTTTTGTGGAAGCCTGCGCTCCAAGTCCTTTCTATTGGCTGGCCACACTTCTTGTTGTTGTTTCTATGCTGTTGCCGTACTTTGCCTACAGGTCTTTCCAGACGCGGTTTAAGCCTATGTACCATGACGTAATCCAAAGAAGACGGTCAGAAGGTTCGGAGGCAGAGGTCTCTGCTGAGTTGCCTGTCCGGGTCAAGGAAAAAATAGATCATTTAAAGGAGCGATTAAAGCACAGGGAGTCCTGAGAATGTAGATATTTTTTTCTCTTTTCTTTTTGTGTGCATGTGTGGGGATTTGGGTTGGGTATGTATAGATTGAATTAGCGTTAGAAGCATAGGGTACAATGTAAGATTGAAGACAAGGCTCACCACCTAAAATGTAGGTTTAGTCTGTAGAGCAAAAGAGTTTTAGCAGGTACGCACACGTCCGCTTTATGATCCAGCTTGTGTTGTGGTAGATCTTTAGACGACGCAATAACGTGCTTCCTTGCAGTTTGATGAATACATAGGCATTCATGTATTACTGAAGAAACTGATTGCTTATTTTCCGTAGATATATAGCGATTATTTACAAAATCATCATGGTCATTCAGCTGAAAATCTGCAACTGAAAGTCAAGACTCGGGAAGGTTAGGTTGTGTTGTAAGCTGTGGAGGTCACTGTGGTAGGTTAGCCTAATGATTAGTTGGCCGCGGGCGTGTGCATTTCCAAGGGTTAGAGGTTAGTCTGATGCATTGTTGGGCCTTCAGTGACAATTTGGCACTACAACTCCTTTTGTTGCTACAAATGCTGAAGTCAGCTATGAGTATGAAAAGTCTTTTGTAGCTGCAATCCACAAATGTTTAAGTTGCGGCTTTACAGCAATCCTGCTGTGGGGATCAGGATCTAGAGGACTGAGGCTGAGAACTGCGACCAGGCGTACTACAAAGAATGAATGGAAAACCACTATCCATACCAACAAATTGATATACCTAAACCAAGTTTAACTGATTAAATCGCGTTCCATGTATCGTTATCATATATATATATATATATATATATATATATAATTCTAAATCGAGAGATGTATTGATGTATTAATTGGCTACCTTCACTATCTGTTAGAGTATTTGAGTATGGA